>CM053599.1:46114634-46131795 GCA_028646575.1 Pseudocheirus occidentalis | reverse complement strand
AAGGGGAGAAAAATCTGAAACTCAAGTGACTCTGGAACTGAATCTTGTAACCTAAAAGTAAACAAACAAGTCAATAAAATTAAAAAAAAAAGAAGGAAGGAAGGAAGGGAGGAAAGGAGGGAGGGAGGGAGGGAGGAAGGAAGGGACATAGGCAGACAATAAGCAATTATATAGCACCTACTGTGTGCCAGGAAACGTTCCACAGATATGATCTTTGATTCTCATGACAACCCCAGGAGGTAAATGCTGTTATTATATGTATTTTATGGTTGAGGAAACTGAGGCAGGCAGAGGTTATATGCCTAACCCAGGGTCATGCAGCTAGTAAGTCTAAGGTCAGATCTGATATTCCTGTGTTCTCTCCACCATGCCAGCTATTTGTGTGGCACGAAGTCAACCTAGATGCCTTTTCTGATTACTCCTTGTCACTCATTCCCCTGCCCATAATATTACTAATAACACCTCATGGGTTGTATAGTATTTCATAGTTTCCAAAGCACTTTTATATCCACAGCCTCCAGGATCACTCTAATTTCTCAAAAGGCATAAATGTCACTAATTTGACAAATACTTATTGAGCACAGAATTTGGAATCAGAACACTTGGGTTCAAATCCCTATCACTCAACACAGTGGTTAGCACATTTTAAGCACTCAATAATATTTTTTCATTTATTTATATACCTGTTTTTTCATAAAGGAACAGAGTTGTAGTTCTAACTGTCATTTATTAGCTGGTGGTCTTGGAAAAGTTACTTCTCCTCTATGGGCCTCAGTTTCTTCCCCTGTAAAATGGGAGGTAGAATGATTACATTCTTCCTCTAAAGTCCTATCCTGATCATGCTCTACTGTTCAAAGAGGGTGACTCTGAGCACTATATAAATGTTAACAGCAATAACAATTATTATTAATATAGCATCTACTTCACAGAGTTGTGAGGGCCAAATCAAATTTCATATACATACATATATACACACATACAGGCACATACATATGTGTGTGTAACATGGATGCTCTGGCCCCAATCTCTCCATGTCAGGAAGGTTACACTGCCCCTCAGAATTCTAGGGTATACTGAGGCACTACAGGGCAATTTCTGCTGCCATGAGCTCAGTCCCAAACCATTTGTGGTCCTCCATAGTTGTTGGAGGTGGACAACAAGCATTCCAGTTCTATTTACGATTATAGCTGCTAACATTTCCACTGTTTTGTCCTAGGACCATTTCTGAGTTAGTGAAACACTAGGAGGCAGGAGACTTGGAAACTTGCTCTTCCTCCATCACTGTATGACCTTGGGCTAATCACTTTGTCCATTGAGACAGGGGAAGAGAAATAGTACCACACTGACTGGAAGGCAGGGGGCTTCACTGGGGGGTATCTGGAGTTCTCTTCTAAACTCAGAATGTGTGTCTATGATTACATTTTTCCATCAGCATTTAATATTTAATCATAATCCTTTACATCTGCAGAGCACTCAATATACTGAAACTTGTAATGTTATTGGGAGGGACCTTTGAGGTCATATTGCTTTTAGAGGGAGCTTTCCTATACATTATCTCACTCGGTCTGCCAAATGATCTGGCTATCCATTGTGATGCAAGGCAAAGATCATAGCTCAAATTCCAACTGCAATGTTTCCTAGCTATGTGACCTTGATGGGACATTTCACTTGAGAGCCTCACTTGTTCTTACCTGTAAAATGGGGGTGGCAACAACACTGATATTATTTTATTATTATATATCAGTCAATATCCCTCTATTATTCTAGAATTGTGAATAGAATACTTTGTAAACTTTAAAGCATTATGTATAGGTGACAGATTATTTTCATTATTGTTATTACTAATAACAAAATTTATCCCATGTGAGATTATCATAATTCAATTCAGTTCCATAAACATGTACTAACATTATGCTAAGTGCTTTACATAGATCTTATATGATCCTTATAACAATCCTGAAGGTACTCTCTCATCAGGAGTGGGAAAGCTCAGTTTAACCAAGAGAGAGAATCCTGGATGTCACCCAAAAGGAACCTCCCCCCAAAGTCTCTAGGACAGCAAACTGAGGGTAGAAACATGAGGGAGACTGCCAGCTCCTCTCCTATTTTCCCAGTCTTTTCCTTCAGCAACCTAAGTGTTGATCTCTTCTATCTTTTCTCTTGAAATTAGAAGCCAGAAGTGCCCAAAGTGACTCAGTACTCAAGAAAGACTTGAAGCTTTACTAGTCTGAAAGGGAGACTGACTCTGAATAGTCTCGAAAGGGGACTCCAGTTGGCAAATCCTCAAAGTGGAGACTGGGAAAGGTTGGGGTTCTCTCATCTCTCTCCCCCCCTCCCCCCACAACACACACGCAAAAAGCAGGACCTTAATCTCCACTAATAAGGAGAGAGTCCCATAGAAATGGACTTTGGGACAGGGCTTACACACAAGTCTGATTATGTCACCTCTCTACTCAATGAACTCCACTACTGTTAGAGGTTATTATTTTTAGTGCCAAATAGAAATTCTTCTGTTTGACATTGAAAAGTCTTTACATCCTGATTCCAACCTACTTTTCCAACCTTATCATATGTCATTCCCTTTCATATAGTCTATGGTCCAGGCAAACTGGCTCTGGTGTTGCTCACACATAGTATTCCATTACCAGGCTGTCCCCCTGAAATGAACTCTCTTTTTACCTCTGACTCTTAGAATAACTAGTTTCCTCTAAAGCTTAACTGAAATGCCACCTCCTACATGAAGCCTTCCCTGATTCCCCTCCCCCAGTGTTAGCACTATTTCCCAATTACTTTGAATTTATTTGGTATCCTTCCTATATCTACTTACAGATAGATAGATAGATAGATAGATAGATAGATAGATAGATAGATAGATAGATAGATAGATAGATGGATAGACGGATGGATGGATGGATGGATGGATGGATGGATGTATAGATGGACAAATAGATGGATCAGTGGATTGAAGGATAGATAGATACGTAGATACATAGATACATAGAATCTCCATCTATATGCAGATGACTGGACCTGAGATTTTACTGGCTTAAAGAACTACTAGGTATGGAAACTTACTCTAACAGTTCAGATGGACACTTCCTTTTCAACTTACCAGTCTCAGAGATGCATATTCAATATTCCTCCCCCTAAAGAAGGTAAGCTCTTGAGGACAGGGACTGATTCACTTTTGTCTTTGTATCCTCAGTGTTTGGAACTTAGTAAATATTTCCTAAATGTTTATTGACCACCTGGTTGACTGATTTGAAATAGCTATCTGGGCAGTATCTCCTTCTTTACTCAAAGGGCTGAAACTAATGACAGAAGTTGAAACATTCTAGCCAGTCAATGAGAAAGAAATTTTAAGGCTAAGAAGGACTTTCTTGACTTCTTCCATTTAATCTCATATTATTCCATGAACACTACATGGCATATCTTCTTATGGCTTCCATTAATAGAGATCCTAAAATTAATCCTATTCTGAGCTGGTTCATTTTTCCATTTATTCATTCAATCAAGGCAATGGACTTGATGTCAGAATAACTGTACTCAAATCCTGCCTTTGGCACTTGGTATCTCTGTGACTGTGGACACATCACTTAACTTGTATCAACCTCAGTTTCCTCATCTGTAAAATGGGAAGATTAACAACTGTTGTGACTATCTGGTGGGGTTGTTGTTAACTCCTTAATAAATAAATGTTTATTTTAAAACTACAATGCATATTCAGGGAAGCAGTGAGGGTTTTTATGAGCAAAAACAAACAAACAAAAAAGCCCAGCACAAAGGCCAACAAAGAAGATTCTTGGGAAAATATCCACATCTTGCTGAGGAGCAACTGTTTGAGTCATAGAACATGCTACGGAGGTACTGGACAGCTAGGTGAAGTGGATAGAGCATCTAGCATCTAGCCTGGAATCAGGAAGATCCGAGTTCAAATTTGACCTCAGGCACTTACTAGCTATGTGACCCTAGGCAAGTCACTTAACCCTAGTTGCTTCACTTTCCTCATCTGTAAATGAGTTGGAGAAGGAAATGGCAAACACTCCAGTGTCTTTGCCAAGAAAATCCCAAATGGGGACACAAGGAGTCAGATGCAACTTAAATGAGTGAACAACAGCAATAACACTGAGTCATCATATGTGGGACAGTGGATAGGGCAGGAGACTTCTTAGGCAGTCCTGAGTTCAAATCCTACTTCAGACACTTACTAGCTTTGTGATTTTGAACAAATGACTTTACCTCTCTGTATCTCAGTTTCCTTATTTGTAAAGTGGGTATAATAAAAACACATATAACTCACAGGGTTGTTGTAAGGATCAAATGATCTGCTTAAAGTGCTTTACAAGCCTTAAAGGGCTATACAAATGTTAGTCTGTGTATTATTATTATTGTTGTTGTTGGTGTTATTATTATAGCAATGGTAAGGAACTGGGGTGAAACAGACTAATAGAAGGCTTAATGTATCAGCATTTGGCCTTGGATAAGACTGGCAGTCATGACATCCTAAAGTCTCAGGTTGGGAATGCTTGGAAGCACTAAAAAGTCTATTGGACTATTTGACTAATGCAGAAGTAGCCAATGACCATTTCCTCAATACCTGGCAGCATAAAGGAGAGAGAGCTTCACAAGCTCTGCTTTTCTGAGCAGCTCTGAGAAGATGCCAGTCTCCCCTGTCAGAGCAATAGGTGAGACCTACCTAGTACTTAGCACGGTGCTTGGCAGACAGTAGATTCTTAAAATGTCTGTTGATTAATTGATTGATGAGTTTATATGAGTCAAGACATTTCAGTTCTTGCCTTGACTCTATCACTAAGCCGCTGTGTGACCTTGAGGAAACGTCACATCTCTTTGTGCCTGAATTTCCATTACCTCATACTATATGGGATAAAACATCTTATTCTATGAGATTATATCAACAGAAATCCCTCCCAGTAATAGTAGCGATAATCATATTTACATCCTCTGCCTTTCAGGATTGTAAATTTTGTAAATTATAAAGTTCCATAGAAATGTGGCTGCTATTAGATAAATATTGGCCAGGTACCCGTTATGTGAAACATCCTTTGGAATGGGTTTTACTCTACCAAAGTCCTCCTCGATGCTTCCTTGTGGTGTGCAAGTGACCCTGAATTTTTAAAGTTCACTCTAGTGGAACACAAGCTCTGGAAGGTGCTGTTGACCTGGAAACTCTGCAAGCATAAACCCAGTGACAGACGGTGTGTATCTGTCATCTGAAGACCAACCTAGCTCATTGCAGAGTGAGTAGTCAGCAGAAGGCTAGCCATAAGGGGGTGGATTTTTTTGAACCACCAGTACACGAATAGATAAACATGCAAAATGGCCCAGGTCCCATTCTGCTTCCATAGTGATAGAGATTGGTTAGATTAGAGGTGTCAGACTGTCAATGCAGCCCCTCCCCAGTATGGCTGAACCAGTTTAAAACAAAATTGGGAACCGTTTAACAAAATAAATAGGAATGTAATACAATGTAGATAATGTTCACTTGCGGTTTTTCAAGTCAATATGTGGCAGGCAGGGATCCATGAGTATTGAAGATTGATACCACCGGGCTAAACCATACTGCCTCCTCAAGAGAAAAATTCAATCAAGAAGCATTTATTAAGCACTTACTGAATACCAAGGGCTTTGAAAAGTGCTGAAAAAGGCAAACAGAGGATACTAAGAATCATACAGTTTACTCTTGGTAGAATGCTCCCTGTGAAATCTCTGTACGACGACAGCCAAGTTGACACATTTCTAGTGGAATGAAACCCTACTTACTTCGACATTCTTGCCATAAATGAAAGCAGAAGGCATAACAAAGTCAAAGCTAAATGCAGGAACTGAGAAGTGAAGAGGGATTTGGCAGATTTGTTTTTATCATGTGCCCAATGGGATTCATGATCCTCCTGCTCTGCCGGGCTCGTGCGTACTATAAGTGAATAGACCGCCATGAAGACAGATGTTAATAACTCACATCCATCTCAGAGAAAGTAGAAGACGTGTTCAGTTGTTTTCGGTCATGTCTGACTCTTTGTGACCTCATTTGGGGTTTTCTTGGTAAAGATACTGGTGCGGTTTGCCATTTCCTTCCCTAGCTCAGTTTACAGATGAGGAAACTAAGGCAAACAGGGTTAAGTGACTTGTCCAGGGTCACACAGCTACTAAGTGTTTAAGGTCAGATTTGAACTCAGGAAGATGAGTCTTCCTGCTCTGGCCTCTGAGTTCTATCCCCTGTACCACGGACCTGCCCCTCTTCTTTTATTTCCTATTTATCTTGTAGATATCTTGCTTGTATAAAGTTGTTTGTTGTCTCCTCCATTGTATTATGCGTTTAACAATGGCAGGGCCGGTCTTTTCACTCCTTTTGTATCTCCAGTGCTTAGCCCAGGGCCTAGCACACAGTAGGTGCTTATTAAAAACATTAATAGATTGGTTGACATATATTTTTGTACACTTGATAATTTCAATTTAAAAGCATCCCTGGGGAAACTTGTCAAAACTGTGTTAGAAAATTCAATTCAGGATCAAAGAATGAAAAAAGCCTATGTGTTTAATATCATGAATATTTTCTTAAAGAGGAAAGTCAAAGGCATTGAAAGGGGCAAATGGTAATGGCCCACATGACGGAAGCAACTGACAGATAGGAAGTGAGTGGTTATGAAAGCAGCAGGAATTTCAAAACCAGCTGTCTACACATACAGCAAAGGCCAAGAGTTGACATCAAACAAAAACCAAGAATTGTGTTGTTGGAAGAAGTCCCTGACATGAATGAAATCGCTGCTCTTTCAGTATCAGAATAGAGCTACGGTGGATCCTGAGATGGAGAAGGCATGCCCTTGTCCTCACTGAGCGTACAGTCCAAGGAGAGGGCAGAAGTCAAGGCATGGACACAAAGAACTCACTTGACAGAACCATAAGTATCTTAAGGCTCAGCTATGTGCTAGAAGAGCCTGATAGAATGCTCCCTTCTGGCTGGAAGACATTCCTATTTCTATGATGTCTTCTTCAAGTAAAACTCTTTGGGTAGGAATTGAACAGTGTGATAGACCCCACTTTATAGGTGAAGAGAAAGTGATTTCTGAGATGTGCTTCATTGTTTCATAGCCATGGCCTCCCTTCCCCTTGGGGGCCACTTTGAAGGTCCTGTCAGAGAGGAGCCCTTGGTGAGGTACCAGGCTGGTGCCTAGATTGAGGAGCAAAATGACCCCATTTCTGCAGAATGCCCTCTGAAATGCTCTTTCATAAAACCTAGAAACTCCTGGAGAGCAAAAGAGACAAGAGAATACAGAGGAAAGAAGATTAAGTCCTGGGCATAAAGGGAAGTCTGGAACTGAATCTTGGCCCTGGCTCAGAAACATCTAGTTCTGCAGCTGTGGGCAGCTTATTTCATCTCTTCAAACCTCAGTTTCCCCATCTGTAAAATGGGGCTAATAATCCCCAACTAGCATAACTCAGAAGTATAGCATGGGGAGATTATTTTCACAAGACTTAAAATGCTAAAGGAAAAAGATTTTTAAAAATTCTGACTTGTGATTTCATTGGCATGAGGAACTCTCCATGAGGAAACCCCATTTAACAATAAAGATACATATAATTACAGTAGTGGAGACTTGTCTTCATTGCCAGCCAGGGTCACTCAACCAACGCATATCAGAGGCAGCATTTGAACCCAGATCTTCCTAACTCCAAGGTCACCTCACTATCCATCATATAATACTCCCTGTAGTGCTAGAGTTGCTGTAGAAATTAAAATATTTTGATCAGTCTAAAGTGGTTAATTTAAGGCTTTGTCCTCTGAATTTCTTTCCACTTGTTCACACCCTACCCATCCTTCAGGTCTCCGGTCAAGTTCCCTCAATGAATCTGATTTCCAATCCACATCATACACCTCCCCCCTTTCTGTGCACTTCTACAGGATTCATGGTCTGTCAAATACACAAAGACGGTCTATCACACTCCATGTTGTACTGTCCACTAAACATCTCATGTGTGTGAGCCCTGCCTGATTGATGAGATTGTTTCAAGGGCAGAGGAGGCAGGATGGGGGAGCAGAAAGAATGCTGGCCTGGGAGTCAAGACATTGAAGTTCTTGCCTGCTAAGCGGCTGTGTGGCCTTGAGCAAATAAACCACTTCTCTTTGTGCCTCATTTTTCAAATAGTTCGCATTTAGGGTTTTTTTGAAATTTATTTTATTTTTAATTTATGGAATAAGGCAACCATTTCCATAAGTTAGTATGATTAAAAAGAAGATGATTGCACATGAAACTGCAAATCTGCTGTGCATAACTTGCTTTTCCTTTCAAATTTAACATTAAGATTTGCAAAAGTCAGGGCAGCTAGGTGGCGCAGTCAATAGAGCACTGGCCCTGGAGTCAGGAGGACCTGAGTTCAAATTTGAACTCCGACACTTGATATGGACTAGCTGTGTGACCTTGGGCAAGTCACTTAACCCCAATTGCCCTGCCTCCAATAACAAAACAAAAACCTTGAAACTTAAGCATAAAAAATCTAAACGTGTCTGATTTGAACCTCCCAGCAATCCTGTGAGGAAGGTGCCATTATTATCCTCATTTCACAGATAAGGGAATTGAGATTGTGAAAGAAGTTAAGTGATTTGTCCAAGGTCACACAGCTATTAAGTCTCTGAGCTGAGATTTTAAGGTAGGTCTTCTTGATTTCAAGTCCAGTGATTTCTTATCTGCTGCACCACCTAGCTACCTCCAATCTGTCCAATGAAGGGGTTGACCTGAAAGAAACCATGCAGCTTTTTTTTTATTTTAAGGAACTCTGATCTTTGTGACTAAGGAGAGCTTAGGGCTGACACTGATATTACTAAATTACTTCCATGTCTTCTCCTTTGCCTCTCCTACCTTAACAGCTAGCTCAATGTAGGGCACACAATTATTGTTGTTGCTCTTCAGTCATTTCTTTTTTTTTTCTTGCTTTTTTTTGGAGGGCAGTTGGGGCTAAGTGACTTGCCCAAGGTCACACAGCTAGTTTTTGTGTTAAGTGTCTGAGGCCGGATTTGAACTCAGGTCCTCCTGACTCCAGGGCCAGTGCTCTATTCACTGTGTCACCTAGCCACCCCACTGTTCAGTCATTTCAATCATGTCTGGCTCTTTGTGACCCCATTTAGTGTTTCCTTGGCAAAGATACTGGAGCGGTTGGCCATTTCCTTCTCCGGCTCATTTTACAGATAAGGAAACTGAGGCAAACAGGTTTGAGTGACTTGCCCAGGGTCACACAGCTACTAAGTGTCTGAGATCAGATGTGAACTCTGGAAGATGAATTCTCCTGACCCTAGGCAATGTACTGCATCCACTGTGCCATCTAGCTACACAGTAGAGTTTAATAAAGAATTAGACATAGAATGACAGCTATATAATAAAGAATTATATGTAGAACTAATGTAGAATGTCAACTCTAGAAGTGAGCTTATAATATAGAATTGTCAAAGTTGGGAAGGACTTTAGGACATAGAATGTCAGATATAGGAGGGGTTTTAGGACATAGAATGTGAGAACATTAAAAGACCTTGAAAAAAGAGAACAACAGAGTTCAAAGGCACCTTAGAATAAAGAATATCAGAGCTAGAAGAGACCTAAGAGCCTAGAATGTCAAAGCCGGGAAGGACTTGGGGTCATAGAATGGCAAATCTGGGAGGAACCTTAGAACAAAGAATGTCAGTGCTGGAAAGGACTTTAACAGATTTCCGGGGCTGGAAGGGAACTTGGAAGATAGAATGTCAGAGTTGAAAAAGCTTTTGGGTCCTAGAATGGTAAATCTGGGAGCAACCTAAGAACATAGAGTGTCAAAACTGGAAAGGCCTTAGTATAGGAAGCAGCAGAATTTAAAGACACCTTAGAACATACACTGCCAGAGCTTGAAGGACTCCTAGAATGATAATCCCATAGGATGTCAGAACTATGATAGAACTTTACACCATATAGCATTTCAGAGCTAGAAAGGACATCAAAAATGGCCCAATCCCCTCATTTTAAAGAGAAGGAAACTCGACCAGATTTGGAAAGAGAGTTTCCTCAAGACAATGGCTACCCAGTGACAGAGCCATGACCCAAGCCTAGTTGTCCTTTCTGCCCTAGGAGTGTTTAACTTCTCTTACTTTTCAAATCAAGGGGTTTTGATGATAGAGAAGTTTTTTTTAATGAAACATATTCAAGAGGTATAAATTCAAGATCTGTTCCCACCATGTCCGTAGATTAGGAGCATAGACTGATTAATGCAACAGGCATTAGTCTGACCCTGTGCCACAGGCAGATGACAAACATTGTACGTCCCATGCTCAGCTGTGAAGATATGAGAACAGTGTAGAACGAGGGAGGCAAACTTCAGGATGGCAGAGTCATCACCTTCATACTGGGGAACTGATGGAGAAGGGGAAGGAAACAGGAGGGGATTCCTGGGCAGCCCCAGCCCCCATCTCCAACCTTATTCCTTTCTTCATCTCTAGCTCCGCCCCCCCCCCATACTGTTGTCATTCATCCTTTATTCTCAAAGAGAACCATAACATCAGGAAGGTGATGCCATGATTTGCAAGTGAATCGGATTTAAGTCAGTCAGGGCTGTGCAAAGTCTCCAGCCTCACTTTCTCCTCCAGAGCCATCTGGGGCCAGCAGCAAGATAAATATCCCAGACCTCTAGGGTTTGCTGTCTGAGATGCATCTTTCTAATTCCTACAGTAGGCTTTTAAAGCCCAGCTCCCATCCTATGTTCTCTAGTGATGTTGTTAGATCATAGATCTAGGGCATTTTCGAAGGACGTTTGAGATCCATCTGATCCTCCACCATGGTTATTTGTTGATGAGAAAAGTCAACCCCAGAGAAATGAAGAGACTAAACCAATGTCACATAAGTAGTAAAGGGCAGAGATAAGATTTGAATTCAAGTTCTTTGACTCCAAGACCACTGTTCTTCCCACTGAAGTTTTCCATAATCTCAGAATCTTAGAGAATTAGGGGACTTTAGAGGTCATCTTGCCTCAGGGGTGAATCCCTTTTGTAGCCCACAATGTTGTTGTTCAGTGATTTTAGTCATGTCTAACACTTTGTGACAACTTTGGGAGTTTTCTTGGCAAAAATACAGCAGTGGTTTGCCATTTCCTTCTCCAGCTCATTTTCCAGATGAGGAAACTGAGGCAGAGTGAAATGAAGCCAGGGTCACACATCTAGTTAAGTATCTGGGACCAGATTTGAATTCATGAAGATAAGTATGCCTGACTTTCGGCCTGGTACTCTGGTACACTCTGCCACCTAACTGCCCCTGGTACAAGCCTCATTACATGACTCCTAGATTATTACACTAGCCTGCCAGCTGGTCTTCCTGCATCAAGTTCTCCCCATTCCATTCCACTCTCCATTCAGCTGTCCACGTGAACTTCCTAAAGCACAGGTCTGACAAAATCACAATCTGACCCCTTTCTGTCTTTCCAGTCTTTGTACACTTCACTGTCCTCCATGTATTCTTTCTTCAACCCAGCTACAATGTTCTTGCTATTCCTGGAAAGATACTCGATCTCCCAATTCTGTGCCTTCTCACTGGCTTATCCCCATGCCTAGAATGTACTTCCTCTTCTCCTGGTTTTCTTCAAGGCTCCACTCAAATCTATCTTCGGCAGAAGACCTTTCCTCATCCTCCCCTCTCCCCCCACCCAACAGAGTGACTTCCTCTTGGTATAACTCCCATTTCATATATATGTATGTTTGTGTGTGCATGTATACATATATATGTATATATATACCCATTTACATATACAGTATATTGGTGTATGTATGTATGTATGTATGTACATATGTACGTAGGTATGTATGGTCATTTGCTTATCTCCTCCATTAGAATGTGAGTTTTTAGAGGGAAAGGACCATGTTTTCTGTCTTTCTTTGTATCCTCAGTGCTTACCACAATACATGACACATAGTAGGTACTGACTAAAGGTTTACTGACTTAACATCACAGATTCTTCACTTCACAAAATCTTGCACTGTGGGGCTTTTTTCAAATTACACAGTTCCCTGATATCTTTACAATCAGATCCCAATTTCTGAGACTTGTATAAAGAGACATCCACCTGGGCAATGATTTATTAAAGATTCTCATGCCCATTATCTTGCTAGATTGTCTCTAGATACATTATTCATTTTATAACCCATATTGCTCAGAAGGCAATGTTTTGTGATTTCTAGCTCTCCATCTAGCTGAGTGCCAAGTACTGATATAATCTGACCATTCTAAATGGAATACACAGAGCTGGCAACAGAAGGAATTGGCCACAGAGACATTTGTGCCAAGATAAGGACAGCAGGTCATATAGGTTGTAGAAGACTATAGTTGTCAGAGATCTTAGGAAAAAATGTTGAAACTGTAAGGGGGCTTCCTTAAGTCATAGGATATTTGAGGTTGAAAGTACTTTAGAACTGAGAATGTCAAAACCAGAAGGGACCTTAGAACAGAATGTTAAAGCTAAAAGGACATTAGAACATTGAATGTTAGAGCTAGAAGAGACCTTAGAACAGAGGATGTTAGAGTTTAGGAAGAAGCTGATAGTAAGTTTTGGAGCACCTGCTTCAAGTCTGAGCTTTTCTTTATCTCAGACACAATCCCATCACAGTTTTGCTGGGCAGTTGAGGGCCCTTTGAACCTTTAATCATTTGTTTTCATGGATAGAGCTACTTCCATCCATGGACACTCTGCCTGGGCTTACTCCCCATGGATAACAAACTACCACCTCCTCTTCACTCTCCATATTCCAATGATACCAAACCCTGACCTTGTGTAGCCAAGGTTTCCTTCCCAACCTCTTCCCTCAAATGCTGCCTGATCCCATCTTTCCATTGGCTTCAACCCTACCTTCCTCTTCTCCCCTCCCTGCCCCAATATTTTCCTTTGAACTTTCCCTGCCTTTTTACTGAGCCCTCTTGAACTCCTGAGTTCTAATGAACAGATGAACTCCCTTTTTTTGTAGACCATCTCCTTTCATGATCCATCTTCTGAAACTCACTACAACCTGGCTTCCCTCAGAGGACACTGCATCCTGGGTATCCCTAACTTATTCTCTATTCCACTCACCATGGTAGTTGTTCCAAATCTAGTCTCTGCTCAGGTCCCCCACAGCACCCCTCCCCTTACTCTCTCACTTAATACTTTCCTGAAAAAACTACAGCCATTCACTGTAAGCTCCCTTTTACCCCTCTCTCTTTATCTTACACCCTGCTGGCATCATCTCCCACTATGTTCTTCTTCATTAATGTCTCTGATAAAGAGACATCTTCCGTCTTCTCCAACAGATTGCTCCCACTACCATCCTCATGCTCTCTCTAATCTTCAGTCTTTCCTTCGCTACCGATTCTCCCTGTGTTGCCTATAAACATGCCCATGTCTCTTTAAGGTCGTCCTTAAAACACCCTTCTGAGATCCTACCACCTCCAACAACTATCATCCTTAACCTCCCCCTTCATGATTAAACTTCTTGAGAAATTAATCTACATTGAGTGACTTCACTTCCTCTCTTCTCACTCTTTTCTAAACCTTCTGCAATTTGACTTCTGACCTCAATGTTTGACTGAAACGTTTCTCTTTAAAGTTGCCTCAGAATCACCAGATCCAATGACCTTTTCTCAAGCCTTGTCCTTGCCCTCTCTGTATTTATTCCATTATTTTTTTTTCTGAAAAACTGGGACAATTAACTTTTTTTGTCTCATGTAGTTTTCATTCATTATTTCTTGAAATATAGCTTTGGTAAACCAAGCTTTGATAAAACCCACTGGGATTCAAATGGAGCTATTTGACTGTGCTTTTAAACCCAGATCACTCTGGCTCTCACTGATTGGTCAATAATGGGACACTGGCCAAACCTCACTTGCTTTAGTTTGGGTTTTGATGGCACAGATTGTAAATAACAGTTGTTTCTGTTTTTGCAAGAAACTCTGAGGGTCTTCTACTCCCAGATTGATTCTTTTAGGAAGTGAAACTAGGCCATCTTTTGTCTCAGTTCTTACCTATCTTTGATCACTGAATGGTTGTTGCCTCAGACAAACTGAGACTCAGATGACTGTGGAGGAGATAGTGAGGCTGGTGACTTTGCACAGTACTGTCTCACTTAAATCCAATTTGCTTGCAAGTCAAGACATCATCCTCCCAATATCATTGGTCCTCTTCTAGAATGAAGGACAAACAACAACAATTTGACACTGTGAATCACCCTCTAGACCAGTGGTTCTCAACCTGTGGGTCACTACCCCTTTGGGGCTTGAACAACCCTTTCACAGGAGTTACAGGAGTCGCTTAAGACTATCAGAAAACATATTTCCAGTGGTCTTAGGAATCAAGACACCAAGACACTGCTCCTCTATTTGTCTGCAGGTGAATCTGCCTACATACAAGTATTAGAGGGTCATGGCATTAGGAAGGTTGAGAACCACTGCTCCAGAGAGAGCCACCTGGATATTCTCTTTTCTCTGAATTCTCAGGATATCTGTCTCTTAATTGTTCTCCTGCTTCTACAACTGTTCTTTCTTGGTCTCTTTTTCTAGATCTTCCACCATGTCACACCTCCTAACCATGCATGGGTAACTCCCAAGGCATAGTCGCCATCTTGGGCCCCTCTTCTATTTTCCTCTCTTGTCTTTCATTAGCTCCTATGAGTTCAAATGTCCTTTTTAGGAAAATTTCCAAACCTGTGTATCTAGCCCCATTTTTTCTCGTGAACTCCACTCATCCCAATGGATATCCCAGAGACATCTCAAGCTCATTATGTCTCAACTAAAACTTGTTCTTTTTCCCCAAAATTATTCTTACAGTAAACCAAATTCACGAGTTCATTTTAATCCCCCCATTTTCCTCTCTCACTCACCCGTGTCATTTCTACTTTTATAAAATCTTTTATATGCAAGGTTGAATATAAATGATTTTGTAAAGGTAGAAATGACAAGGGTGAGAGAGAAAAATGGAGGATTAAAATGAGGTTATGAATTTGATTTAGAATTTTTGACCCTTTTGTCCACTCACACAAGCCACCACCTTCAATCAGACCCTCATCACTTCTCACCTGGACTGTTAACGATACCTGCCTCAAATGTCCCTCTGCTCCAACCCGTCCTTCACACAGCTATCAAAAAGTGGTTTTCCTAAAGTACAGCTGGATCATGTCATCTCCTTTATCCAATAAACTCCAATGACTTCCTAATAACTAGAGGATTAAATAGCCTCTCTCTAGCATTTACAGCTCTTCACAATCAGTCCTATTCCCATCTTTCCGGTCTTGTTACACATTACTCCCCTCCATCCACTTTGCAATTCAGTCCTAACTGGCCAGCTTGCTATTTCTCACACATAATACTCCATCTCCTGCAGCTGTGACTCTGCAGTAGCGGTTTCTTATTGCTGGAGAGTTCGGTCTCCTATACTTAGAATCCCTGATTCTCTTTAAAATGTATCCCAAGTGAAGGAGGGTTTTTCTAGTCCCTAAATGTTAGCATCTTGTCCTGTGTGATTACCTTGCATCTACTTTACATGTAGCTATATATGTATACAGTGTCTCCTGTATACATTTGAAAATTAAGGCAAAATGAGGCACAAAGTCCTCATAATCAATTTATTAGTTAGGTTATTAGTAACCAATAAATAGGATCAATGGCCTCAATGTCTAAAGGCAGTAAGTGAGGACTGACAGGGTCTTTTATAACAATTAGCAAGATGATTGACATATCTATATCTACATAGAGATATAGATATTAATATATATAGCAATGTGTTTTGCTGTACACACACACACATATAAAATGATTAGCAAAATCTCAAGCAATATACATGTGTCTTCTGGTCAGCTATGGATCATTTGAACCCCTTTTCTGAAACTTCCTTAACCACAACCAAAACCATGGGATTCAAGTCACAAGACAAAGGTTCCCAGGTAATAGGAATAATGAAAGATAATAGTTTAAATGGTAAAATTATGGTAAATACAAAAATATAAAAATAATATAAATATCATACTTATATAATCATAATAATCATATTATTTCTATAACTAAATATTATATTTCTATATAATTAAAATAATTATATTATTTATATAATAATGGAATATTATATATACTCTAGAAATAATATATAAATAAATAATGTGAATATATTAAATCAAAGAATTGTAAAAATAAATCGTTTAAATTGATAAAATTTGACCTTTTAGGTTAATCAAGTTTCTCTGGAAATTGGGTGATTGGCCGGCATTTCAAGTTGTAGTTCAGTTGTGTCCAACTCACAACTGAACTTGTGTTCTTGGCAAAGCTACTGGAGTGATTTGCCATTTCCTTTTCTAGTATGAGCTCATTTTACAGATGAGGAACTGAGGCAAATAGGGGTTAAATGACTTGCCCAAGATCACACAGCTATTAAGTGTCTGAGGCTGCTTTTGAATTCACATCTTCCTGACTAGAGGCTTGACCTTTAAGCAGGTTTCTCTGGAATGTGGGTAAAGTTTATTAGGGGAAGGAACCCTAAAAGGGAATATTAAATCTAGCTTAAGTCTGTTTAATTTTACATTCTCCAATTAGAATGAAAGTTTCTTGAGGGAAGGGATTATTTGCATTTTTGTCTCTATATTCCTGACAACCAGCTTGGTGCGTGGAATCTAACAAATGCTTAGTAAATGCTTGTTTATTGGTTGCTTATTTCCTTAGAACAGAGTGTGTCAAACCTAGAAGGGTCCTTAGAATATAGAATTTTAGAATGTAAGGGACCTCAGAGAGCACTTAGCTCAACTTCTTCCCTTTCCAGAGAAAAGGAACCTGAAGGCCAGAGAGGTTAGCAAAGGGTCCAGTTAGTGTCAGAACTAATGCTTACATTCAGGTGATCTTCCCATCCAGTGGACTTTCCATCACATCAGATAGCTTTTGCCAACAGAGGATTTCCAGATGATAGCGGGAAAGGATGATGACTTCCCTGTCCACCTCACCAGGGTACTGGGAAAAGAGAAGATGACAGAGACAGGGCAATGACCTCATGTTATTCTATATATGCCATATGAGAGCTGCTTTGCTTGAACAATTATGGATGTTCAGTGCACTCACCAGGAGCCATGTGGGAGCTGCTTTGCTCCAACAACTACGGATGCTCAGTGCACTCACCAGGAGCCATGTGGGAGC
>CM053599.1:46078215-46114534 GCA_028646575.1 Pseudocheirus occidentalis | reverse complement strand
CTCACCAGGAGCCATGTGGGAGCTGCTTTGCTCCAACAACTACGGATGCTCAGTGCACTCACCAGGAGCCATGTGGGAGCTGCTTTGCTCCAACAACTATGGATGCTCAGTGCACTCACCAGGAGCCATGTGGGAGCTGCTTTGCTCCAACAATTATGGATGTTCAGTGCACTCACCAGGAGCCACGTGGGAGCTGCTTTGCTCCAACAATTATGGATGTTCAGTGCACTCACCAGGAGCCATGTGGGAGCTGCTTTGCTCCAACAATTATGGATGTTCAGTGCACTCACCAGGAGCCATGTGGGAGCAGCTTTGCTTGAACAATTATGGATGTTCAGTGCGCTCACCAGGAGCCATGTGGGAGCTGCTTTGCTCCAACAACTATGGATGCTCAGTGTAATCACCAGGATGGGTGCAAAAAAATTAGAAGCTTAAGTGGGATTTTTTTTCATTTCCTATATTGATCTCTAATGACAAATGAAATTTAAAAGTGGGGGGCAGGGGGATTTTTATACTGGCTGCTTAGCAGATCCCAACTTTCTCTTTCCCTTGGAAAGACAATGAGGTCAATACCACTTTTGGAAAGAAAATGCCATCCAAATCTGAAGAGCCTCCATCTATTCCCTGTGTATTAGGGCAGCTAGGTGGCATGGTGGACAGAGAGCCAGGCCTGGAGTCAGGAAGACTCATCATCTTCCTGTATTCAAATCTGATCTGAGACACTTACTAGCTGTGTGACCCTGGGTAAGTCACTTAACCCTATTTGCCTCCATTTCCTCATCTATAAAATGAGCTGGAGAAAGAAATGGCAAACCACACCAGTATCTTTGCTGAGAAGACCCCAAATTTGGTCACAAAGAGTTGGCATGACTAAAAATGACTGAACAACATTTAATCCCTGCATGAAATCTTTCACCTCATTATGATTCTAGCCCTTATATCAGATCTTATCCTTCTGGAAAGATGGCATTCCTAGCTTAACACAAGTAAGACATGAGTTTTGATTGATGTCTCTCATGCTGGAAATAGATTTCCTTCCTATCATTCACCCTCTTTCATCTAGGTCCCTTTGTGACCAGTAGTCTCCATATACAAGATGATTGAGGTCCTGGACTTGGTAGGGGGAGGGAGAATTGGAGGGCAGTTTGGACCATCACCAGGCCACAAATTATTAATGGCCCCAAAGAATCAGTGTAGTTTACAGAAGTGCCTAATTAACTCCCAACAAATTATGATGTGGCAATAATAAATTAGTTCATCTCCCCCCCCCCAATTATTCTATAAAATCCAATCTTTTCATCTTAGTATTTTTTATAATTTAATTTTCTTCAACTCAATTAGATGAATATTTATCAACTGCTTACTATGTGAAAACACTGTAATGGGCGTTGGAAGGAATACAAAGGGGAGAGAGTTGAGGTCTCTGCTCCTATAATTTGAATTAACTATCAGAGTGATGCCCTCCCCCATTACCCTGTCCCTGAAGACTGCTGGCTCCAGAGTTATTAGTCTAATAATGGGTGGGATGAAGACAGTAAACAAAGTTAGTCATCCGTAGACCAACTCTCCTTTCCCCCAACATGGAGTGGATCTGTCTGGAGGTTTGGAGGGAAATCAGAAGGAGTGCTGAAAAGAGAAATTTCTGATGACTTAATTAAAAGCAGAGGGAAGGGCCTTCAGTGGATGCCAAATTAGAAAATACGTACAATTGAATTCGTTTCATTCAGCTTCCCAACAAGCTGTAGCTAGATGCAGCCCCACAGCCCAATGCCAGTTCACACAAGGGCTGGGACATTTGTCATAATTACAGACAAAAATAAGAGTCTGAATATGGAACAAGAGCTTATGTAACTTTCCTCATCTGGCTCTGGATAGATTGGCCTTGATTATATTTTCAGGGGGGAAAAATGTGCTCAGCCACTTATATTTGGGAACAATGTGTAGTCTGTGTCCAAAGCCATAGAAACTCCCCACCATCTCAGAGCCTGCATCTGACCACTCAAGTGGCTTCTCATGCAGATTTGAGAGGAAGAGAGCAAGTACACAAATCCTTTAGACTCTGGTGGTTTTCAGTGCCATGGATATAGTGTTCTACGAGATGAGCAGAACAGCACCAGTAGGGATATTTAGGAATAAACCTAGACTGAAGCTGTGGGGTTGGCATCACAGAAGACAACTAAGACGTCCCTCAAGCTGCTCCTTGGTTCCATCGGAGACAGATCCTTAAGGTGGAAATAACCAGAGATCTTACTCAGTTTCGCATAGCCTCCTGCTTGATCTGAAATGTGGTGGTTTTACAGACCATTAGATCTGGAAGAATCTGAGAACACAGAGTATTAGTACACAGAACACTAGTATCAGGAGGGACCTTAGAGATTGTTTGATTCAAACGCTTTACTTTTTAGTAGAGGAAATTAGGGCCCAGAGTTGGGAAGTGACCTGATCAAGGTCTCATGGTGTCAGAGCCAGGACTAAAAAGTATCTACCACTCCCATATTCTGTTACTCCATGCTGTCTCATGATCTTTGAATACTGCCTCCTGCTTAAAACTTTGTGAATTCCCAAGTAGTTGATGAATGTCTGGTAAGCTAAGTAGATTGCCTGTGGGTCAGGCTCAGAAAGAGTCCCCATTCCGCACTCTCATCCCAATGAAGGTATCCCTCTCTTGGGAAGGAAGTAATTAGTTCAGTAGGTGGTAAAATGAAATTGAATGATAGACTTTGTACAATGATGTTAAAAATGGTTTGGCGAATGGACCTTATCTTTCCTCTGCATCATGGGATGTCATGAGGTTTTCCAGGCCCAGGTCAAGACCTTTTCAGGCAAAATGAGGGCTCTGTAGCTGGCAAAGGGTTCTTAGGCCTCATCCACTACAATGGATCCCTTCCTTGTAATCCCAGGCTCAACACCTCCCATACCCAGGCACCAGATCCTTCTCCCTCAACCCCTCAAAGTGAACAAGAAGACCCCAGGGCAAACACTCCCTATGTCCACATGGAATGAGGCCTTATAGGTCATCTAGGTCAGGCTCACTCCCAGTGCAAGAATGCTTTCAAAGAGGTAATAAGGAGTTCATTACCATGCCCAGAGTCTGTCACTACATGATCGATTCAACAATCTTTTGTTAAGCATCTTCTACATATAGTGCCATGTGCTCAGGATCTGGGATACGAAGATGATTCACAGTCCAGGCCTTGCCCTCAAGGAATTATAATCTAGTGGAGGAAATAAAGTATGTCCTGAAATGACCATAATATAAATTGTTGTTGTCCAGTCCTGTCTGACTCTTTGTGACCCCATTTGGGTTTGTTTGTTTGTTTTTGCAAAGATACTGGAGTGGTTTGCTACTTCCTTCTCCAAATCATTTTTACAGATAAGAAAATTAAAACAAACAAGGTTAAGTGACTTGCTCAGGGCCATACAGAAAATAAGCTTCTAAGGTCATATTTGCCTCAGGTTCCCTTGCCTGTAAAATCCTGAGAGTAGGGACCAACTTGTGTTCTTACTTTCATATCCCCAGCACTTAGCATTTAATAAAAGCTCTATCTATCCATCCATCCATCTATCTATCTATCTATCTATCTATCTATCTATCTATCTATCTATCTATCTATCTAACTATCTATCTATCTATCTATCTATCTATCTATCTATCTATCTATCTATCTATCTATCTACCTATCTATCCATCTGTCCGTCTGTCTGTCTGTCTGTCTGTCTATCTGTCTGTCTATCTGTCTATGAAAGAGATGGCAGCTGAGCCATGTTTTCAAATAAAAAAAAGACTAGGAATTTGCTGGGAACATCTAATAGGTCAATTTGACTGGAACAGAGCATGTGATGAGTACTCCAGGAAACAACTGGAAAGGTCAGTGGAAGTCATATTATAGAGAGTTTTGAATGCTAGGCTGAAGCATTTGTGTTTTATCTTAGAGGTAAGAACAAAACACTGAAGACATTTCTTAACAGGAGAGTGACAGTCAGATCTGTGTTTTAGGTATAAATATTTGGCAGCTATATGAATTTTGGATGGAGAAAGCAAATACTGGAAGTTCAGAGATATTTTTTGCAGTAATCCAGGTAAGAGATGATGAGGGCCTATAAGACTGAGAATGGAAAGGAGGGGATAAATGATTGAGATTCCTTCCTTCCTTCCTTCCTTCCTTCCTTCCTTCCTTCCTTCCTTCCTTTCTTTCTTTCTTTCTTTCTTTCTTTCTTTCTTTCTTTCTTTCTTTCTTTCATTCTTTCTTTCTTTCTTTCCTTCCTTCTTTTTATTTTGGTGAGGCAATTGGGGTTAAGTGACTTGCCCAGGGTCACACAGCTAGTAAGTGTCAAGTGTCTGGTCAGAGACCAGATTTGAACTCACGTCCTCCTGACTTCAGGACCAGTGCTATCCAGGACCACTGCCACCTAGCTGCCCCATGATTGAGATTTCATGGAAGTAAAATCAACAGGGCACAGAACCTGGATATCGTGGTGACGGAGAGTAAAGACTTGATTCCTTGGATCCCTTAGTCCTTACTACTGACCACAGTTACTAGCTGACCCTTGGGTCTAATTGCTCCTATGACATTCCACTCTCTATAAAACTTCTTACTTCTAGGGCTAAATGCAAATTCCTCTGTTTGACATTAAAAACCTCTAACTACCTGGATCTATCTTTCCTTTCCAGTCAATTCATGCATTACTCTCCTGCACATACCAATTTACTTGCTGTTCCTCATACAAAAAGCTTCATCTCCCATGCCCCTACCTTTCCACTGAATGTTTTCTAGGTTTGGAATGCTCTACATTCTCACTTCAGTGCCTTGGAATTTCTAGTTTCCTTAATGAATCAGCTCAAGTGACACCTTTCATGGGAGTTCTTTTCTGAACCCCATGTACTAGTGTTTTCCCCCAGGGTTACTTTATATCTGATTGGCATATATCTGGGATGTGTGTGTATCTTGTATCTGTGCACCTGTTTTCTTTGCCATTAGAATGTAATCTTAAAGACAGTGAATGTTTCCCTTGTTTCTTTGTAACCCTCACACTTGGCACAGTGCCTGACACATCCCAGGCACTAAGGGAATGCTTGTTGATTGATTGGGAGCTGGGCTCCTGCTTGGGTCCCTAAAATCTAGTAACTAGCTACTCCTCGATCTTGACATCAGCTCTTGACCTTTTACCTAATTTTAGCCTCTGGTCCTCACACATTCTCTGACCCAATGTCTGGATCCCACTATGACACCTTATCTCAGCTTAGCTGAAAGGCAGTATCCAGAAGGAGTAGTGTAAATAGAGATCATTTCTCAAATTCTACAATAAACATCCTTCCTTTTGGGTCAAAAGAACACATATGGAGTGGCTAATTGTTTTGGAGTCAGGAAGGTCTCAATTAAAATCCAGCTTCAGACGCCTACTAGCTGTGTGACCCTGGGCAAGTCTTTTAACCTCTCTACCTGAATTTCATCATCTTCAAAACAAAGATAATACTAGCACCTTCCTCCCAGGGTAGTTGTGAGGATCAAATGAGTTAATATTCGTAAAGTGATTTGCAAACCTTAAGGCATTGTGTGAGGGTTTTTTTTCTTTTTTGGAGAGCAATTGGGGTTAAGTGACTTGCCCAAAGTCACACGGCTAGTAAATGTCAAGTGTCTGAGGCTGGATTTGGACTCAGGTCCTCCTGACTCCAGGGCCGGTGCTCTATTCACTGCACCACCTAGCTGCCCTTGTGTGTGTGTATTTTTTATTACTATTGTTAGGTTTTGGAGAACCAAAATACCTAATTCTGCCACTAACTAATCATATGATCTTGGAAAATGATTTGCTCTCTTTAGCTTCGGTTCTCTGTTTGCCAAAGTGAAGCAGCTCAACAAGATGATCATTTAAGGTTCTTTCCTGCTCTGGGCTCTTACACACCAGTGCAGATGGAAGGCACTTTCCCAAGGATTCAGAGAGAGACTGCAATCCATTACGTGAACCGCATTGATTCTGAATAGATGAACATCCCTCCTTTCTGCCTCTCTCATGAACACCTTTGGTTTCCATAGCAGTTAATGGGGAAAAGTGCAGGGTGATTTAAACCACAAAAGAATTGTGGATTTCAGTAACAAATTAGGGCACAGGTGAGAAGATGTGGAGCTTCACCCTCCCTGAGCAAGGCTGATCTGAGCCACAAGCAGAGTAGGCATTACCTGTGTGATGTGACTCAAGAGATGCTCCCTGCACTCGGATCTTTCCCTACACATCACCTGAAAACCTCCCTTTTGCTTTGTTCTCCTGATGCGATGTCATCCTATTAAAGCTTCAGCTGGGTGAACAAGCAATCTTTAAAAAACATGTAAACACCCTTGAGAGGGCTAAGGAGTTACTGGTTATTATTACTTTAGTATCTGTTAATTTGATCCCATTTCTTTTCTCCTAGCCCTGAGTGAAAATCATCATTAAGGAATGGGAGTTTGATGGAGGCGGGAGTGTAGAGAGGCAGTAGATGGTAATTTTGTAGCCTCGTCATTAGAGGGCAAAGCTGGCTTGAAGGTGCTGCTGCTAAAGCAGGTTTTTCAGGCGTTTTTAAAGCATTTACCACCACGAGGAAAAGGGGGTGGTATGGGTGGGGAAGAGGATGTGAAGAGAAAAAAGATGGCCAAAGAAAGGGAAGTAGGCAAACTTTAAAAACTTTTTAAAAGCAAACATTTTAGGAGCAAAACTAAAAAAACAACAACAACAACTACCAAAGTTTAAGATAGGGAGTTGTGGCTACATGACATTTCATCTTAAAATAAACTTGTAGTCCTCTGACCAAAAATGTGAGATTAATAATATGCTATGACAGTAAAAAAATTACTAATAACATTTTAGAGTGCATTAAGAATCGATGCTTAGGGAGATGCTAGTCCTTCCCTGCTCAAATCACACATGGATTCTTGAGTTCACCTTGGGGCAGTGAATTTTATGAAATATATTGATAAGTTGGAGCGGCTCCAGGAGAAACTGACCAGTATGATGAAGGAGTTTGAGATCAGTCCAGATGAGGACAATTTGACTGGAATGGAAATGCTTGTTTAGGGTGGAGAAGAGAATACATAGAAGAGATCTGTGACTGTCTTCAAGTATTTGAAGGGTTGTCAAGTGGAAGAAGGATTAAACTTGTTCTGTTTGGCCCCAGGAGGCAGAATTAAGGAAAGGTGGGTGGAAGTTGCAATGAGGTGTATTTTGGCTCCAGGTCAGGCAAAACTTGTTGACAATTAAAGAGTTCAAAGATGGATTGGGCTGTCTCCAGATGTAGTAGTAGGTTCCCCATCACCAGATGTCTTCAAGCAGAGACTGGTTGGCCACTCCAAAGGCCTGTTATAGAGATGACTCTTGATTAGGTGTGGGGATAGGTTAACCTTGTGAGTCTGTTATTCTGGCAATGATGCCAATTTGGCCTGAATTTGGGAAGACTTGTAAAACGTCACTGTGTTTCCTTTCCATGGAAATCGTTCAGGTGAGCTGGCACATGAAGAAATCCCTTTTCTGAGCTCACTGTATCCTAACCTTACACTTTTCAATCAATGGGTTTTAATGGGAGAAGGACTCCACAAACATTCACCTCTAATGCCTCATCATGGCATAAAACTGACCACATGTTCTTGAAAGTAATGCTGGCAAAAAGAATGGTTCTGGGAGTAGAATGAGCCTGTTTTCCAAGGACCAACCTAGCAGATCATGGAAAGGCATATCACCAATGGACTGGCCACCTGTTGACAAAACTTCTTCAACCATGACAACTCATGAGGCAGGGAAATATTTTGTTAATTGTCATCAGTCCTATGTGGTCCCCTTCAGTTTTGGCAGTGACAATGATAGAATGGTCAGAAGGGAAATAGAAGATGCTAAGGTATGTTCAAAAAATTTTAATCTTATTGTTGATACTCTAAAGGTAAGATTTTTGTCCAGTGACTAACAAGTGAACATATTACTAGATAATAGAATCATATCAATTTTAACATTCTTTTTATAAATGTAATGAAAAGAAAGCAGGAAATTGAAGCTAAAGGGAAGGATGGTTCACAGCTACTCTTTGGAGAAGCAAAGAAAGGAGTTGAAGGAGTAGGTTTTATTATACTGCCCCAGAGCTACAAGAAATATTATTTCAATGGGTCATCACATATGGTAGCACTAGTAAGTATTTTCAAGGAGACCTTGATGAAAAGAATTGCAATTTATGCAACAGCATCAGCTGTTAAGGACAAACTGGTAGAGAAATTCGATGAAGACCTTGGTAAGATCTTCCAAATAAAATCAGCATATACTTTGAAACTTGGTGACTTCAGTGAAGAGATAGGAAAAGATGAGGATCAGGAAGATATATGGGAGACCATTTTTGAGGAGAAAAGAGAGGCCAAAGTCTTATAGGTTATACAGAAAACTTACACTTCTATATCAGAGACCCATCCTTTAAAAAATATTGGTAGGCACTGAACATGAGCATCAACACCAACATCATCACAAAGAATGGCATTGACTATACCTCATGCTAAACATAACATTATGGATGTGGGAGTTGTCCCTGCAGCAATCAGGCCATTGACTCATCAGAGCTAAAATCAGAATTTATAATAAACAAAAGAAAAGACCAGTAAAGAGAAAAGGATATGACATACAATTAAGATTTAATCCTGAATAGTTTAAACACAATATTGAAGATAAGAAATAGGAAATGGACACCAGAAAACACATCAACATTGGCTATAATAATTACATCCAGAAGTTAAATCTAATGTAAATTAACAACTATATTAAAGAGTACAAAAGAACCCCCAAAGCACCTTAGTCAGCAAAACCTGGATTTAACTCACAAAAGGGAGGAGAAAGATAGTTGCCAAAGACAACAGAAGGTTTGAATTTAAAATTATCAGAAAAATCTTCTAAACAAGGATGATGGACAATTATGAACCTTACTATCTCATAAAGCCCAGAAAAGCAGTGGAGGGTAAAATCGGTCTAAAGAAAGCTTGGCAAGATATCTATGTGAAAAAAGTCATCCCAAGGATGAAAACAGAAAGAAGGCAAAGACTATGAACAGAAGAAAAATAGGAAAGATTTGTAAAAATGTAAAATATATAAATCCCCTGCTGATGTCTGAAGAAAGGCTATAGGATCTCCAGGATGCTAAGTGCACTTCCTGAAGACATGGATGAGAGTCACAAGTGATGAGTAAGCATGGATGGATTACAATCTTCATTTTGAAAGGAACTCCTGAATTGATGAGAAAAGTAACAATTTTAAAAAGATAAAAAATTATCTTAATATTTTAAAAAATAAATTGTAATAAATAATAATAATAAAATTTAAAAAGAAAATCTGGACACTAACATGGCACACAAGAGAACAAAGATGGGAAACAAATGTGAGGGTATTGAGGGACCAATTAATAAAAGTTTTGATGAAGAGGTAGATAAAAAAGATGTGGAAAAAATCTTGGATTTTATTGATTTAAAAAAAATGGCCAAGAAAACATCACCAACTGCCAACCAATAAGTTTATTTTCTCATTAAAAAATCTTCATGAACATCATCTGTCCATAAATTGAGAGCATCTTTGATGACTTTTGCAAATAATATTCAGCTATGGAAAACATCTTTATCATCTCACAATTGACTGAAAGATAGAGAGAATATAAGCTCAGACCATGCTTATAATTTGTTGATTGTAAATTAGCATTCAGCTGGTTAGAACAAAAGGCCACCTCATTTACTCTTTTGTAAGGTGCCTCTCATCCATATGATCCATTTAACAGGTTCATTAAAGATTCTTTGCAAGATGTAACAACAGAAATAGCCCTGCTCAATGGCCCTACAATATCAAATATTAGGTGAGACATGAAACACCAAAAACATTCATCACAGACTGGAGGAGACATAGCACAGAGTCCAGGTCCAGGAGGAATTCTTTGTGAATGGCGAGGTCCTCCAGATGCAGAGGACATTGTGCTGATTACATCAAGCCCTGAAGCACTTTGATGCCTCCTGGAAGAGAATCATAGTTATTCAAAGGAGTTTGGTCTGTTTATCTACAGTGCAAAGACCAAATGGATGAAAAAATATATCTATTTCCCTAATTTTAACATGCATCGGAATGGGTACACTAGTTTATGTAATGGGAGAGGGGAAAGAAAGAACTATAGAGAAAAAAAGATGTAGATATAGATGGACACCTATAGATACATATATAGCTTCATAGAAATATGTAGATATATGCATAGATATTCATGCATGTTATATTTCTGTGCGTATACAGATCTGTCCAAATCTATAGACACGTATGTCTATAGATATATACATATAGATAGATGTCTCTCTTTATATGACAGACCAATACAGAGTGACAATGAAATGGACTCAGAGTTAAATAAGAGGAGGAACACTTGCTAGGCTGTGTTGGGAAAATTGCAAAGCATTTTTACTAGTCCCAACCTTCACATGATAGAGAAGATTTGTCTTTTCAATACAAACATTTTTACAGTGTTGTCAAATTTCAGTGAGACCTGGTACAGTTCTGCTTCCAAAGACCTAGATAAGAGCATACTTAGAAGCTAACGGAAAGGAGTCTTGTGGTTATGAGTAGGGTAAAAAATAACCAATGAGGATCCTGAAGAAGAAGAGTCAAGGATGTCACCAAAGAACTGTAGGAAGGAAAAAGAAGATGGATTGGTTCTTTGGTGGGAGTGAGAGAGTGAGGCATATAGTCAGAGTGCTCCACTGGTCCCCAGCTGATGTCTGAAGAAAGGATGTAGGATCTCTAGGATGTTGAGCACACTTCTTTTTGGGAAGACATGATGGGTAAGCATGAATGGATCACAGTCTTTGTTGTTGAAGGGAATTTCCTGAATTGATGAGATCATAGATCCGTATTATATAATGGCAGGGGGTAGAAGCAAGTAAGGAAGAAAGAGAAAGACATCATGCTCACAAGAGCTAAATCTGAAGTCATCAGGAGATTTGAAGTCTAGTTTTGGCTGTGATTGTTTGTTGTTTGTTCTTGAAGAAGACCATGATGCCAGAGAGGTAATACCATGACATGCGAATGAATCGGATGTAAGTGAAGAAGCACTGTGCAAAGTCCCATGCTTCACTTTCTCCTCCAGAGCTATCTGGGTCCAGTGGCAAGATACAGATCAAGATGCCTGGAGATGGCCCTCTTTGGCCCTGATATTTATTAGCTGAGGGACCACAGATGAGTCATTGAATTTCAGTTTTCTCATCTATAAAATAAGGGTTTAGAAAACCTAAAGTACCTTCCATTTTAAGATCCTGTGATACCAAGACCCACCAGGCTGAAGATCCAGGTATCAGTCCTGTTCCCAGACCAATATTTTACCCTGATAGGGTCACCTTGAAGAAGTGGGTATTAGTTGGTCCAGTGGCATCAGGCCCTCTCATTTCTGGTCAGACACTTTCAGAAGTCTGCCCAAATCAAGAAGGAGTATGCTTGTTTGCAGCTAAATATTTTTCCAACCGCAGACTAGACTTAGCCAGGGTTGCAAATTCCTGGTTCTTGGCTCCTCCAACCATCTGTAAGTGCTTGCCATGCCCCCAGTCTCCCAAGGAGCAGTGTTCTAAAGCTGATCCTCCCCTTTCTCTCCATCCTCCAATCCTTCCTTCTCTCATGGCTCCTTGGGGATGGATGGGGTTGTGTTGTTTTCCCTATCCAGAATCATGCCTGCCCACACCCCACAACTTCAACATGGAGCTCACCCAAGACTCAGGTTTCTCAGAGTTGTGGCTTCCAACCTGGAACAGGATCTGGCCTTTTGGCACATCTTTAGCTGCCCAATCTTAAAGGAGCAGCAAACTATGCTCTCCTTAC
The DNA here is from genome assembly GCA_028646575.1 of Pseudocheirus occidentalis. Lineage (NCBI taxonomy): Eukaryota > Metazoa > Chordata > Mammalia > Diprotodontia > Pseudocheiridae > Pseudocheirus > Pseudocheirus occidentalis. The sequence continues at coordinate 46,102,702 of CM053599.1, read as the reverse complement.
TTTCCCCATCTCTTCCAACCTTGTTCAGACCTTCTTCACTTATTACCTATGTTTCTGAAGTATCTTTCTAACTGCCCTTCATGCCTTTGTTATCTTTCATCTCCAATCCATCCTTCCGACAGCTGCTAGAACAGTCTTCCTAAGGCAAAGATTGACCATGTCATTCCTCTTATTAAGAATTTTAGTGGCTTCCCATAGTGTGCAGTATAGAATGCAAACTCCTTAATATGGCAGACATTTAAGGATTTTTAAAATATGACTGTACTCTACCTACCTTTTTAGCCACTAGATTGGAGTGATCAGAAGGGGCTAATGTTATGAGTGAATGGGAATAGAATGAATGGTCATTTGGTGTCCATAGCATAGAAACACCTGCTCCTTATTTCCAAAGTCATTATCATTCTGCCATCATCCTCATCCCTGGAATGGGTTCTTCCATTGCTCTGTTCTTATCCTTCCTCTCCATAAAGGACCAGCTGAAGCATCTCCTCCTTCCTTCCAATCTGCAGCTGTCTTGCTTAATTGATAGATATGGACTGGACGATAGTAAAGTTATATGTATTTGTTACTGGCTGCATAACTAGACCCAAAGAAGGCTATTATTGAACCAATGGTCATCCATATAGAAGCAGAGGACCAGATGCAATGTCAGCTTAGGTCTTCCCTGGATGCTACGGGGTTGTGAGATGTAAAGATAGGAGAGACTTCCAGAATCGTCTAGTATAACTTCTTACCTTGCAGATACCAGGTAGCTAGGTGGTGAAATGAATAGAGGGTGGGGAACCTGCAGCCTCCAGATCACTCATGGCCTTCTAGGTCTTTGGGTACAGCCTTTTGATTGAGTCTGAGTTTTACAGAACAAATCCTTTTATGAAGGGGATTTGTGCTGTGAAGTTTAGATTCAATCAAAGGGCCACACTCAAAGACCTAGAGGGCCACATGTGGCCTTGAGGCCAAAGGTTACCCACCCCTAGGATAGAGAGTCAGTCCTGGGGTCAGGAGGACCTGAGTCAATCTAACCTCACACATTTACTAGCTGTGTGACCTTGGACAAGTCATTTAACCCTGTTTGCCTCAGTTTCCCCATCTGTAAAGTGAGCTGGAGAAGGAAATGGCAAATCCTACAGTATCTCTGCTATAAGGAAACCCCAAATGGGGTCACAGAGTGTTGGACACAACTGAAATAACTCAACAACAAATAATTTCTTAAGATCACAAAGGTAGCAAACTAACATTTGAATTCAGGTTCTTTCACTTCCATTTCCTTCTCTGTCACAAGAACAAAATAATCTTTCTATCTCCTCCCTTCCCACACACTCACCTTCAGCACAACCCTTTTCTCCACCTCTGATTGCCCCAGAACTAGGTAAAGTTACATTTACTTAGATCCTACTTTGTGCTAGGCACTTTAAGATTGTTCTCTCTTGCATTGTTGGTGGAGCTGTGAACTGATACAACCATTCTGGAGGGCAATCTGGAACTATGCCCAAAGGGTAATAAATAACTGCATACCCTTTGATCCAGTAATACCACTTCTGGGGTTGTATCCCAAAGAAATCATAGAAGGGGGAGGAAGACCCATATATACAAAAATATTTATTGCAGATCTCTTTGTGGTGGCAAAAAACTGGAAATTAAGGGGATACCCATCAGTTGGGGAATGGCTAAACAAGTTGTGGTATATTAATGTAATGATATACTATTGTGCTATAAGAAATGGGGAGGAGATATACTTCATATTCAACTGGAGAGCCTTATACAAATTGATGCTTAGTGAGAAGAGCAGAACTGGGAGAAACATGTACACAATCACAGATACATGCTATGTGTGACGACCAACTTTGATAAACTGGACTCTTCTCAGCAATGCACAGTTATAAGACAGCTCTACAAGACTCAGGATGGAAGGAGATATCTACATTCAGAGAAAGATCTAGAAAGAACAGAGTTTAAATGGAGACTGAAGCAATCTACATGCTATTGTTCTTTTCCATGTTTGGTTTTCTTTCTTTTTTCCCATTGTTCACTCCATTGGTTACAACCCTTACAAACAACCAGACTAATGTCCAATGTGAAAGTATTTGCAGATCCTATACCTGATTGTATGCTGCCATGGGGGAGGGGGGAGGGAGGAAGAGAGAGGGGAGAAAACGGGAAACTCAAGGGATTGTGGAACTGAATCTTGTAAACTAAAAGTAAACAAATCAATTTAAATTAAAAAAGAGAAAGAAAAAATAAATTAAATTAAATTTTAAAAATAAACATGAAAATAAAAATAAAAAAAGATTGTTCTCTCATTTGATTTTACAACAACCCTTCAACAGAAGTGCTATTATTATCCCTACTTTACAGCTGAGGAAGCTGAGGTAAATAGGTTAGATGACTTAGGTCACACAGCTAGTATCTGGATCTGAACCTGAGTCTCCCTGGCTCCAGGCCCAACACTCCATCCATTGCACCCTCAGTGACCCATTAAGGCCTATAGTCAGTACTTGTAGCAATTAGACTGAAGTAACCAAAACTTTTTGGTTGAACGAGTCTAACTACAGTCTTCTCTATGTCACCCCTTGCCGCCAGAACCAAGATCTGGGGTAAGTCACTTGTATGGCCACCTTAGATGCAGAAGTTCAACTAGGGAAACTTTTAAATATCAATGCTTATGTCATACACACACACACACACACACACACACATACACACACACATACATACACATACACACACATACACATACACACACATATATATACACATATACATATGTAATATTTAAAGGTGTTATTTATATATTATATTAATTTATTATTTATGTTTAAAGAAAATTATAGTCGTCAAGGGCTATTCATATTTACTCTGCAACAATGTGATTCTTATGAGGTACTTTGAAGACTCAAACCTTCCAGCAAGATAGTAACATAGAGGGGAGAACATTTTTTCAAGTACAGAAGGGTAGGCTTTTCAAACCCTGCCCAAGGAACTCAGATGAAATACTTCGGCCTGGGGGCAGCTGGGTGGCCCAGTGAGTAGAACACTAGCCCTGGAGTCAGGAGCATCAGAATTCAAACCTGGCCTCAGACGCCTGACAGTTACTAGTTGTGTGATCTGGGACAAGTCACTTAACCCCAATCGCCTTGCTTTTCCCCCTCAAAAAAAATGCTTTGGATTGGTTCTGAATGTTCAGTTCCACCAAGGCAGACGGACAGCATTCGAGGATGATGGATAGCTCTATAGGGAGGTGAATCTGGCAATCGTGCATTAGATGGATTGGAGGTGAAGACAGAGAAAAGGGATAGGCTTGAAGAGGAGACCAGTCAGGAATCTCTCTCAAGCCTGGGTGTGTAAAGAAAGGTTAGATTGGGGAGAGCCTCGAATGCCAGGCTGAGCAATTGGACTTCAGCTTTTTGGTCCGTGAGGAGCCAAAAAAGTTTTTGAATTGTTGAAGGAAGAGAGCATGATGTACAAAACAGTGTTTTAAGAAGAACAGCACAACGCTGTGTGTAGTATGGATTGGAAACAGAACGGCAGAGAAACCATTTAGACTAGAGGTTCTTGTGATCAGCTAAATGGGAGGTAACAGTGATGAATAGTAATGCAGTGGGAATAAGAAGGACAAACATAGATCATTTTAAAAAATCATGGGCTCATTGATCTAGGGCTGGAAGGGACTTTACATCGCATGGAGAACAATCTCTTCCTTTCACATAGGAAGAAACTGAAGCCCAGAGATTGGAATTTATCCAAGATGACACAGATCATAAGCAAAGGAGCTAGGATTTGAACTCAGGCCCCATGACTACAAATTCAGCACTCCACTCCCATTCAGGATTTCTTTCCACTACCCCACAATATCTCTAAATCAGAAAAAGGGAAGTGATGAGACTTTCTGTGATTCACTGACGCATAATGACATGAAGTCCCATGCATATTGAATAGGCTTTGCCACAGGTGGCTTTCCAATGTATACTAATTTACAAATGAAGTCCCTCAGCTGTCCTGGGTCTCCTATAATTACGCAAGAATGCCTTATACATTTCATTAGCCTATGTACCCAGGGGATTATTTTCAAGACAAATATTAATTTAATACTTCACCATAAAGAACATTATTTTAATTCACTAAAGAAACAAAAATTTAACCAAACTTACTTTTTCCTTAATTAACAAATAAACTTTATTTAAAGAAATACAGATTTTGTGAAGGTCTCCTTCAAATCAAACTTTTACTTTTCCCCTAAAATACAGAACAACCTTTCTCATTGGTTAATAAAACATCTTTCCCATTGGACTGTGCTCCCCAGACCCATACTTGGCCATGAAAGGCTGGCAGTGATGTTTAAGTACTGTTAATCTAAGGTGTGTCCTGTTAAAAGGAACATTTTAAACATATTTTGCCTTCCTTACCCATATTAATTAGAGTCCAGGGCTCTCTTTTGAAAATAAAGTGGCTCGAGGACTAAACAGAGATAAAGATGTTTAGTTAATTTGTCCCTGATTTAGCTGCAAGGGACCAAAATGCCTGGGCCAGAAGTGGGGGAAGGGAGGATGCTCCTTAAGGAGCAGAAAGGAGGGCAGCAGATAGGCCACCTTATCCCTACATGACCTATGTCCCATCAAGAAGAAGCTGATTGGAGCAGGAGAGACAGGGCCTGGGAGTGAGTCTGGAAGAAGGTCAGAGGGGAACCCTGGATTTCAAGAGGAAGGAAGGAAGGGAGGGAGGCAGAAAGGTCTATTATTTACCAGGCACTGTGCAAGGTGCCTTTTAAAACAAAAACAAATAACTGATTTTATCCTCATAAACTTTGTGAGGTAGATGCTATATTATTCCTTTAATAGATGAAGAAATTGAAGCAGACAGAGATTAAGTGACTTTTTCAGCATCACACAGCTAGTAAATGTCTTGGGGCAGGATTTGAGCTCTGGTCTTCCTGAATCCAGGTCCAGAGCTCTATCTACTACCCCACCTAGCTGTTCACCTATAAACATGATGCCTGTGTGGAAGAACTACCATAGAAAACATGACCCAGAGTTGTCTCTGAAGAGTTTGATAAGACTCAGTCACTCCCACTTTCCTGTTCATTTTGTCATTCTTGGCAATAGTTCTAAATAACAATTCTTGGAGAAGGTAGGTAGTCCAGCAGACAGTATACTGCAACTTGGAGTCAGGAAGACCTCAATTCAAGTCCTGCCTCAGACATTTACAAGCTGTATGATGCTGGACAAATCACAACCTCTCTGGGCCTTTATTTCCACATCTATAAAACAGGGTAGTTGGACCTTAGGGTCCTTAAAACCTAAAAGGGCTGGCCAGTTAGTTGGAGGCTGATTATTGAGGCACATTATGCCAGCGTGAGGACCACCAGGGACCTGAACTGGCCACTGGGGAGACACCAAATGTAACTAGGGTGGGAGAAGTGAGACATTTCCTATGGTGCTGAATTTAGAGGGTGTCAAATTGAGGCAGGCTAGCGTTTCACAAGTGTTGAAACAAGAAAGATTAGTACTAAGTTAGCAAAAATTAGCTAAATTAGTCTTCAACAAGTTGGGATGATCTCTCTTACTTGGCTCTAAGTTGGTGTGAACTCTTCCCCCAACTTCCATCCCTATTCATTTCTATGCGGGTGCCCCCATCTCCCACTCACAAGCTGGTATCCTGCTTCCCTTAAACAGAGAGCATGTTTTATACCCCTTATCCTGGATATGTTTGGTGGAGGGTCTTGATACTTACCCTAAGTGAAAAAATTCTACTTATACTTCTGAATAGATCCATTAACTCCCTTCATCCATTAAGAGACTTTTTTTTAGTAAGGGATCCATGCATTCTGTGGTCCCCTGGGGCGCTAAAAGTATATGAGTCATGCCTGCTGCTCCTGTGACTATTTTAATAACAATACCACTCAACATTTCTCTATTGCTTCATGTTTTTTTTTTTAGCATTCTCTCCTCCATTATCTTACTTGAGAACATTATTTTCATTTGACAGGTCTAGAAATTCATCCCAAAAGCTGACTTGCTCAAGGTTGCATAGGCAGTATATGTTGCAAGATGAAAATTTGAACCCAGATTCAAAAATTGAACCCAAATCCCACATACTCCCGTGCATTAGATTACATGGAAAGCTTGAGACATTCTAAGAATTCAGCCAGTGTGCAAATGTGCATTTGTCTGTATGTGTGTACATCTGTATATGTGTATGTATATTGTGTGTGAGCACATGTATATGTGGATTGTGCATGAGTATATGATTCATGTGTATATGTGTGTGTGTGTCTGTTACATTGTATTGTTGTGTTGTGCATGTGTGGTTTACATATGGTAGAGAAGGGCAGATGGTAGAGATGGAAAGACCCAGGGGTCCTTAGGCTATGTCCATACAGCAGATGAAGGCATTGGGAACCTGCAAGCCAGAGGGGCAGGGCAGATGGTAATGCCTGGTGCTCCTCCCAGAACTTCACCAGAATGAAGAGAATTCCCATTCATTTATCCATTTCCAACCTCATTCAAGCCCTGTGAGCAGTCAAGAAACCCAAATCACGGTAGAATTGAAGGGGGTGCTTGAAAGGCTTTTATTTCAACCTAGGTCCATTTCCCTCCCCCCCCCCCATAGAATTACATTTAGTCTTGTATGATACATTAGTCTTGGTTCAAAGTTTTTATCTTTAGCTTCTAAAAATGTCATATCCCTTAGGGTAACTACTGCAAAGTCTCACATGATCCTGATTGTAGGTTCTTAGTACTTGAATCATTTAAAAAATTTTTTCTGACTGCTTGAAGTATTTTTTCTTCTACGTGGAATCTCTGGATTTTGGCTATGACAATCCTGGGAGTTTTCATTTGGGTTTCTGTTTGTTCATTCTTAGGAGTTGACCAGTGGTGCCTTTATATTTTCACTGTGCCCTTGGTTCTAACAGGTCCAGGCAACTTTCTTTTATAATTTCTTGGAAGATGATGCTTGGTTTTTAGTCCCCACAAGGCTTTTAGTGAGTCCCAGGCTCTTTAAATGATCTCTCTTTGACCTGTTTTTTTGCATATTTATTTTTGTCTCATGGGTGTCAATTGTTGATCAACGAACGGGTGTTTGTTAAGTGCATCTTCAGCTAGATGGCATAGTGGATAGAATGTTGGCTTTAGAGTTAGGAAGACCTCAGTTTGAATCCAGGCTCACGTCCTCTCCCATTAGCTAAGTGACAGCAGGCAGACTTGCTGACTATGAACCTTCATTTCCTCATCTGTCGTGTGAGGATAATGATAGCACTTACTTCAGAGGGTTGTTGTGAGGACTGAATAAGATAATGGGGAAAAAGTACTTTGCAAATGTTAGAGTGCTACACAATAAAAGTTGGCTTCAATCTTAATGTAAAGCAAAACAAGACAAAACAAAACAAAACAAACAACTAACATCTTGGCAACTGGTTCCATTACTTCCTGACAAATAGAGGGAGAAGACATGGAAGCAGTGTCAGATTTTATATCTTTGGACTCAAAGATCACTGCAGATGGAGATTGCAGCCCTGAAATTAAAAAACCCTTGCTCCTTGGGAGGAAAGCTATGGCAAATCTGGACACCACACTAAAAAGCAGAGACATCCCTTTACCAACAAAGATCTGTATAATCACAGCTATGCTTTTTCTAGCGGCCCTGTATGGCTGTGCGCAGATACACGAGAAAAGCTGTGCACTCCAGAATCAATGCTTTCAAATTGTGGTGCTGGAGAAGACTTCTGAGAGACCCTTGGACAGCAAGGGAACCAAAGCAGTCCGTGCTTGGAGAAATCAGTTCAAGCTATTCACTGAAAGGTCAAATACTGAAGCTGAGGCTTAAATACTTTGGCCACATAATGAGAAGAAGAAACTCGTTGGAAAAGACCCTGATGTTGGGAAAGGTTGAAGGCAGAAGGAGAAAGAAAGAGACAACAGAGGATGGGATGGATGGATGGTGTCATGGAAACAGTGAACATGAACTTGGGCACACTTCAAGAGGCAGCAGAGGATAGAAGGAACTGCGGTACTATGATCCGGGAGTTCACAAAGACTAGAATGAATGAATGATTGAACAACAACAACAGAAGTGTTAGCTATTAACCAAAACAAAACCCCAAACCAAAACCTACATCAATGTTAGCTTTGTTGTTATTGTAACAACTTTTATTAGCCTACTACATGCCAGGTACCCTACTAGGCATAGGAGATAAAGGCAAAAATGAAATAATCCCTATCTTTGAAGAGTTAACATTTTACACAGGGAGATAACATGTGCAACAGGCAGTTAAATGGTGCAGTGGATGGAGGGCTGGGCTTGGAGTTGGGAAGACCTCAGTTCAAATCTGACCTCGGATATTTATTGTGTGACCCTGGACAAGTCACTTCACCCTGTTTGCCTCAGTTTCCTCATCTGCAAAATGAGTTGGAGAAGGAAATGACAAACTACCCCAGTATCTTTGACAAGAAACCCCAAATGGGGTCATGAAGAGTCCAGCATAACTCAGCAACAACATATGCGACATGTACAGTGACATACATGCTGTGTCTGGGTGTCAGCATCCTGACCAAGGTCTCTTATTCTCAATATTAATGATTAAAGCAAAAGTAGACTTTGGATTGAGGGGAGATGTTCTGCTTTGCCTTCCTTAACTGTTGTTTATGGGGAAATCCGTCCAACTGTCAGGTCTCTTCCATGGTCAACTGATTTAATGTTCACACAGGGCAGATTTTTGGAACCAATCAACCATGTCCCCTGTGTGAAATGCTTCCAAAGCACAGCTATAAGGAATGGGGATTTAGTGGGGGAAAGGGAGTTAATTTTATAAGTAGCCACCTGTATTGTAAAGGGTATGAGGGAACCACAATCAGTAGGGAAGAGAACCAACATTCACAGTTGGTCCTTTTTCTATCCTTCTAACGGTATTATCAATAGTAATTAGTGACATAAATTATATCCAAAAGTGTTTTAAGGATGATAAAGCTCTTTCTTCCTAGTAACCCTCAGTGGTAGGCATTGCGAGAGCTATTATCCTCATTCCATAGATATGGAAAATGAAGCTGTGGCAGTAAGGGTTAGAACCATAGTTAAAATCTAGATCCCAGATAGAGAAAGTGGACACCCAGGAGGGAAAAGCATCAGGGTCAGATACAGAAGCATACGTAAGGTGTGCTGCTGCCTATGTAAATAATATGTGTGCATGTGTACACATGTATACACACATACATGTATACGTGTATATATGCATATACATATAAAATTATCACATGGGTTTTAAATATGAAAGAGGCGTAGAGATATACCTATATGTGTATACACGTATGCAGATACACATATATGTGTAAATATATACATATATACATATTCATATATATATATGGTTGGGAGGAAGGAGAGAGAGAGAGACAGAGAGAGAGAGAGAGAAAAAAAAAATATATATATATATATATCTCCAGGCATCATAAGGAATCTTAAACCAGTACTCAGAGGAAATGAGTACTAAAAGTACCTGTCTGAGTGAAATTGGCGATAAGATAGTGTAGTGAAGGGAAATTGTCTGTGCTGAACATAGGACCACAGAATGATGTGCTTAATTTCCTGGGTACCTACGGGCATTAAAAGCCCATCCAACAAAGTCAGACTGCTCTAATAAGAATCAACATTCCCATAATGCTTTGAGGTTTACAAATCTTTTCCCTGCAATCTCAAAGGTCAGGCATTTTAGAAATTGGGAAGCTGAAAAAGGAACTTGCTGCAAGTCACCCAGGGTGTAAGTGATTTGGACCCATGTCTTTTGACCTCAGACCTACTGTTCTTTCCATCTGCCAACAGCCGCTTCTGTGTTTTGCACCAATCTTGCCAGGTGCGAGGCTCATGCTGCATGCAGCTCTTCTCTCTCTTTAGACATTATATTGTTCACAAGTTGACCCTGAGACTAATAATAACACTAGCATTTACGTAGGATTTTGTGTGTACCCGTGCCAGCGTGTGTGTGTGTGTGTGTGTGTTTGTACACCCATGAGTGAGCCAATTACCTCATTTTATCCTTACTGCAATACATTTTACAGATGTGAGGGAACTGAGGTAGAGATAGGTGACGTTCCCAGAGTCACATGACTATTAAGTATCTGTCAGTAATTGAACTTTGTTGCTGCTCCATCCTTTTCAGTTGTGTCTGTCTCTCCGTGATCCCATTTGGAATTTTCTTGGCAAAGATACCAGAGTAATTTTGTCATTTCTTTCTTCTGCTCATTTTGTAGATGAGGAAACTGAGGCAAATAAGGTTAAGTGACTTGCCCAATCTGAGGGCAGATTTGAATTCAGGAAGATGGGACCCCTGATTCCATGTCCAGCAGTCTATTCCCCTATTTCCCTATAACTGATCTTAGGTCTTATCTGTTGAAGTCATCTCACTGCTACATTGCTTAGCCTGGATTATTGCCATAGCTGCCAGTGAGTCTGCCTGCCTTGAGTCTCTTTCCACTAAAGTGATTTAGCCACTAAAGTGATTTTCCTAAAACACAAATCTGACCATGTTCCCCTGTCCCCCCACCCCCCTACCAGTAAACTCCAGAGGTTCCTATTGGCTCCAGGATCAGATTCAAAATGCTCTATTTGGCATTCAGAGCCCTTCCTAACCTCCCCCCCCCACCCCACTACCAGTCTTCTTGTACCTTGCTTCCCAGTATATACTCTGATCCAGTGACACTGGTCTCCTTGATGTTCCATGAACAAGGCTGTCCATCTCTCAGCTCCAGGTATTTTCTCTAGCTGTCTCCATGCCCAGAATGCCCTCCCTCCTCAACTCTACCTGCTGACTTCTCTGGCTATCTTTAAGTCCCTGCTAAAATCCCAATTTTTATAGGAAGCTTTTCCCAATCCCTCTTAATTCTAGTGCCTTCGCTCTTTCAATTATTATTACTATTATTATGATTATTATTATTATTTTGCTTTTTGGAGGGCAGTTGGGGTTAAGTGACTTGCCCAAGATCACACGTCTAGTTTTTGTGTTAAGTGTCTGAGGCTGGATTTGAACTCAGGTCCTCCTGACTCCAGGGCCGGTGCTCTATTCACTGCGCCACCTAGCCGCCCCTCAATTATTTTCTATTAATGCTGTATATAACTTGTTTCTTATATATTTGTTTGCATATTGTCTCCCTCATTAGATTATAAGCTCCTTGAGGGCAGGGACAAGTTTCTTTTTCTTTTTACCTCTTTTTGTATTTCCAGTGCTTAGGCACATAATACCTGGCACAGAGTAGGCACTTAATAAATGTTTATGGATTGATTAATTGATCCAAGTCATCAAACAGTATCTTGTTGGGATTTATTTAATGACTGTGAGAAACTATACCTCCCAAGGGCAACTGGAGGGCAGCTTTAAAAATGTTCTAAGTCTCCCACTCTATCATCTTCCCCAACCCTGGCTCTATTCCTACCATTAAAATCCATTTGCATTAAAGCCTCTCATCTTCAGAATCTTCCATGTAAGTACTATACCTGAAGAGAACTGAATACCCATCCGCTAACAATTTAGCACAAATGAATATATCAAATTAACTAGCACTGAGCACAACACCTTGCAATAAAGTAGCCAGCAGGAAGAACTTTAAAGTTTATAAAACACTTTATATATTATTCATTTGACTTTCAACCAGTCTTGCTATCATACCTATAGTTCCTGATGCTGTTAAAGCCAAGGTTGATGCATCCCTTGAGTCTGAGAGATCTGAAGTGCATTGGGATTAAAGCCAATAGGTATTGTCTGACTTGTCTCATCCATTAGAACACGAGCTCCTTGAGGGCAGAGATCCTTGTTTTTGCTTTTCTTAGTACCTGGCATTTTAGTAAACGTTTAATAAATACCTGTTGACTGGCTGCATTCTCATCTTTATTCATTTGGGGGACCTTAAAAATCATCTTTCCCCACTTTGTCATTTTTATGGAAGAGAAAATTGAGTCACAGAAAAGTGAAACGTCTAATTTAATGTCACTTTGCAAATTGGTATCTGTGGTAGGGTTAGAATCCATTGCATTTGAATCTGGCACTCTTGTCTGCACTGGGTAGGTTGAAATTGGGAACAATGGATGGGTGAACATACAGGTCTCTAAATGAAATTTGTCTTTGTCTTCAGTTTTTTAAACTTCTTTCTACAGTATGAGCTCAGTTTAATATAATGTGAGTGAAACAAAGAAGGAAGACAAGAGTCTTGTGGGCTTTGGTTTTCCCATCTCATTGTCAAAGACATTCTCTCCTTTCTTGTTTCTGGGTCACAGGCATTGAAAGAATTGCAAGATTTTCCATTTGACCCAGCTTGTCAAGTGAGGCAGGCAGAGCCAGGATAGGATATGGCCTCCCTGTAATGAAGCATGTTTATAACATAGCTTGGATGCTTGTGGTAGGGCTCAGGAAAGGCATCAGCCATGGCTCTGCTAGAGGAGTTAGGGAGTGGGTGGCTGAGTGTGGCCTTTTCCTTTGTTCAGAAAAATGCATGGGTGGCTTTGGGGGGGAGGGTCAAAAGGAGATTGGCAGCACCAGGCCATGGGTGGCCAGTGTGCAAGTAGAGGGGAGCTAGGCTGAAGAGATTCATAGACCTAAAGCATTGAGTCTCACCCTTTCTTTTTACCCATGAAGAATTAAGGCTGAGGGAGATTAAGTGATTTGCCTAAGGCGACACAGCTAGCAAGAGTCCTGAGTGGGATCTGAACTCAAGTTTTCCAACTCCATATGTAGAGCTCTTTCCTCTGAACTCAAAGGACCAGGAGTTAGACCACAAGACATAGATAAAATCTAGTAAAACTAGATGGAAGAGTCATGCTTACCATGAGAGCTAAGGGGAAATGGAAGGCTACAGTTAGGGGTCTCTGACTGAACTAATAGACGAACAGAAGATAATCAAGCAATAGATGAACACATGAGGAGGTGGGTAGAGCAAAGCAATGATCACTTCTCTTGGTGTTGGAAGTCTCAAGCCAAGACCCCAGTGGTGGCAGCAACAGTGGCAGTCTCTCCATGCATCTGTTCTGCTTTCACTTGGAGGCATTTTTTTTAGATAGGTGTTTTTGTTGTTTGTTTTGGTTTTTGGTGAGTAGAGGCCATAGAGTGCCAAGCCAAGGGCTAGAAGCACACAGAGAGAAAGCATAATACTGTATAATAAAGCTACCAAAGGGTTTTTTTAATGTGGATTTCTTTCAGAACTCTATATAAAGTCAAATCTGCACATGTGAATTTGTGTAAAGCAAGAAATTGCCTGTCATCAAAAAGAAAAATTTATACTTTTATTAATCCTTGTATTAGAGATGAAATAACTCAAGGTAAGTCTCTGAGGAAGCAGGACTTTTGTCCTTGGAAGAACAGGTAGCAAATATCTTAGTAGATGACTCCATGATTTGCTTTGCCCAAAATGGAATCATCATATGCTAGTCAACTTCATGGTGATAAACCTTTCTGAATTTACCTAGACTGGTCCTAGAATGACAGTCATATAACCTATACCAGGGGTGGGTAACCTGTGGCCTTGAGGCCACATATGGTTTTCTAGGTCCTTGGTCCAGCCTTTAGACTGAGCCCAAGTTTTACAGAACAAATCCTTTGATTAAGGGGATTTGTTCTATGAAGTTTGGATTCAGTCAAAGGGATGCACTTGAGGATCTAGAGGGCTACATGTGACCTCAACGCTGCCAGTTTCCCACCTTGCCCTATACCATTTTCCCTGGGTTGCCTCTACCAATTTGCACTTGCACTAGCCATTGGGTTGGCAGAGGAACAACAGGTTCTAGGGGTGGATGACTATTCCTAATACTGTAGTTCACAAGCCTCCACCAGTGTGTTTCCCGTGAACAAATAGTAAATAGATGCAATTAGCTCTTCAAAAAAAAATTTGTTCATATGACTTAGTAAGACCAGTTACAAAACATTCCCCCTAACTGTCCGCAAACCTGGAATATACTCTCCCACAAAGACACACAGAATCTCTGGGGGACACAGTATACTTCAAGTATAGTAGTAGTGAAGCATATTTGTAGGCAACACATATTGCTAAAGCAACTCACAACTCCGGAAATGCAAGGTCTTGATATTCTTTCTCCAGAGAGACTCTCAAAGTTCACAATGATAACATAGCCACTGATGACTGATGGAGGAGAGTGGTCAAAGCACTCCATTACTCCCCCGGGCATGCTCCTTGCAAAGCATGGCATCTCTGCTGGATGGATTAATCTACTTCTCTTCAATTGGAAGCCATAGGCACCATTATCTTCAGCCTCAAGTATGACTGGGTGGCCCTGTTCTTTCAGGTAGTGTGCTGCTATCCTCTTTTAGCTTGGGGGTGCTACTCACTCTTTCAGGGAAGACAAAGATGTTGCTCCTTCAGGGCTTCAGCTCTGAATTTGTCACCTCCAAAGCAGGAATTAATAGAAGTATATATTTTTTTTCTATTCAACTACTCCTTCTGTTTCAGTTCTGGGTTCTTAACTTGTAGTGACCATCCAATATATTTCTCACATTCTTGTTGGATCTACACAAATGAGTGGCCGAAAGATTTTAAGGCAACTCAAGTCCAGGGAGTAACCTCATTATTTCCTGATGACTTTTTCATGCAATTAAGGTAATGAATGTCCAAAGTTTCCTATTTGTTGTGAAATGTTTCACTTACATCTGAAATGATATCTCCTTCACATTTCATTGTCTCTCTTTTTTCCTTAGCTCTCAACATTGTTGAAGTCTAAATGGAGGGAAAACCTTTACAAGTCCTTTGAAAATGCCAGAATTTTCCCTTTATTGATACAGGCTTTAAAAACTCAGGGTCACTCACCTCCATACCACAATAAAATATTGGGAGATGACTTCGGTGGAAGCATTCCCTGATTGTGTCAGGTAAATTAAGCAATATGGATTTTTTCAATTTCCAAAAAGCTGAGGCTCTTTCCTTATCTAGTGGGAGTTTGGGAATTTCCCAACAGAAGTATTGTTCCCTTCTTAGAATGTCAGTTTCAGAAGGTTATCAGGAGAAACTGATCGGCATGAAACTTGGACAGCAGAAAGGGTCTGGAATTTTTTTCCAAGATATTCTGATCAGATTCTGAGCTTGCTGATTTGCATGGTTTGGATTTTTGCTTTTTGTTATTTGGTTGTTGTTTTTTCTTTCTGAATTGGGAAGCTGCAGCCAGGGAATTGGGAATGTTGCAGAAAGGAATTGTGGTTAGAGAATAAAGAGAGTAGCTAAATTTCAATGGACTGGATAGAGATGGGAACACTGGTGATTGGTTTTCTTCCCCTGTTTTCTAAGAGTGCCTGTGTAGGTTTCAAAAACTGATGGAATTTCAGAGCTGGAGAGAACTTCATAAATTATTTTTTTAGTTATAGCTTTATCTAATTAGAGCTTTTGAAGGGCTATTGTAAGAATAATGAAATACCCTTGTCTGTTTAACCTCATAGGGTAGAAATAGGAGCAATGTGTGAAAGTTGGAGAGAAGTAGAAGTTTAATATGAGGAAAAATTCCTAGCCACTAATTACAGCTATTCTAAAGTAGAATGTGTCAAGTTATCCATTGATTATGATTATTGGTAGTTATGTGCTCCCCTCACTGGAAATATTCGAGTAAAAACTGCATGAATATCTGTTAGATATGTTGTAGAAAGGATTCTTGTTCAGAAATGGGTTGGATTAGATGGTTTTTTGAGCATGCTTGAAAATCTGACATTCTGCAATCTAGTCAATTTGATTTGATTCAATTCAACAACTATTTGTCAGTTCTGTCTTTGGGTTTCAAGGGAAGTATATCTATTTTCCATGTGACAAAACTTATGTTTTAATTAAAACTATGACTGATTTTTAAATTAAGGTATTTAGGAGGAAATGATATGGAGCAACCAACACTCAAATCTTGGGAAAAGGAAGGGTGAAAGGAAAACAAAGACCTATAGCTACCTTTCTATTATGAAACCATGACAGTCTCTGAACTAGATGAGACTCTTGAGATAGGAATTGAGGCAAGAAATCCTGGAGGAGTTGCCAGAGTGAAGTATTTGGTCATAACTTGTCAAATCAACCATGAATTACATTAGTTGACTAGACATTAACCTTGGAGATTGTAAATGGAACAGAACTGGAGAATATTTCCTTGGTCCCAATGAGAACAACTGATAAGGAGGCTGAATCTGGTCACTTAAATTGTAATCTCAAATCCTGGGTTTCAGGACATTCTTAATAGACTTGTTAAAGCTTGCCTAGGTCTGGGAGAAACCACCAACATATAGCCCTCATGATAGTTGTTTTAATATATTTTTAATTTTACTCCTTTTCTTTTACTTTTTTTTTGGTTATAAGTAAAAAAAATGTACATAATTAAACCATGATTTGTTTGATCAACTCTTTTCTCCTGTGCTTGTCTACACAGGGCCCATTGAATAGAAACACAGCAGAAAGAAAGGAAGATGTAGTTTTTCTGATGGGTGAAGACTCAAGCCAAGACTCTAATTGGATAAAGCCACATAATTAACACTCCTAGACTAAGGAAGTAAGCTCCACCACACAGGAAAGGACAGAACTGGGAAAGAAAATTAACAGTTCTCAAAGAACCAGAGAGAGCTTGTTGTTTTCCCCAAGATGCCCTTAGTGTTGGGTGTACTATAAATTTGCCTGAGTGATTGTGAAACTGTCCAGGACCTGGTTCCTATTGTCAAATAGGAACAAAATAGTCATCAATGTCTCCCCCTCCCCATGCAAAACACCACAGTAAACAATGGGGGGTATATGAAGCTTTGTATCCTCTGGATCCTCCCCTTAAGGAATTTACAATCAGGTAGGAGGAAGAAACTTTAGAGATCATCTACTTAAGCTACCTCATATGGGGAAAATTAGGTTTATGCAGATGAAATAATTCATCCAAGGTCACACAAGGTGAATTCCCATCCAAATTCACAAGGTGAATTAATGGTGGGACTGGAATCTAACTTATCTGACTTCTAGACTAGTTCTTCTTCATCACACAGAATATGACATTACAGCTCCCTATCTTAGAAATGGAAATTTCAGACACGTGGAATAAAAACCTTATTTCTACTAAAAGGAAATTGTATGATATGTTATCTCCCCTGATCCTCTAAATTCCATATGAATTTCCAAAGTGGATAAGAATTTATATAGTAGTTTACAAAGATTATGCAATTTAATTTATCAATAACACTATAAGGTAAGCAGTACAAATATTGTCATTCTTACTTAGCCTTTAAGGACAATGAAGTTCAAAGTTATGAAGCAAATTGCTCAAAAATCATAGTCAGTCAGTGACGGGACTCAAACTCACATATTCTATCTCAAGCACACTACTCTATATCTGCCTCTTTAGTTGTTTGACTTGCCGTGGTAATTGCAAATGATAAAAGAATAGTAGGAAGAGGAGGGTATCCATTCCATATTCTTTTGGGGACTTACATCTCCCAAAACCTTGTGTGGAGCTTAGCACCTTTTAGCAGAGGGGTGGCTAAACAGAAACAAGGGAGAAAAATGTTACCTGATAGCTGCCCCTGCTAGATGGTCATCTGGTGCTTGTGTTGAAGGATAACACTCATGGAATAACCTCTGTTTTCAATTTTTATCTGAGCACTGTACCAAGGAACCAACACTTCCTTACACTGTTGTGGTGAGATGTGCACAGAAGTACCCCTAAAGAGAGACTGATTCTAACATTGATCTTTAACCCCTGTACTGTGAGTGAAACTGCCTGTATCCCTCTCCCATTGTGCTAAAGAAACATGGTAGAATGAATTCAAAATGGACTCTAGTCCTACAGGCTTAGACAATTTTAGCTTCAGAAAATAGTGGGGAGAAAGCTTCTTGGTTGATTTAATTTGTAATTAGTTACCTTGCATTGTTTTATATGTTTTTTACTTCACTATGGTGTCATATTATTCTGGCTTAATTGGGGTAGATTATATGGAAGTGAGTCCTTTTAAATTCTCCATCACCCTTTGGCTGATATGAATCTGGGATTGGTCAAGAAGAGGTCACATGAATGAGTATAGGTAATACACAAGTGGAACAACCCACCTGCCTCCCTTGGAGTATGGGATTTTCTAGAATTTCAATATATCCAATATGAGGAATCAACACAGTAAATGGATTAGGATTCACCTCACTAACACACCTGTGACCTTCTGAATCACTTCCATTCTCTGGGACTCCATTTTGTCCTTTATAAAAGGAAGAAAGATATATTAGATTAGCCATAAAATAATTCTTCCATCTCAGACATTCTCTGTTATAAGTCTACTTGTAGTTCTGATGCTCTACATTCTAAATTCCCTTCCAGTTCTGACATTGTATGTTCTAAGGTTCAATGTAAATATAGGCATGCTTACAAAGTGTGCTGGGTATTAAATACACACACATAAGTGTCTTTAAAAATCGGTATTTTGTGTTTAATTTTTTAAAGTTTAGTTAATCTAAAAAATAAGTTGTTTTGGTTCCTTTAGTTCAATAAATAACAATAATTTCTTTCATAACTGAGTACTCCATAAATGTTTGCCTTTGTAAAAATAAATAAAATTCCATGGTTACACACCCTAATGATGCCTTTGGGTCCCTTCAAGCTAATAGTCTATGTTATAAGACTTGTTCTAGCTCTGAAATTCTCTTTCCTAAGGTCCATTTCAGTTCTGACATTCTGGATTTTAAGGTCTTTTCTAATTCTTACATTATGTTCTACAGTCCCTTATAGTCCTGACATTCTATGTCCTAGGGTTTATTCCTCTAACTCTGACTTTCTGTGACTGTCTTGATTCTAACTCCCTCCAGGTATGCTAAAGCCTTGCAGCAGTTCTGGAGTGGACTTTCCATTGCCTTTGTCAAAAGACTCCATGAAGAGATGACTCTTGAACAAAAACTTTGAACTGCAGTTAGCCTAAAAAAGAGCAGTAATGAGAAAACAACATGCTATGTGGACTGTGCGGAGGAACCTAGTCAAATATGTGCTGAGGATTCTCCTGGGTGTTTCGGGTCAGCCAATACTATTTCCTTTTTTTTTTAAATAGGTGCTAGCCAACCATTCCGATGTGCTGCCCATTGCAAACATGATTTGAGCCCAGTGTATTGGGATGTAAAAATCCAAATGGGGAAGGAAAATATGCCAGGGTCTGGGCGAATGCAGGGAAGGGCTAGAGCAGAAAGTCCAGCACTGTAAGTCAAATTGGACTCATGGGTATGCCCAGGGGGCAGGCAAAAAGCCAGGATTGGGAGTTCAATTCCTATAGGGAGGAATACGAGAGGGGCAGGCATGGAAGAGAAACAGACCAGAAGCTGATTCCAAGTAAACAGGCAGAGATCAGCTTTGAGGCATCAGCCAAACCAAAAGGGAAAAAAAAAATCAGGGAGCTAGTTCTAAATAAACAGGTGCAGGGAACTCTATATAGAGTAAGGTAGGGTTGGGGGGAGCCCCAGGCAAGGGAGTTGGTTGGGTGGTGGAAGTAATGGGTACAAGTCTAAGCAGGTAGATGAACTGGCTGCTCTAAGAGAACTAGCAGAAGGTAGTGGGGACCCCACATGGAGTGGGGAGGCATGGAAGCAAGGTGAGTCACAACCCCAAAGCTGGAGGAAATAAAGCCCTGGGCTAAGATCCAAAGCAAAGAAATATCCCTGAATTTGCAATAAGAGACTCTGGGTTCTACTTTCAGCTTTGCAACTGGACAGGGCATATTCCTTCTCTGCCCTTTAGTTTTCTTTTTTGTAAAGCAAGGGAATTAAGCTAGATTAAAAATCAAATTATACTTGATTCATGGAATGAAGAAGAGAAATTTAAGTTGGAGAAGAGAAGAGAAGGCTTAGGGAAGAGGTGGGAAGGTCATGTTGGCTGGCTTCAAGTATTTGAAGGACTTTCCCATGGAATAGGGATAGAACTTGTTCTGGATGATCCTGAAGGGCAGAACTGGAAACAGTGGGTAGAAGATATAGAAAGGCAGATTTTAGGCACAATTTAAGGAAAACCATAGAAATGTTCAATCATTTTTAGTTGTGTCCAACTCTTTGTGACCCCATTTGAGGTTTTATTGACAAAGTTACCGGAGTGGTTTGCCATTTCCTTCTCTAGCTCATTTTACAGATGAGGAAACTGAGGCAAACAGGGTTAAGTGACTTGCCCAGGGTCGCACAGCTAGTAAGTGTCTGAGGCTGGATTTGAACTCAGGAAGATGAGTCTTCCTGACCTCAGGCCCAGCACTCTATAACTTGTGCCACCGGAGTATAGTATAGTATAGTAAAGTATAGTAAAGACCTCCTAAAAGAAGAGTTGGCTGAGTCTGGAGATCCTGGATTCCTGTCACTGGAGATCTTTATAATTCCTTGTCAGGGATGACTTGTCAGTTTTTTGTTTGTTTGTTTGTTTATTTTGAATTCAAGCTTATTTTATTTTCATATTGCTAAAGATCTTTCCTGTTCAGAAGGGGATCAAATTAGATGATTGCTGAGGTCTACCCCAAATTTGAGATTCCTTTAGTCCTGTAGGTAACCACTTCTCCGCAGAGATACTGTCATATCTTTTTGTATGTTTCATGAGCAAAGGAGTTCCTTCCTTCCTTCCTTCCTTCCTTCCTTCCTTCCTTCCTTCCTTCCTTCCTTCCTTCCTCCTTCTTTCCTTCCTTCCTTCCTTCCTTCCTTCCTTCCTTCCTCCTTCCTTCCTTCCTTCCTTCCTTCCTTCCTTCCTTCCTTCCTTCCTTCCTTCCTTCCTTCCTTCCTTCTTTCCTTCCTTCTTCCTTCTTCCTTTCCTTCCTCCTTTCCTTCCTTCCTCTTTATCAGATTATAGACTAAGAATTAAGGAAGGAAGGAAACATTTTATTAAGTATTTACAATACAAAAGCACAAACAGTCCCTGACCTTCAGGGGTTTACATATTAAAGGAGACATTTTTTCTTTTTCCTTTTCCTTAACCTGTTTTGCATCACAGACCCCTTCGGCAGTCTGGTCAGGGAGGAAAGGAGAATCTTTCCCCCTTGTTCTTTGTCTAGGTAAATTCTACCTCAGAGCCTAATTTGAATGTCAAGGGCTTCCTGGCCGATGTTTAATGACCAAAAGTTATATACTTGACTTTAAAACTTAAAGCATTTTAAAGCTTAACCTACATTATTGACATTTTCCCCATCACTTTCTTAAGTTAATCAACACGCCAATAAATCAAATCTAGATTTGTAGCATTTGTAGACTTCCAAGGTGTAAACTCTCACAATGAAAATTTGATAATCAGCTTTCACCAGTTCAATGGAGCTGGTTCCAGCACACCTCTGATGGAGTTCCACCTCCTTCATAAAGATAGCTCTTGACTTCTGATTCACAGCATATCTCTTTTCTGCGAACATCTAGAATCAGAACACACAGTTGATTACTGAATCCTTTCCTTTTCTTTCCCTTCTTCATTCTGCCCATACTTATCTTCCTCACTAGGCTGTGAGTTCCCTGAGCCCAGGGACAGGGACAGAGAGTTCTCTCTCTGTCTTCAGCCCTAAAGGGAGGAGCAAAAGACTGAGGCTGCCTACATTATCAGAAGGAGTGGGTTGATTGCTTAATCTTCATCAAAACAAATTAAATCAGTAAGTAAAACTTTAGGGAATGAATAGGCAATGAGTTAGAAAAAACAACAATGAAACTTGAAAAAAAAAGCAAACCTGCTGAGTTTAAGCAAGATTATGAGGGGGCATCATTTGCTCATTCATTCAATAAGCATTTATCAAACACCTTCATTGTTAACTTTATCATGTTTTAACTCAGCAAGAGTTGAATGGATTTCAACATGAATTTTTGTTAAAAAATCTGCTTTAAATTTTAACTACA
Source organism: Pseudocheirus occidentalis (assembly GCA_028646575.1). Lineage (NCBI taxonomy): Eukaryota > Metazoa > Chordata > Mammalia > Diprotodontia > Pseudocheiridae > Pseudocheirus > Pseudocheirus occidentalis. The sequence goes on along the minus strand of CM053599.1, from coordinate 46,080,908 downwards.
TTGTTTTTAAGGCTGAATCAACCTTTCCTCTGAATTTCTGCAGGTGCATTTGCATATCTACTGGCAGTCAATCTCTCCGGATTTATGGACATTTCTGAGAGGCAGAGAGGAATAGTGGACAGAGGCCAGCCTTGGAGACAGGAATGTTTGGGTTCAAGACTTCCCTCTGACCCACAGGCTATGTAACCATGGGCATGATGACACTTAACCTCGAAATGTCCCTCAGGGAATTCTCAAAAACTGCAGAGCTACAGAAGAATTGCTCATCTATGTCAGTGGACAAAGTTTCGAATGAAACTACAGGTTCAGAACAGTTCTGTCTATGTGAGTCTGAGTGTGCATGTACATGTGTATATATGAGTATCTATATCTATCTCTCTGTCTATCTCTCCATCTGTCTATATTCAAACCTCTAAATCAGAACCCAAGATCCTATCAGGGAGAACTGGCATCAACTCTACCACTGGGTGGCCTTAAGCAAGCCAAATCTTTTCTCTGTTCAATTTCTTTATCTACAAAAGGAATGACTTGAATTGTGTGATCACTAAAGTCCTTTCCACCTCCAAATGTATAATTCTATTAGAGAAGGAAATTGCCAACAACTCCAGTAACTTTGCCCAGAAAACCCCAAAGGGGGTCACAGAGAGTCAACTGAAATTACTCGACCACAACAACAACATTCTATCCCCCTTCTCTGGCTCTAACCTCTCCCGCTTTCATCTACAGATGAAACTTCAGCTTTCTCATTCCTAAGGAGACGGGCAAGTAGGGCAATGCTGATGCTGTGTTGTTGAACACAACCTACATTAAAGCTGCCCATAACACAAACCCAGTTTTGTATACAGTGTTCTTCTGCCATTTTCTGGTGTTAGTTTTATGTTCAGCTTTGTTGATGTTTAAGTTTATAATAAAAAGACAAAAAATGTTTAAATAAAATAAAATGGGAATAACAATCCTTGATTTACTTATCTCACTGGATAGTAGTGAGGCTAAAATAACATAGTTGATGGGAAAAAGATTTGGAAAAAAAGTGAGCTGTTATTATTATAACCCTTATGAGATACTGTGAGTCAAGAATTCCTTAACAGAGGAGAGGAAGAGTTTGCATTGGGTTATCCCCTACATGTGGCCATCTCTGGGACTAATACCAAGTGTGGCTTTGCCCTGGGAGTGAAGACCCAGGCAAGTGCCCTCATACTGTCTTTGGACACCTTGGACTTGTCCCTTCCTAATTTTATTTCTTTGTCAAACGCTTATTAAGGACCCACATATATTTATGTACATATGTATATAAAGTAAGTATGTTAAAGTGGGAGTTATTCTCCCTCCCCTTACTAAACACAGGTAATGGGTGTTAATGTATTAACAAAGCATTAAGGAGTTGCATCCATCCCTTCAGAGCCTTTCACTCAAAGCAAACAACTTTTTCCATGTCAAAAGTGGAGAGTGAATTGACCTGGCAGAAAGCTGCCTTATGGGGAAGGCCCTTCCTTGGATCTGGGGGTGTGGTTGGGGGTTGATTTCTTATTCTATCCCTCCTCCCCACCTCAGGACCATAGCCATGGCCTCTAAGAGGAATCCACTCTTCAGACAGACAGAAAAGTAATGACTCTAGGGCCAGACCATGGGCATTCAACTGAGCTACTCCCTTAACAAACCCTGTACTTAGGTGAAAACTTCTTGATAAGGAGAGAAATGACATCAAAGGCCTTATTTAGAAGTCTTGAGTTGCCTCAGTCACATGTGATCCCTACATGTATGGGTCACCAATATCATTACCTGAGTCCACTGTTCCCATAAATAATGAATGTGTGTATATGTATATGTGTGTGTATATATATATATATATATATATATGTATATGTGTGTATGTACACATATTGTATGCATGCGTGCAAGACCCTGGGCAAGTCACTTAACCCTATTTAATAAGGAGGAAGCTAGGCAGATAAAGTGCTAGGCCTGGAGTCAGAAAGACCTGAGTTCGAATGTGGACTCAGACACTTACTGGCTGTGTGACCCTGGGCAAGTCACTTAATCTCTGCTTACCTTAATCTACTGGAGAAAGAAAGCAAACCACTCCAGTATCTCTGCCAAGAAAAACCCATGGACAACACGGCCCACGGGGTCCTAAAAAGTCGAACAAGACTGAATTACTCATAACAAATTCATATATACAAGTATATACATACAAAGATACACAGACATATATGACACACACAGACATATACATACTTATGTGTACATGCATGTGTTTGTACGTGTATTTGTTGTTGTTCAATTACTCAGTCCTGTCTAAGCTGTGGCCCCATGGATCATACTGTCCGTAGGATTTCCTTGGCAAAGATACTAGAGTGGTTTGCCGCTCCAGCGGATTAAGTCCAACAGGTTAAATGACTTGCCAAGAGTCATAAAAGCACTAAGTGCCTGAGCGCGGATTTGAACTCAGCTCTTCCTGACTCCCAGCCCAGCGCTCAACCCACCGAACAACCCAGTGTTCTATATAGATAAACGTGCCTGTGTATTTACATATGAATCCATTTATGTGTGTATAATACATACACATCGTATATACATATATGTGTAATGTGTACACATTGTATATATACATATAGAGAGAGGGAGGAGAGAAGGGGGGGAGGAAGGGAGGAAGGAAGGAAGGAAGGAAGGAAGGAAGGAAGGAAGGAAGGAAG
>CM053599.1:46040270-46077715 GCA_028646575.1 Pseudocheirus occidentalis | reverse complement strand
GGGAGGGAGGGAAGGAAGGAAGGAAGAAAAGTACACCTCTAGCTTTGGGGGAATGGTTTAAAGTTACTGATTTTATTATACTATATTTGTCCCATCTATGAAACATCCTAGCATATGACCCTGGACAAGTCACAACCTATCAATGTTCTAGGCAACTCTCTAAGACTTGACTTGTTGCAAAAGTCATGCCTGCGTGTATTTGGTACAGGTTATTCCTTATGTCAATGAGATCACAGGTCCAGACCCAGTAACCCTCTGTGTAAATGCCCTTGCTTTGAGCTCTTACAGGTAAATTCTCTTCTGAGGTGGTAGGAGGAATGAGTCTGTACACTGAAACTCCTAAAATCCTGGCTGCCTTCTTGGGACTCAGCCTGTGAAAAAGAGTATAAGATTGGAGAAAGAGCCCCAGGAGAGGGGATACTATAGATAGCTAGAGTTTGATGAATATACAATACTGTGCTAAGAGGATTATAAAGTTGGTTATCTCACAGTTCCTTTCCTCTTGGGACATAAGCCTATATCTCATTCTTTAGAGCAGCTAGGTGGTTCAGTGGATAGAGTTCCAGGCCTGACATTAGGAAGGAGGATTTCTCTTCCTGAGTTCAAATCTGACCTCAGACTTTACTAGCTGTGTGATCCTGGGCAAGTCACTTAATACTGTTTGCCTCAGTTTCCTCATCTCCAAAATGAGCTGGAGACGGAAATGGCAAACCACTCCAGCATCTCTGTCAAGAAAATTCCAAATGGGGTCAGAAGTCATGCCTGAAGTAATGGAATAAATCTCATTCTTTGGGGTCTGGTTGATTGTATCTACCAAGGTGGCACTTAGCTTATTTCATGGATTCATAAAACATTAATAAAATGCAGTCAATAAGCATTTTTAAATCACCTACTATGTGCCATTCACTTTGCTATATGCTGGGGAAATCAAGAGAGGCAAAAAAAAAGTCCCTGCTCTCAAGGCACTCAGTCTAAGTAGGGGGAGACCATGCTGACAACTTGGTTAAGATAAATTGGAGTTAGTCCCAGAAGGAAGGTTAGAGCTTCAAAGCATCTCACAGCTACATACAAGGCCACAGAATTCATCAGTAGCAGGCCTGGAAGAAGAGCCCAAGGCCCTCATTCCTCTACTCTACCCAGTCATTGTCCCTGCTTCCTCTGGATGATGTGGCCCATTGTCACTAATTACCCTTCTGGATTGTTCTGCTCCAGTCTATTCCTTTCTGTTTGATTGCCCCGTTCTCATGTTTATCTGTGTTTCAAGGCCCAGCTCAAATGCCTCTTCATCAGTGAAACTTCCTGATCCTTTCTGTAGCTGGAAAGATTATTCCTCTTTCTAAAACCCAATCACCCTTTTGTACCTTACGTGTTATACTGTACTCATTTTTTGTACATCTAGACACATCTTTCTGCACCTCCACCTTATCCTCCGCCCTACAATGGATGCAAAATGTCATATAGACATATTTATGTATATGTAATATAAATTGTAAATGTATGTAAATATATGCACAAATCGGGATTGTATATATGTGTATGTGTTTGCATGTATGTGTGTATATGTATACACACAGATATGATATATGCGTATTTGAGGGAAAATACATCTCTGATGTATGGGGACAGGGCATGGGGAGTGGTTTATAGCTACTAGTTTTGTTATACTTTATTTGTCCCACCTCCAGCATATCCTAGCATAGGACCCTGGACAAGTCACAGCTTTTCAGTATTCTTATCAACTCTCTTAGATTTGATTTGTCAGAAAGATCATGTTTTATATCACTTATAGTCACTTATAATTTTGGAATTCCCAAATCCCTCAATGCAAATTTTCCTCTAAAAAGGTAAGACATTAAGGTGTATAGCAGGATGGAACCCTATAGAATATCTTAGTCCAATCTCTCACTTTACAAATGAAGAAAAAAAAATCTGGCTAACATTAACATAGAACTGTCTACTCTTATTTGAGCCTCACGACGATCCTGTGAAATAGGTTCTATTGTTATCCCTGCTGGACACATAAAGAAACTGAGGCTGAAAAATTTTAAGTGATTTGACCAGGACCTCACAGCTAGTAAGTACCTGAGTCAGGATCTAAACCCGAGTCTTCCTAACTCTTAAGTACAGAACATTTCTGTCCTAAGTACAGCCTTCTATTCTATTCTACTCCTATCTAAGAATCGGCACATTATGAACACCTAGACAAAGGCTAGTAGTTAAGTTGCTTACCCAGCGTCATGTAGCTTGTATCTGAGGCAGGGTCTGAAGTTAGGTCTTCCTGACCCTAAGTCCAATATTCGACTATTCACTGCCCCATCTAGAAAATTATGATTAAAGAAGTTAATCCACATGTCCACAGTTACAAAGCTAGTCAGTAGCAGAGCTAGGACTTTAAACCTGGTTGGGTTCTCTCCTTCCAGAACCAGAGTTCTTTCTAATGTTTCCAAGCATGAGCTGTCCCCAAAGTCCCACCATGGACATTATCCAGACTTTGAGAAAGACCTTCAGGATATACAATGGAAGGACACAGAATGTTAGTCCTGGAAGGAAGTTTACAGATCATTCAGACCAATCTGTTTATAACATAAGTCTCAAAGCTATTGTTCGGAAATTCTCTCCCCATTGGTAGAGATCATATCACCTGCAAGTGGAACAGGTTGGAGCGAGAGAAGAGAGCCCTGCTGTCTTCACTCTCTAGAGTCTCTCTCTCTCTCTCCGTCCCTCTCTCTGTCTCTCTCTCTCTGTCCTCCCTCCCTCCCTATTCCTTCTCTCTCTCTCTCTCTCTCTCTCTCTCTCTCTCTCTCTCTTTCTTCCCCTCCTTCTCTCCTTCCCTCCTCCTTCCCTCCTTCCCTTCCTCCTTCTCTCTCTCTTTCCCTCCCTCTTTTCAGGTCCCTTCTGTCTCAGTCTCTTCTTCGGACTTTAAAGGCACTTCTGGCTTCCAGCTTCAAGAAAGAAGGACCATGCCAATACACATGTACATATATGCATATACATGTATATGTATATACAGTCTTCTGTGTATGCTTTCTGTGATTTCTGTTTTTCTGTCGATGCAGAGACATGGCTTTCTTTGCTACCCATTTATATGTGTTTATTGCAGATCTGGTATTGGTGGAAAGGGAGTCAAGACTTGAATATAAAGCTTGGGTCCTGATTGCCCTATTAATGAAACAGAAATAAAAGTTAACTTGAACCCGAAAGTCTCATGTCCTATAATACTTAAGGGCACAGACAGACAGAATTCTAGCCCAGTAGCCCCTGTCTTTGAGAAGAGCAGAGTGTCAAGCTTCTAGGCCCAATCTCCTACTTGTCCTAGCAGGAATTAAAGCTTCCCTTGAAGAATAAGAGGCTTGAGATGTCTATTCTTTCTCCCCTGGAGCCACACAGGACACATTCATGCTACATGTAGGGAATGGCCTTGTTACATCTCCATTTGAGGAAGGAAGTTAGGAAACTGAGTCCTAAAGAAGGAAACAGACTTATCCAAGATCACGAGAGTGATTTCACATTCTATGTCTCCCATTGGATTCTCCCAAGACCTCTATAAGTTTTGACTGGGGACTAGCAGACAGTCAGCACAGAGAAAGGTCCTGCAGGAATGGGATATGTAACTGGAGGTGAGGGCAGACTGGAGAATCATGAATCTCCTAGAAAAGCAGAACCAAGAATGACAGAAAGAATGTAAGCTTCCTGAAGGCAGACACTGCTACATCTTTGTCTTTGTATCTCCAGTACCTAACACAGTGACTGACTTTGAGTTCAAGACCCGAGTTCAAATCTAGCCTCAGATACTTACTAGCTGTGAGACCCTGGGCAGGTCACTTAATCTCTATCTGCCTCAGCATTTTTATCTGTAAAATAGGGATTATAACAGCACCTACTTCACAAGGTTTTTGTGAGAAAAAAGTGAAATAATATTTGTAAAGCTCTTAGTGTGACACATAGTAGGCAATATATGGTACAGAAATGTTTACTATTCTTATTGTTGTTGTTGACCTGCAAATAATAGCCCCTAATTCCCAGGGTTGTTGCAAGAATCAGATGAGAATATTTATAAAGCTCTTAGCACAGTGCCTGGCACATTGTAGACTATGTATAAAAGTTAAACTTTATTACTGTTGTTGTTGACTATTTACTAGCTGTGTGACCCTGGGCAAGTCACTTAACCCTATTTGCCTCAGTTTTCCTATCTGTAAAATGGTCTAGAGAAGGAAATGGCAAACCCCTCCAGTATCTTTGCCAAGGAAACTCCAAAAGGGTCACAAAGGGTTGAATGTGACTGAACAAAAAAGGGTTATTGATAGGTACTCTATTCCCATTTTTTTTAAATTAGGAAAGACTACCTTTTGTGAGGTAATAACACCTACCTCCTGGGTTGTTGTGTTAATCAAAGCAGATAATATTATTTTGCAAAAAATTCTAGATAAATGTTGGTTGCTATTGTTCATCCCAAATGAGGAAAAACTCCTTAACAATTAAGGCTGCCCCAAAACAGAATGACCTGCCTGGGAAGATAATGAATTGTCCTGAATCCAATACTTTTCTAGTGGACGTGGAAGGATGCCCATCAGAGATGTTATGTGAAGGATTTATGTTCAGGATCATCTTGGATAAGATTTGGGATTATTATCCCAGAATCCTTGGATAGATTTCGGAGGGTGTGTGAATTTAGACCAAAAAAAAGTACATTTTTTCATTGATTTTTGGTTTCTTTTGTAATTCTATGTATTTGATTATATGTATTTTGGAAAAAAAAACCCACATTATTCTGAAAAGAAGTCTGTAAAGCTTCCCCAGAAAGAGTCCATCATACAAAAACAGGTTAAGTACCTTTGGCACCAGATGGTCGATCTGTGAATATTCTTTTAGCTCTGACATTCTGCACTTCTTAGAAGGGAAGAGGGGGGCATATTGCGAGAATTCACCTCCCATTCCCCCCACTGGCCATTGGAGAGCTCCCAACTGGTTGTTATTCAGTCCCAAAGAAGCTGGGAACTCCAAACCTCCCCTGTCACCTAGGGATGTCTTAATACCTCAGCTGGGGGGGGGGCTTTGCAAGGCTGCAAGTTTGAAGCAAGCTGGTACAGGTGAACAGAAGGCATAGCATACCAGACTGCTGAGAGAACCCTCTACACCTGTGCCCCTACCCTCTTCCCCCACTCCTCACCAAAAACACCACCTACCTCTTAAGGTAGTCTTTCCCATTTTTTAAAAAATGGGAGTAGAGTGCTTATCAATAACCTTTTTGTTGTTCAGTCATGTTCGACTCTTTGTGACCCCATTTTGGAGTTTTCTTGGCAAAGATACTGGAGTGGTTTGCCATTTCCTTCTCCAAATCATTTTACAGGTAAGGAAACTGAGGCAAACAGGTTTAAGTGACTTTCTGTAAACACAGATTTCTGTAAACATACAACAAGAAAATCCTCCTTCAGGGCTTTTGAACCAACAGCCAGGTTCCAAGACCTCTATGACAGCAGCACTGTCCTTCACCATCAGGTGAATCTGGCAAAGCAACATCAAAACAGACAGACAAAATACTGGCATCACAGCTATGCCTCCTCAGTTCTTAGCAGCTCCAGGTGGCAGTTCCCAAAAGTCCTGGGCAGCTCCAATGGGCTCTCAGCAGTCTTTCTCTCAGCAACTCTGGCTCCATGATACTGGATACTGCTCTCCCAAAAGTCCTTCGGGCCTTCTCTGGGCTTGGGCCTCTCTCCCATTTCATGGCTCCTCCCAGTTCAGCCCTCTCTCTTCACTTCAACAAGTCCATCCCACAAGTGGGATTCACAAGCTCTGGGTTTTAAGACTCAACCCCAAAACCAAGCCAATAAAGGGGCGTCTCCAAATGCCATTACCATTACAGTGTCTGAGGCTGGATTTGAACTCATAAAAAATGAATCATCCTGATTCCAAGCCCAGTGTTCTAAACACTTTGTCACCTAGCTGCCTCATTGATAACCTTACCCTTGGGGTAATCATGTCAGAGAACATTCTTCCTCCTCCCGTGCCCCTTTCTCTCGTTTTGCTTCTCCCCTATCCCCTCCCATGCTGCTGTTCCCTTCCCTCTAAGATTACCTTCCATCTTCTCTATAGTTATCCTGTATGTACGTGGCTGTTTGCATGTTGTCCCCCTGATTAGACTGTGAGTTCCTTGAGGTGCAGGGACGATGTTTTTCTCTTTCTTTGTATCCCAAAGTGCTTGGCACAGTGTCTGACATATCATAAGTGTTTAATAAATGCTTATTCTCAGGATAATTTTTAAATCAATAAAATGAATATAAAGGTAATTTTAAAATTAATGAAAATAAAAATGCAACTTTTTTTTCATCCAAAGTCTCAGAACCATTGAATTCTATGTTTTGGACCACAGGCTAGAGTCTCCAGATGCTGTTTTGTTTTTTTCACTTGTTTTTACAATTCACAAGCATTTATTTTTTTTCTCCCACCCCACCCTCAAATTGTAAAAAAACTAAATTTTATAATATGCAAAGTCAATCAAACCAAATCCCCATATTAACTATGTTCAAAAATATGTGGCTCATTCTCTGCATCTTGACAGTTCATCACCTCTGTGTCAAGAGTAGCATAAAGTCCATCTTTGGTCCTCTAGAATTATAGTTGCTCATTGCATTGATTAGAGTTCCTATGTCTTTCAAGGTTGTTTGTCTTTATTATATTGTTGCTTTTGTAAAAGTTATTCTCATTCTGCTCACTTTACTCTGCATCAGTTGACCCAAGTCTTCCAAAGTTTCTTCCATCCCTTTCATTGTTTCTTATGGCACAATCATTTTCCATTACATTTATATACCATAATTTGTTCATCCATTCCCAGTTGATGGGTATTCCATTAGTTTCCACTTCTTTATCTCTATGAAAAGAGTTATTATAATATTTTTATACATATGAATCTCCAGGTGTTTTTTCATTAAGATTACTGGAATGCTGGGGATGTGGTTGGGCATAAGAGAATTTTGAACTCAGGTTTTTCTTTTTTCTTTTTTTAAAATTGAATTGTTTATTTCCTTTTAGTTTACAAAATTCAGTTCCACAATCCCTTGAGTTTCAAATTTTCTCCCCTTCCTTCCCCCTCTCCCCCTCCCCATGGTGGCATGCAATCAAGTATAGGATCTGCAAATACTTTCACATTGGACATTAGCCTGGTTGTTTGTAAGGGTTGTAACCAATGGAGTGAACAATGGGAAAAAAGAAAGAAAACCAAGCATGGAAAAGAATGATAGCATGTAGATTGCTTCAGTCTCCATTTAAACTGTGTTCTTTCTAGATCTTTCTCTGAATATAGATATCTCCTTCCATCCTGAGACTTGTAGAGTTGTCTTATAACTGGGTTGCTGAGAAGAGTTCAGTTTATCAAAGTTGGTTGTCACAAAAATGATGTGTCTGTGATTGTGTACAAATTTTTCCTGGTTCTGCTCTTCTCACTTAGCATCACTTTGTATAAGCCTCTCCAGGTGAATATGAAGACTGTCTCCTCCACATTTCTTATAGCACAATAGTATTCCATTATATTTATATACCATAACTTGTTCAACCACTCCCCAATTGATGGGCATCCCCTTAATTTCCAGTTTTGGGCTACCACAGGGAGAGCTGCAATAAATATTTTTGTACATATGGGTCTTCCTCCCACTTCTATGACCTCTTCTGGATACAACCCCAGAAGTGGTATTATTGTGTCAAAGAGTATGCAATTTTGTATAGCCCTTTGGGCATAGTTCAAGATTGCTCTCCAGAATGGTTGAATCAGTTCACAGCTCCACCAACAATGCATTACTGTTCCAATTTTTCCACATCCTCTCCAGCATTTGTCATTTTCCTGTTTTGTCATCTTAGCCAATCTGACTGGTGAGATGTGGCACCTCAACGTTGTTTTGATTTGCATTTCTCAAATCAGAACCCAGATTTTCTTGGCACAAACCTTTCCAGTCTTCTTACATTTTACTCTCCACCATTTGGTCCAGCAACACTAGTATTCTTGCTGTTCTTCTCCCATGATACCCTATATCATAATTCTGTGCTTTTTCATTCCAGACCTGGAATACTCTCCCTCCTCATCTCTGCCTCTTGGCTTTCCTGGCTACCTTAGCTCAAATTCTCATCTTCTGCAGAACTTTCCAGGTCCTTTATACTGCTAGGGATTACCTCCCATCTATACTGTAGGTATTATATATGTCCAATTTTTTGTTTGCTTTGCTTCCTCCATTAGAATGTGAGCTCTACATAGGCAGATTTTGGATCTCTGTGCTTAGCACAGGACTTGATACATGGTAATCACTGAATAAATGCTTGTTGACCGACTAACTGCCTCTGATTTCCAACCCAGTGTTCTTTCCACTAGTCAATATATATTCTTACATCTAGACCCACATCTCCACTTTGTACTTATACTTCCCATTGCATATCCCATGGATATCTCAAAGTCAACATGTACAAGACATAACTCATTATCTTTCCTCTAAAACTCTCTTGTTAACTTCCCTGTTTCTGTTGAGAATGCCACCGTCTTTCCATTTATTTAGGCTCATAACCTCAGTCTTACTTGACTCTACTCTCCTTCACTCCATCCACCCCTATATTTAGTCAATTGTGTAAAATTCACCCATTTTACCTTCACATGATCTCTCATAAATCCAGCCTATCCTTAAGTTCAAGCCTCATTGTATCTCACTTAGCCCCAGTCGCCCACTACACCCTAGGCCATTGCCAGTCATCTTGACTTATGTCCTGCCACTGGACTTTGATGTCTCTGGAAGAGAGAGTGAGGCTGATGACTTTGTGCAGTTCTGCCTCACTTAAATGCAATTCATGCATTAGTCAAGACATCATCCATGATGTCATCATTCCACTTCAAGAACAAAGACAAAAAAAGACAACAAATCTTTGAGCACCAACTCTAGCTGCAACCTGACTGTATGACCTTGGACAAGTTATCTGGCCTTTCTTGGCCTCTCTTCACATCTATAAAAAATCAATTCTATTTAATAAGCATCAAGGGTCTAGAGTGTTCAAGGCACTGTTGTCAGGAGGCTAGACTATGAATCTTGACTTCATTGTTACTTTGCCTTTTGCAAAGAGACCCCAGTTCTTGTCAATGGTTTTTCAGTCTCCCTCTTGGAAGAGCAAGTGGTAAAGATATATAACCCCCTTTGTCCAGAAGACAGAAGTAGAACATCTAACTTCCAATGTGATGAAGAGAAAATGAATCCCACTTCCAGTACCCAAAGACTGTTGACAACCAGCTTGCCTACCAAATTGTTTGACATCCAACTAAAGCACGTGAGGCAGGGAGGAGAGGTCAGAAATGTGGGGCAGTGGACAGAATGAAGCTCTGGCAGTAGGGGAGAGGGAAGAGAATAAGCACTTCTATAGTGCCTCCTATGGCCGGCCACTGGGCTAAGCACTTTTAACAATGATCTCATTTGATTATCACAAAAGCCCTATGAGGTAGGTGCTATAATTATCCTCATATTACAGGCGAGGAAACTATGATAAATAGAGCTAAAGTGGCTTGCCCAGGGTCACACAGCTAGGAAGTGTCTGAAGCTAGATTTTAACTCAGGTCTTGCTGATTCCAGGCATAGTGCTCTATCCACTGAACCACCAGCTACTTCCTAGGGAGGCCAGGAGATAAGTCCTGGTTCTATCACTAACTCCACATATCACTTTATGTATATTTCATGCCTTCTCTGGACTCACCTTGATCATTTATCAAAAGGGAACTAATCTCATAATCAGAGAAATGAATGAATGTCGATGAGATTATTCTTTTTTTTGGGGTGGAGGAGTTAAGGGGGAGGAAAGGGTATATCTCTATACGTTCACACACATGAGTGAGAATCCTTTAAGAAGATTCCAGTTGGGTCTGAAATCATGCCAGCGTTCAGTAAGATGGCTCAGCAAACATAGGAACTCCCTTGGCACAAGAAGAGACTGTCTTGGCTCCAGTACTAGGCTGCAGCTATCCCACCTCCATGGAGGAGGTGGGGAAGGACCATGTATTTCTGTGGCCACTAGACTTCTGAGCCAAGGGCAATGAGTGAAAGAGGGAGGGAGGAGATATTGCAGCAAGGTATTCTACAAGTGGGTGGTGGTGGAGGTAGACAGGTGAGCCTGCCTTAATGGCAACAGAAGTGGTTTGTATGGGTCATGTGTCCAAGCTAGGGACAGTATGCACAGAAGCTTGGGAGGGCAAGGCGGGGCTGGTGTAAAGAACGTGAACTGTTGGGAAGAGCCTGACTCAGGCCTAGACTTAATGATTGTTAGCAGGACCTCAAGTCTCAGCCCGTTCAGTTTTCAAGAAATGCTCTTCCTCCTCATCTCCACTCATCCAAAATCTACTCTATCCTTCAAGGAGTAGCTCTGGCTCTACCTTTTCTCTGAAGCCCTTCTTGCCTTCCTAAAGCCCAAGGTATCCTCAGTACTTCACTGTCCTGTCTTGGACTCCCTTTTCTTTTCTTTCTAAACTATTTTATTTGATGATTTAATCAGCTGTCATGGGTTCAATTACCATTTCTATGCTGATGGCTCACACATCCTTATGTCTAACCCAAGTCTCTCTTTCGAGCCTTAGTGCCTGTTGAGCATTTCAAACTGGATATCCTCTAGACATTTGAAATTCAACATTACAAAACCAGAACCCATTGCCTTCCCCACCCCACCACCTTCATTTCCCGCAAATGCACCTATCTTCCAAACATCTCTATTCCTGTCAAGGGCACCATCATCTTTCTAGGCATCTGGGTTCAAAACTTCAGTGTTTTTATAAACTTCTCACTCTCACTCATCCCACGTATCCAGTCAGTTGCCAAGTCTTATCATTTCTATCTCTACAACATCCCTTGCATACATTCCCCTCCATACTTCTCACATAGCCAACACCTTGTTCAAGCCCACCTCTATAATTGCAATAGCCTCCTAATCAGTCTTCCCTACCTCAGCCTGCTCCCTGCTTTAGTCAACGCTTAAAATCCAGCCACCAAAGTGATTCTCCTAAATCATGGGTCCAACCATGTCGCCACTTTTCCTATGGTCTATGCCTCTTAGGTTAGGTGAATTTTTCATTAAATGACTAAGAAAACATACTCAAAGTTTAATTTATCCAAGGCATTAACGCTTAGATTATTGTAGCTTCTTGGTTGCTTAAATACAAAAGCTTAACCCATGAAGGGTTGAGGAATCCTCAAGCTCAACACACATGTATAACTAGGCATGTTGCATGGTAGATGTGAAGGCAGGGGAGCTCTGTCCAAAATAAATCAACACTGTAGCCTTGCTGACTATTCCTTTCATGCTACTTTTAAGCAAAATTCCTTTTTAAAAAATGTTAGATAATCTATGAGTATCTCATTTAATTTCAATCTAAAACTGAATCACCAGATGGGTCTGAGTCAGGCTTGGTCCAGAATATCGAGCATTAGTCAGCAAGACTGGATCAGCATGACCTTGTGGTTGAAGCAGGGAAAACTTGATATGGAAGAAGAGGAGCCCTAGGTAATCTCATGCCGATATGAGAGCCTCATACTTTGGGTTTCTGGTTCTATCCCTCAAGTGCTCTCAGTAGGATGGGGAAGAGGTCCCCACTAATCTGGTGGAACTAGAAAGTAAAATGTCTGTCTGTCTGTCTCTTTGACTTCTGGTGAAGAATGGCTGAGATAAAAGTCTGGTGTGCCCCAGAACAGGACTCAGGTGTCCTTCCTATCTCTACCTGAAGTGGTAACTTGCCATACAGCAGCTAGAACATGTATCCTGGCCTATATCAGTCTCTAGGTTCTTCTTGAGCTTGGTTTATCTTTTCCTGAGCATAAGTAAGCTATGATCTCAAGATAGCAGCTCCTCATCTTGTCTACAGCCTAGTGATCTCAAGAGGTCAAGAATTCCTCACTACATCAATTAGAGACGGCTAGCAGTAGGAGTTCCTTTATTTGAGTCAGGAAAAGAAGAGGGCCTCACCTATGGAGTTCCCTAGCATAGACACTGGGGCTATTCATGACCTCATTAATGTGGCATATATCTAGGAGCAGAGATCTTGATCTTCAAACAGCTACAGTGGGTGGCACAGTAGAGTACTTGATACATCAATCAGTCCCCAGTTGAGGTGATAGCAGTATCATAGGCAGCGACAACATCCATAGCAGCCTTAGGTCTGCCAGAAGAGAAGTGGATGGCCATGACAGAAAGGAGCCATGCCAGTAGAAGGGGTAAGTAGAAGGACCTCAGTAGAAAGGGTAAAGAAGTACTCAGGTCCTGACTGAAGGCCCAACAGAAACTTGAAGGGGGGAGCAATACCACGTTCCCAGTGGAAAGGACTGAGCCCCAACCCCAGTGGAGTAAGCATCAACAAAGGCCCCAGCATGTCAGAGAGTGACTCAGGCACCAGCACAAACAACAACACAAGCAGGCCCATGGTAACCTTTGCTTACTGTAATATAAACCTGATAAAGCTCCCTCACATTGCTGCTGGTACAATACCCAGAGGTTAACAGAGAACTTTCCTTCCCAGAAAGGGTATGGAGGACAAAGGGTTGACTTGTTTGGAGGTTTGTTTGCCTAATTTTCTAACAATAGAGGGCAGATGAGACTGTTTCTGCATTTCTACCCACCTCTCTCAGAAGGAAGGTGGAATTTCTGAAAGGGAAAAGATTAGGCATCCTCCCTTTTGATGGGCCTCCCAGAGAGAGGGAGGTCCTGGCTTATGGACTAGGAAACAATGAACAGATCTCATTGTTGACATACCTATGACAGGCTCCATACAAGAGGTTAATGACTGCTAGGCCAGCTTGCTAGGACCTATGATGAAGGTCAGTGATAGTGCCTGAAACACCACCATCTTCCCTGTGGCCCTGATTTTCCTAGTGCTACTCTGGCTTATTATCACCATTTTAAGTCAGGAACAGCACTCTGGACTGAAAAGATTTGACATCATTTACCACAAGGACCCAAACATTTTCTGGAACTTGATGTTCTACAAAAGCTTTGATCTCCATTCTCCTCCACATTTAGTGACTCCTCTCTGGGGCTATTACACTTGCTTATTGACTATTTGATATTTTTCTGCTTTTGTTTTTCTTTATCCTGAACTACACTTTTCTTCTTGTGTTGGCTTCTTATATTCCCAAGGCCAAAGTTGTCCAATAATCTCCCTAGGACCATTTAAGTAATGAAAAGGCCTGGTCTTTAGGATTTCTTTAGGATCTTGCCTCCAAGAGGTGGGTTGAGGGAGGAGCAATACCTGTTAAGGTCCCTGCCACATGGCTAGGCTAATTTTTTCCCCAAAGGGAAAGAAACTGTCCCAGAGATTTAATTGGACCAGAGGCTAAGAATGAAACCACTACTGTAGTTTCCTTGCTGCCTAAGCACAAAATCCTATCACATGAGAAGCTGAGAGCTCCTTAGGCTCGACACATGCTTTCAACCAGGCATGCCCCCATGGGAAATGGAAAGTCAGGGAAGTTCCATCCAAAAGATTCAATATTATATCCTTACTGAAGAGCCATTCAGTGCTATTGTTAAGTAAAACTCCCTTTATTAAGTTTGAAATAGTCTGTGACATTTTCTTAGTCCTAAACTTAGCCTTAAATTTGATGAGCCCGAGGTCACTTTTGACCTGGAACACAAACTCCCGTGTTCCTTGTTTAAATATCTTCACCGACTAGCACTTTTCTACTTTCTGGTCTATTAATGAATGACACCCTTCCACTTTGGGATTCAGCCATACTGGCCCACTTGCTGTACTGAATCAATAATAGTACACCTCCCAGTTCCACACATCTGCTCTATCTGTCACCTGTACTTAGAATGCATTTCCTTCACACTTCTGTCTCACAGAATCCCTCCCTTCCTGCAAGAGCTCAGTCACCACCTTCTTCATGAAACCTTTTTTATTCCTCAAGACACTAGTACACTGTCTCCCTAAACTACCCTACATTCATTTTGTATATATTGTGCATCAATCAACAAATATTGTTATTAGGAAAAGGCTAGACAAAGTCCAGCCTCAACCTATCTTTCTACTCCTGTGGTACTGGGGAATGTCCAAAGTAAAATATCTCAAGATCCAACTCAGAGGGAGATCCAATAGTTAGGACCCCTAGGATATGCACGAGGACCTCTTGCCTCTACCCTCTTTTAAGCTCAGTCTGTATGGACGGCCAGCATGTGTAGGTTCTGGCTTTCTCTGTTTGTTGCTTCCAGTGCCCTGCTAGAGTTTTGAAAAGAATAGAATTAGTTCCTATCCATATTTACAATCCTGTGAATGTTAGAGGGTAAAGACACACTAGAACCACAGTGTACACTTTTCTGTTTGTAACAATGATTTTGGAAAATTTCAAGCTCACATGGATATGTACTAGGTATGGGTAACCATTATTCACACAAGTCAAAACATCACCCCACAATGTCCTTAATCCTCTTGGAAAACAAAGGCTGAACAGCTCAGATCACCAAGCCCAATAAGTCACAGGCTTTAAAGGTATTTTACCAAAATACCTGTCCTAAAAAGATAAGAAAATGATGATAACTTGAGATCTATTGCTCAAGACAGCATTGCAATCCACGTTCTCCATTTTTACCATTACTTACTTCTGTATGAGGTTCAATGAATCGAGGTCAGCGGTTTTCAACCTGTGGGCTATGTTCAATTTAAATACATCCTGCATATAAGATATTTACATTATGATTCATAACAGTAGCAAAATTACAGTTATGAAGTAGCAATGAAAATAATTTTATGGTTGGGGGTCACCATAACATGAGGAACTGTATTAAAGGGTCATGGCATTAGGAAGGTTGTGAACCACTGATCTAGGTGGACCCATGAAGAACTAATGATAAGGTCAATGTAATTGTCCCTGGGGCATGAGATGACCTCCTACCTTGGCCCCACTCTGGTTTCCCAAAGCTGAATTAGATTTTAACTTATTCATTACCAATGCTAAATTCTCTTTGCTATGACTTTGCTAGTCCATCCAATGTAAGTGTGGCCACCTAATCCACAACTATAGCAAAAGATGGATTTCTGATGATTATTACCAGATGGAGGTGTTCTTATTTCAGGCTTTTGTGCCCTCCTTTTCCTCGGTCCTTAACCTCTCCAATGAGAATAGGACTGTGTACTACTCCATCTCTTACCTGATTGTCTCACCTTTTGTGCCCACATCCCAGCCCTGGTGGTACCACTGGACTGCTCTGTTCCTGTGGCTGACATTAGGGAAGTTCTGGAGTCTACTGAGGATGAGTCCTGTGGTACCTGTCTCACCTCTATCATTGTTGGTGGTGGTTTTTGGTCTGCAGAGGTCTGATGACGATGCACAAGGGTCCCACATCAAGCTCTGGAATAGTCTGCGAGGTAATTTTTCCTGCATTATCAGGATCCATAGAAGTTCCTTTCTCTATCAGTCTCCATACTTGTTGCTCTGGGTTATTCTCTTTTGCACTGAACAATAATAGATAAAATTAGCAAAAAGTTCCTTTGATCCAAGCTTCTTAAAACACCACAGCTAAAGTCTATATACATGCATGCCAGGTAACATCTGGCCCTGCCTCTTTGAAATTATCACCTGCTCTTGCATATAGATATCCCCCTTGGGCTGTCCATTAGTCTCTCATTACTTTGCCTGGGGGGTGGGATGGGGTGGCTTTTAGTGTCCCAGGCATATCTTGCCTGACCAATCCAAGTCTCCCAAGATTGGTCTCCTAAGAGACATGGCTTATGGCCAGAGAAAATGTCAATTTGGGGCCTATGATATCTGTCTACCATAGGAGGTTTGGCCTCAGAATTACTCATAGATGAAGCAGAATTCCTAAATTTCAGTATGACTTTCAGTCCCTCTATAGGAATGACTCCTTTGATTTAGAAAGCCTCCTTCCTCTTTAAGCAGTTCTTCATCATCAAAGGGTAGATAAATCTGAAATGTCCAGGAAAGACTCTTTCTTGTTAATTCAGGCATATTTCCCCTGTTGTTATTTTCAGGTAGGACTTAAATATTTTTTGAGTTGTTGTATCTTCCTTTTCTCCATTAGATTGTAAGCTTTTTGAGGGTAGGCACTCTCTTTTGCCTCTTTTTGTATCCTTCATCCTTGGCACAGCATCCACACATAGTAGGTAATTAGTATATACTTTCTGACTGACTTAAGAATAGTGATTTTAATTGTCCACTCTTCTTACTTCACTGCCCAATATCCTTAAAATAACTTTACTCTACATGATGCCTTATTATGACAAATACCTAAGTTACTGGTTTATTTGGGAACATTTAACTTGCAGGTCCCTGCTTAGAATATGAGGATTCTGCTCTGTGATTAATCTATAAGACAAGGTATAATGTTTATTGAATCATAAATTTGTATCAATGGACTGTGTAATAAAAAATATGACAAAGCAGAAAAAAATCTTCATTCTAAACCTTTGGATCTACTCCTTATACTAAAAGAACTTCTGTCTTCATCAACAGCAAAAGCAAGATAATACCCCTCAATAACCATAGCTTTCATCTTTTCCAGAGTTTACCCCACAAATGCCCTCATTAATATACACAAATATTAATGCAATTAACAAGTGTACGGGAATGCAGCAACGATGGTGTACTGAATTAATATATTGTTCTTAAACAACACAAAAGACATGAATTCAAATCATGAAAACAGCATCAATGGCTTTTTTATGTATCAACATATAGCAATGAATCATACATATAATAGCATTCAAACTTTTAAGAGATATCCCATATCAATAAATTCAGTACTTGCACAACCACATTTCATATCAACTTCAGGTTAAGATGAAACCAAGACAATATGGTTAAGTTTTGTTACATCTCAAGAAAAAGCCATCAATAAAACAAAAAAAATATGTTTTTACCTTTTTACCTCTCTGACTAGAGTGAATTCCTAAAGGTCAAGAAACATCTTTCATGTATCTTCAAATTACCTGCATAGAACCTAGCTTGGGGCACAGAGTAGGTGCTTGGTAAATATTTTATTCAATATGTACAAACATAAGGAATGGAAAGAAAAAATGTTAGCATTACAGAATCAGAATCTTAACACTTAACAGTGATGGAGGGGGAAAGAGCTCTGTTTTTGGAATCAAAGCAAGAGAGCTTTAGGATTTCTCCAGATGTCAGTCCTCCTCTTTCTCAATAAGATTCTTGCATTTGTTTTGTGGGAGTCCATTTTTTCCTCCCGTAGGATATGTTTTCTTATGGCAGAGAATTTTAAATATTTTTATTTTAGTCTCTGTATGGACCACTATACCCGGTCCATAGTAGGCACTTGGTAAATATTTATTGGGGCAGCTAGGTGGCGCAGTAGCGTGGTGGGCCTGGAGTTAGAAAGACATCTTCTTGAATTCAAATCCAGCCTCAAGTCATTTACTAGCTGTGTGACCCTGGATGAGTCACTTCACCCTGTTTGCCCTAGTTTCCTCATCTGTAAAATGAACTGGAGATGGAAATGGCAAATCATTTCAGTATTTTTGCCAAGAAAATCTCAAATAGGGTCACAAAAAGTCTGACACAACCGAACAACAACAAAAAATGCTTATTGAGCTTGAGTTAGATTTTAATCTTGTCTCTGTTATAAATTGTGCAAACTCAGGGCCCTCACTTAACCATAATTTTAACCCTTGCTTTCCTTCCCTGAAAAATGAGAGGACTGACCCAGTGAGTTTCTAATGTCCTTTCCAGCCCTAAGTCTTAATGGGGAGTGGTGATGTGGAAAGAGTGTGACCCCTGAATTCAGAGCACCTGCATTTGAATCCTGACTGCTGATTGAAGGTCTGTGTGACTGCAGGACATTCACTTACCCTCTCAAGGATTTGAGCTAAAGTTATTTAATCTCTCTGAGCCTGGGATTCTCATAAAAATGGAACTAATTCCTCTCTCAGTTTCCTTCAGGGTCTAAATCTATCATCCCCTATAATCTCTTAAGACTAGAACCAGGGAGAAGCACAGCCAGAGTTTCTTCTGATCAGGATATTACAGGGAAGGATCCACAGACTTAGACTGGGGAAGCCACCAGCCCAAAGTCACACAGCAAGTTAATGATTTTATCCCTCTCTCCTCAGGCCAAACTCTTAGTTACCCTTGGACTATCAGCAGGACGTTGAGTGTCAAGGGCATACCATTGTTCTGATAGGAGAGATTTACTCCTCTTTGCCTATTATGCCAATGGTCAACCTCGATCAGAGGCATCAAATCAATACCATTGCCCCCACTCCTCCACTCCATCCACCTGTGGATTTTCAGGCAATTTTCCCTCCCATTCCTGCCCTTCTACCAGCTCAGGTGCTGAAAATACACAGGGAGTATTGCTCAGGAGGCCTGCCATGACTTTTTTGTCTTTCCTGTCAGACTCTTTAAGACAGAAACACTTTAATCCTTAACTTCTCATGTTCATAGCACTGCAAATCATGTCACTGTGATTAGCAACTCAGTTGATAACCTGGCCTTTGTCAGGCCTGTTTGGCATCATTCTCCTCCTGGACCTGGGAAAGTGGAGATCCTGCATTAGCTTTTGTTTTAACTACCCATACCTGTCTCATTCCCCACTCTTAGACCAAACGCTGCTTAAGTTTAGAGACAATTTAGCTCATCCTTTTAGGGGAAAGGGGGTGTGGTGCTGTGGGAAGGGCCTGACTTTGGATTCTAAGGACCCTGGTTTGTTCCCTGTCCTGTTAACTATTACCTGAGCGATTTGGGGCAAGCCAATTTCATTCTCAGTTTCCTTCTCTGGAAAATGAAAAAATTGGACTAGAACTCTGAGATAACTCCCTTCGTTCTTTTGAACCTCTACAGCTCTCAAAGTGTGGGCCATTATATGCAACTTGACTAGAATAATAACACAACAACAACCACAATAATTGCTGATATTTGTATACATGGGTATGTGCAACACATTTCATCAGGGTTTATACCCAGAGAATTTTATTTCACTAAGGTAAACACTTATTGAACACTCTATCATAAAATAGATTTTCACTCACCAAACTGTGGACACTAAGTTTTAAATAAGCACTTTAAAAATGAACAAAGCTTTTAAAAGGTAAACTTTAAAATGAGACATAAAATATCAAATATGAGAGAAGCATTAGAGTATGCTAGAACCCACGATGTTCTCTGCAGGCAAATGCAAAGCTTGTTAAGGTTTGCAAAATCTTTATATACACAATCTCATTTGATCATCACAATATGTCTGTGAGGTGGTGTTCTGATTATGTACTGCCCCCTTTGGGGCTACTTCCCCAATTTACTCACACGTTCATATTAGATCTTAAACTTTATTCATACTCCTACAAATTCTAGTTCTATACTCCTATGAAACTATAATTCATGAGCCCCCACCAATGTACCTACTTTACCATAGCCACCTGGAGGATACTACTTACCAAAGCTAAGGCATTTACTGAAATGACATGGTAAGAATAATAGCAACAAAATGTTCCCTCAATGAATCTTGGGCATTCTTTTCTGCAAGTTTACACTAGACCAGTGAAAAAAGCCAATATGCACACAGAATATACTAGATGGGGGAAGCACATGGAGGGAACTACAGGGCTGAGCTAGCTCATACCTCTGACACTGAAGGGTCCTGATGTCTTTTCTTGAGGTATCTTCCTACTATCCCCACTCTGCACAGCTCATTTGCTGAGCCTGACATTTTGATTGGGTCCCTAGACCTTTTCTTCTCTGGAATTTGAATCAGCTCCTTAATCAGACTTTCTGGGTTTGCTTTACTCCCAATACAAGACACCATCACTGTTGGTTAGGGGAAAGAGGGCTAAATCCATTCCTTATACCCATCTGCTAGAGATGATTCCCTTCTCCAAATTTGCTTATGCTTTCTGAGGACACCGGGGTTTAGCTAATTCTTCATTCAACCAAGATCTGGCCATTCTATAATTTCATCAAGATGGTTGGGAACTTCTTCATGCCTCCTTGAAAAAGCAAAGAAATGCAAACATTTCTTTACAATGGCCCACAAGGTCCAAAAAAGGTTAATCTTTTACTAGGTAAAAGTAGACCACTCCTAGTTTCATATCCTTGACAAGTCTTTGAAAGGTCATTCAGTGTTAGAACTAACTATTCAAGACTTCATACTCTTTATAAACCGAAGGAACCACATAAAGTCTTTAAGGGGTAAAATAACTCATGGTCTTTTTTACCAGTCCCTCACATTCCTTAATTTCAATTTAATTCTCTGAGTCTCAGTTTCTCCCACTGGAAAATGAAAAAAAAGGACTAGAACTCTGAGATATTACAATGAAATGTATACCCCGAGATATATTACAATGTATTGGTATAATTTCAACGTATTGATTGAGAAGACTGAATTAATCAGGAGTCCTCTGATCAACCTGGACCCACAGATAATTATTATCCTCATTTTACAGATAAAGAAACTAAAGCTTAAAGTTTCCCATAGCCACACAGCTAGTAAGGGGCAAAATTCAAGTGCAGGTCTTCCTGAGTCAAGTTCAATATTTTACCCACTGAGAAGCATTGAAATACATGGGAGATCAGTTGGGAAGGACCCTAAATGCCAGGCAAAGGAGTTCGTGTTGTATTGTGAACACAACGGAGAGCCTCTGAAGACCTCTGAACTGGGGAGAAGCATCATTAAAGCAGTGTCTCAGGAAGCTAATTTTGGTAGCCATGTTCACTGAAGAAGGGGAAGATTCAAAGAAGGGAGACTGAGCAAGATGCTTTCACAGCACAGGTAATGAAGGACTAAAACCAGAATAAGGTGCTGATCAAGTAAGTAGAGAGAAGGGGATGTATGTGACAGAGTTTGTGGAGATAGAATGACCAAGATTTGGCAAACAAGACCATAGACCAAGTGCTGGAAGGGACCTCAGACCATCTACTCCAAAGCATTTATTTTACATTGGAGGAAACTGAGACCCTGGGAAGGTAGGGAGCAATCAACCAATGAACAAGCACTTATTAAGTACCTACTGTATACCAGGCATCAAAGACTAGAAAGGAAAAAAAGTAAAACAATCTCTGTCTTCAAGAAGATTCAAAGGAGCCAGGATTTGAATTCAGATCCTCTGTCTCCAGAATCAGCCCTTTTCCTCCAGTACCATTATGTTGCATAGTCATTCAGTTGTGCAAAACTTTTCATGAACCTGTGGACCACAACATGCCAATACTGTCCATGGGGTATTCTTGGCAAAGATAGTGGAGTAGTTTGCCATTTCCTTCTCCAGTCGATTAAGGTAAGCAGGGGTTAAATGACTTGCCCAGGGTCATACAGATAGTGTCTGAATCTGGGTTTGAACTCAGGTCTTCCTGACTCCAGGCCCTTCCAGCGCACTATCCACTGAGCCACCACATGATTAAAACATGGGGATGAGGAACAACAAAGCAAGTAATACATTTAAGAAAGCTGAAATTAAATTTTAAAAACAGTTTTGGTGCCTACAGGAATAATCCAGTCATTGAGAAGAGTTTCCAGTTATCTATCCAGCTTACATATTGGAATTGTTCATGCCCTAATGTTTCTGGATCAGTAAGGTATTACTAGAGAGAGACACCAGGGAGTGTGAAGGAAAATAAAGGAAAAAGTCCAAAGTAAACAAATACCCCTTCCCAGTAGTTACTGAATCAAAGGCTGCAATGTTGTTAGGCAGGAGACAAACCCTCCTCCTGGCTTCTCAAGCTATTCTATTACCTTGAAGGGAGGTCAGGGGTAGTCAGTTTATATGGAATCCTCTAGGCTCTTTCTACCAGGGCATAGAAGTGTGTGTGTGTGTGTGTGTGTGTGTGTGTGTGTGGTATGACAGTGTGTGTGTTTAAAATAAGAAGACACCAGGACATGGAGCTTTGAAATTCCTGCTGCTCCCAGCTGCTCATTCAACCTCTGTTTCTCTTTCCACTGTGTTGGGCAGGGCCTCCCACCCTACATCCTGTGCCCAGACTCAGAACCACTTGTTCAGTACAATTATGGAGTCCACTAATTAACACACACACACACACACACACATACACACACACATAGTGCATGGAGATGAAGGAAGAGCATTTGAGTCCTTCTGGATTTGTCACTTGGTAGGAGGGCAGGAGTCAGTTATAAACTGCAGGGAGGGGGCTTGAGGCCTTTGAATCCCTGTAAAAAAGGGCTGGATGGTTACCTTTGGAGAAAGAGCCAAAAGGCCATGAAGCTAATTGCTGCTTTTAAAGGTCAAGGGTTGCTCTCCTAATCCCCAAAGGTAACAAGAAGAGGATTTTCATTGGCTGGGATAGAACTACCCTTCATGGAACCCCTTGGCACCCAGAGCCTAAGGAATCAGAGAGACCAACTTGGAACACTTCCCTCTTACACCTTCAAAAAAGAGTTTGGAGGACTTTTCCAGAAACCTCTAAGAATCTATGACCTACTTTTGTTAACAATTACAATCACCTGCTTCTGCTAAACCTGGTAACATCTTACCAAACCAGAGATTCTTATCCTGGGGTCCTTGGACTGCAGATCCATGGATAGATTCTAGGGGATAAATGGACTATTTTTTGCTTTTTTTTGGAGGGGGGGGAAGGTAGGGCAATTGGGGTTCAGTGACTTGCCCAAGGTCACATGGCTAATTTTTTTAAATTAAGTGTCTGAGGTCACATTTGAACTCAGGTTCTCCTGACTCCAGTGCTCTACTCACTGTGCCACCTAGCCACCCCCAGATAAATGAACTTTTATGGAAAGATATATTACATCTTTAGCCGTGTCCAACTCTCCCTGATCCTATTTGGGGTTTTCTTGGCAAAGATACTGGAGTAGTTTGCCATTTCCTTCTCCAGCTTGTTTTACAGATGAGGAAACAGAGGCAAACAGGATCAGACGGGTAGCAAGTTTCTGAGGCCAGATTTAAACTCAGGCCTTCTTTATTCCAGGCTTAGCCCTCTATCCATGGGCCACCTCCACCCACTATCTTTATTTTTACTGCCCTCTAACGGAAACTTTGCATTTCCTTCAATTACGAATGTAGACTATAACACTTCTTCTGAGAAGGGGTCAGTCAGCTTTATCAAGCTGCCAAAGGGGTCCATGACATCCCCAAACTTATTAACCTTTGGATTAAGCCATCTAAAATCTACCAAGCAGCTAAATAAATCCTCTAGTACCCACTCCACCGAACTTGCTGAGTTTATTCCTGAAGGGATTCTGGTTGGCCTGGAGAGAATGGGAGCCAGGGCCAGAGCTTTGGAGATGGCCTCTTCCAGCCACATCTTGCCTTGTTCAGTGGAAGACCATACAAGTACCCCAGGTGATGCAATGGGGCTGAACATGTGGCAAATTTGTCAACTGTGAATCCAAATGCCTTTCTGACACTCTTGCTTAAGGTAAACAATCCTGCTGGCTTTACCCCTGCTTCCTAGACAAATTTCAGTCACAAAAACAAATTACTAAACACAACAAATACTCAGGGTCACACCTCATCATCTATAAAATGAGCAACACATTTTCTTAAGATTTCTTCCAGCTCTATAAGCTTATAATCTTCAGGGGAGTCAGGAGCCTTGGGTTTTCCCCTAACTCTTCCACTTATAATATGCATGACCTTGAACAAACAACTTCCTCTTTATCAATCTCAGGCTCTCATCTACAATATGAGAATAATGATACTTAATCCCACCGAAGGGAGTTCTTATGAGAGATGCATTTTGCAAATCCATGGAGCTCTGATCGATTTCTCTATATTACTTCAGCTATGAACACACAGCCTCTATTTGTCATGATTGGGCAAGAAGTCCCTGAATTCTCACCTGATGATACAGCTCAGAGAAAGTTTCCCTCTAAACTGGGTGTTTCTTTGCTGTGCCTTAATGATCTATGATAGCTGGCTTGGGCTGAGTTTACTCTGAATATAAGTTCTTAGAAGGCAATTATTTCCAATTAGCCTGTCTACACTTGTTTGCTTACAGTTGCTTTCATGTTATATATCTCCCGCCCCACCCTCACCCCAAGTAGATTGTGAGTTCTTTGAGGGTAGGAACATCTTTTACCTTTTTTTTGTATCCTCTGTTCTTAGCACAGTGACTAGCCTGACACATAGTAGACCTTGATAAATGCTTGCTAACTGACTGACTTCAGGACAGAATGTCTCTGTGGGCCCCTGCCTTTCCTTTTATCACCAATTTCTTCTTTTTTCAGTCCCTTTCCAGCCCAAGCATCTGGTGTGTCCTTCTGTTTACATTCTGATACATTCTTTCATACAGAGATGGCAGAAAGGAAGGAGACTGGGCTTTAAAAGATTTTTCTTTTCTCCCTAGGGTTTTTGCGTTTGAAAGAGATTCTGGGAGACATTGATCACTAACAGTCAGTAAGTATTAAATACTAACCACTACTTTTCACAATACTAAGTATTGAATATACAAAGACAGGCAAAAACACCATGTCTGCTCTCAAGGAGCTTACATTCTAATAGAGGAGACACCATTCAAAGAAGATGTACTTTATGTTGTTGGAGACTGGCTGAGTGTCTCTGATGCTAATTCCCACTTACAGAGGCTCAGGAGCCTGCATCTGGGAGATTTATGATGACAGTAATGGAAATGCTTTGGAGGCAATGAACCGGGAGTATGTAGCCATCCTATAGCTGCTTTTGGTTGGTAAGCAAAGGTTGGTAAAAGGAGTGTATTTGATTGATGAGTGTCTTCAGAAGACCCCAGCTATCAGCACCTTGGCCAGTTTCTTCAGCTGCCTTCTCTTGGATTCACCCCTTCTCTGACAGAGTGACGTGAGAAACAAGGCTGGAAGGGAAAGGCTGTGGGTCTCCTGTCTGAAACCAACATGTAGACAAGGAAAACTGACCTGACCTTTTGGTCCCGGTCTTTGATCTTTTCTAGTCTGAGTGAAGGCTGTTAATTTGGACCTTGTGAGTTTTAAAAGGTCAGAAGAGTGAGCTGGCAGCAACCCAGGAGTTGGGATCCATGTGGTGTCTGCAGCCATGATGCCATCAGTGCTCCAAGGACCAAGGAGTGACCTCTAGGACCCAGTCCATCTGTACCTGAGAGGAAGTCTCATCTGACCATCATGCCAAATTTGGATATGAACTCAGTGGGACCAACGCTATGTATGCTAAGACTGAACCTATTCCCTCCAGGGACTGAGTCAATCCATATACATTCATTAAGCACCTACTATGAGCACTAGGGATGGGAAGAAAGGCAAAAAAAGACAGCCTATGCTCTCAAGGAATTCAGAGTCTAAGGGAGATGACAATATGCAAAGAACTACGTCCAGACACTTTCTATATAAAAGGAAGGGAGATAATCAATAGAAAGAATTGCCTAGAATTTAATGGCATCAGACAAGGCTTCCTGTAGAATCTGGGGGGACTTGGTCTGGGACCTGAAGGAAGGCAGGAAGCGTGGATATGGGGATGAGGAGGGAGAACATTCTGGGCTTGGGGAACAGCCAGAGTAAATGCCTGGAGCTGAGAGATGGAGTATCATGTGCAAGGAAGAAGGTCAGTGCCACTGGATGGCAGAGTAGGGGCATAAGATGTAAGAAGACTGGAAAGGTGGGTTTGGGGTGGGGGCTTGTTACAGAAGGGCTTGGAATGCCAGACTGATTTTATATGTCCCTGAGATGTTGGGGGGCAATGGTCGTACTTTGTTTTTACTCTATTTTTGAAGTCAATATCTTCTAAAAGTTAATTTAATTGATATTAAGTGGGTAAAGGAAGCTGGCATCTAACACTATAGGGAAACACAATTAATATGAGCTTAAGCCAATGAATGGCATTAGAAAAGAGACACCCCCAAACCCTTTAGCTTACTACTAGAATACTGAAGGAGAGATGAAGTTGGCTTTACTCTGAAAGGATGAGGCCCCAATGTACTATAGAATAAATGAAAACTAATCAAAGAGAGAAGGGGCATTAGCAATGGGGATGGGGGGTGGGAAGAAGGGGAAGGGGAGTTTGGGAAAATGGAGTTGGGGAAGGCACCAGGAAATGCCCTCTGCAGAAGGTCAGATTTGAGCTGAATCTTCAGGGGATCCAGGAAAGCCAGGAGGTGAGGAGTGTCAGGACATGGGGACAGCCAACCAATGAGGAAGCAGGAAGTCAAGATGATGTGCCCCTTGCCGGAAGCCCCAAGAAGGACACAGCTTTTAGATCACAGAATAGGTTGGTGGGGAATAAAGTGTAAGAAAACTGGAAAGGGAAGAAAAGGCAAGATTGTGAAGGGCCAATGGAGAGGTCTGTGTTACCCATTCCTAATACCAATACAAGGTTTTCCCATTATTTTTACGTATTTAAAATAAAAAATTTTGCATTTTTTTTAAGTTTCAAGGACTTTTCCCAGTCTTATTCGATTCTTATATGAGTCTTGTAAGGTAGGTAGAAAGGTCTGAGTAACTCCATTTTGCAGAAGAGGAAGGTTAGACCAATAGAGTTCAGACAATGGACAAAGTTAGTGTTAGTGGCCAAAGAAGGAATAGATCTGAGATCTCCTGATTCCAGGTGAGATACTCTTTCCATTTCCTCAGGAGGTCTCTGTGATACTGGAAGACTTGACAGAATGTATGAACCCTGGGAAAAGGAGAAAGGGGATGGAACATTTGGGAGATAAAAGGTCTTTTCTTTGCCCCTTAGCTCCTACTGTCACTGACTTAGCTCCATTTTTCAGGTAGGACTTGAAGGCATGTAGTGAACACAGCTCTATGCAGAAGTAAAGGGCCTGCCCAATCAGGGAAGGCCTCTTTCCCTCTACCCTGAAGCACAGAAGAGTACATGTGTCCATGACCCCCTGAGGCCATGACGCTGCTCACATTCCCAGGCTACAGCATGACAGGGCCATCCAGCTATTAGCAAGACATTCTGACACTAATTGGGCCAGTCAGAGAGTAGAAACACTTGTTACAGGGACAGAAAGAGGGAAGAAGAGAAAAGATGCCTCTGGCTGGGCTTGTCTTCTCTCCACCTTCCAGTTCCCTGCCCAGAAGGCCACCAAGCATTTAAAATCATAGACACTGGAGCTGGAAGGGACCCCAAGACATGGGACTGGAAGGAGCCTTAGACCATAAAACATTAGAGCTGGGGCGGGGGGGAGAACCCATTAGAATATAAAATGCCAGAACAAAGAGTACTAGAACTGAAAAAGGAACCTCTAGAATTTTAGAACAGGAAGGAGTTTATGGAGAGGCCTATCTTCTCATTTTTATAGGTGAGGAGCTTGAGGTCTAGAGAGGAAATGACTTATCGAAGGCCATGAAAAACTGGCATCTCCTGACGTCCAATACTTTCCTAATACTCCTAATTCATTTCTCTATACCTGTTGTTTGTTGGTAGACAGATAGCACTTGGAAAAGTCTTTGGGTTGCTAAATACTTCCAGTTCTTCAGCTCATGTCATGCAAAGCATGTCTAAAATCCCTTCATTTGAAAGGCAGACTCCATTTTTACCATAAATTAGGGTTACACCTCAAGATAAGAGAGTTTGATGATAAAATAAATCACTAGGTAAAGTCTGTCACTGGTTCACTCTTATATTCTTGCTGTTCAGTCATTTTCAGTTGTGTCCAACTCTCTGTGACCCCATTTGGGGTTTTCTTGGCAAAGATACTGGAGTGGCTTTCCATTTTCCTCTCCAGATCCTTTTACAGATGAGGAAACTGAGGCAAATGGGGTCATGTAAATGTTTAAGGCCAGATTTGAACTCATAAAGATGAATTTTTCTGACTTCACTCTATCCACTGTGCTATCTAGTTGCTATAAAAAGCAAAAACAAAAACAAAAACAAACAAAAAAAAAGATCTGGAAATGCTGGGGACCCTTACATTGGGACTCAAATAAAATACCAGTCATTGTGCTAAGCAAAAACTTGCATTCAAATTTAAAGAAAGAATTTAATAAAATCACCAAATTCATCCAGGAGGGGTTTTAGAAACCACAGCTCAATCTCATTACTTTGCATAAGAGGAAACTAAGGTCCAAAGATAATAAATGATTTGCCCAAGGTCACACAAATAGTCAAGAAAAAAACAACCCTGAAATTTGAACCTGGTTGTTCTGACTCTAAATCTAGTCCTCTTTCCATTGCTAAAATACCTCAACTTTGCTGACCAGCTCCCCAGGTCTGCCTAGCTGGACAGTGAAAATGAGAAGAGTTAGCCTTCAGTTGGAGGCTGGCTTGATAAGATAGGAGAGTTTGGTTATGCTACAAGACAAACTGTCCTCCCAGATTAAAACATCTCTTTCTTTCTCTAGTCTGCTGGAGGTATGACCTGAATTCCCCTTTCCCTGCAAAAAGTCATTTCTTAAAATATCAGATACCCTTTAAAACTTTTACCACCAAGAAAAAACCCCAGAACTCCATGCTGTTCAAACATTTAAAGGTAATCTATGTTCTTCCTATAAAAACTGAAGGAAGTGTTAACAAATGTTAACAAGTGTTAACAGGAATGACTGAGAAAGAGATAAAGGGTCTTTCTACTCTTCTGTTCAGTATAGATGGTGAGGAATGAAGGGAGCTCTCTCAGTTGTCTAAAGCTGTACTACACAATTGAAACCTTAGGAAGCAGTTTGGTGCAGGGATTGGGAGAACTAGGACTTGTATTCAGATTCTGCACTGGATGATTACTGTCTGTGTGACTGTGAGCAAATTAAACAAACTTCCTTTGGTTTCATTTGCCTCATGTATAAAGTAAAGGGGAGTGGATTAAGTTGTCTCTTCACTTAACACCTCTGAGCCTGGTTTCCCTCTATGTGGTAATAATACAAGTAGCACTTACCTCATGGTGTTGCCAGGAGGATCTAATGGAAGGATGGCTATAAAGCACTCTGGAAATACCAACTATGATTAGTCAGGCTAGACAATGGAATTGGGATTTACTGTTTCCCTAGTGATCTAGAGATATTTACTAGCTGTACCACCCAGTGACCCCTCCCCAAGGACCCCCGCCTTCCACTGGTCATTCAAACTTTCTCAGCCTCAGTTTCTCCATCTTTAAAGCAGGGATAATGATAGTCTACTTCAATGGATTGTTATGATGATCAAATGATATGACATTATTAACCTTGCTCTATAGATGCTGGCTCAGCATAATAGGGACCTGGCATACGTGGAAAAACCCATCACCTTGTCATAGAGGTAGCTAGGTGGTACAGTGGATAGAGTGGCAGGCCTAGAATCAAGAGAGACCTGAGTTCCAATCTGACCTCTAGTTGTGTGACCCTGGCTAAGTCAACTAACCTCCATTTGTCTCAGTTTGCTCCTGTAAAATGGGGATGATAACACCTACCTCTATCAGTACTTATCACAGTGCCAGGTGCTACATAAATGATTATTCTCTTCCCCTAAATGACATTTCCATATGGAGGATGCTAGAGAGGATTGTGATGCTTGGTGAGGGGGGGGACTGAAACATGTATGGGCATTCTGTAACTGGATCTGGTTGGCTCCTGATTGGGAGGAACCACTGTCTTTCAAAGGGTCTAACAACTCTGGCTGGATCTTTGCTATTCTTAGCCACATTGGTGGTGTAATGATTGAGGAATCACATGGTAAGAAGCCCTCACCGCCCCACATCCCATCTTATGGAAGTCATAGGGCCATAGAGAAATGAGCTGATCTGGTCTGAGAGTACAAGTCACAGGAATCTGGGGGTCAAAATCTAGGCCAGTGCCTAAGGAACCAGGAGCCATTTTCTGGAATGCCCTTTGAGAACCCAGCTTGGCAGAAGGTCTCCTCCAGCTGACACCTTTGCACAAGAACTTGATGGTACCAATGCTGTGAAGGAATTGAGCTAAATTAAGCATCCCATCTCCCACTTCCCCAGACTGAGGATGGAGGGAGATCATGCCCTCAGGTGTTGGGGAAATGTTTTGTTTTTTGTTCTTGCTATATGTTCTCCCTTTACCTCTCCATCATCACCCTCCCCTTCCTCCTCCTCTCCTTCTTCTCCTCTCCTTCTCCTCTCTTCCTCCTCCTCCTCCTCTTCTTCTTCTTCTTCTTCTTCTTCTTCTTCTTCTTCCTCTTCTTCTTCATTATCTTCTCCTCTTCCTCTTTCTCCCCCTCCCCCTCTGACCCTGGCTATCTATACTGTACAATTTAGTACACCATCATCCACTATCTTGTAGCAGTGACACATGATGAATTGAACAGCTGGGCAGGGTATGGCAGATGCAGTAGGAGCAGTTCATCACATTAAGAGACATGGTGGGAGAGATCATGTTGCATGAAGGACAGACAACAGACCATCTGAATCACAGCTAGGATTCCATGGGACCACAAACAGCTGACTGGGAAGGCCACAGATTTGGTGGGAGGAGTCAATGCCTCAGTTATAGGAATAGAGATAGAGATTAGCACTGGAGCAGTAAGAAACACGCTGACCTTGTAGTTGGGGACTTGGGCTCAACTCCCATTTCTCCTGATTATTGTCTACCTGACCTTGGGAAAGTCACTGTTACCTCTTCTGTCTTCCATTTCCTTGTCAAAAGGAGTCAAACTGAATCTTCCACAACACCCCTTCCAGCTCTAAATCTATTTTTTGAGTTACATGCAGATTAAGCAAAAACACTTCCCTATGCTTTCTAGCATTAAGTTCAATTCACAGTAGAAACTCAATGAATAAGTGCTGATTACTGATGAACGTCCCGTTCCTTCTCCATCAGTCTTTGCTGAGCACTTAATATGGGCGAGGGAATTGGGGTAACTCGATGGGAGTTGAGATAAAGATGGATCAGTGAGGGAGTCCAATCCCTTCTTTTTACAGCTAAGGAAACTGAGACTCCTAAAAACTAAGTGACTTGTCCTGAATCACACAGGGAATAAGGGGTGGACCTAAGATATGAACCTGATTCCCCTGAGAATTGAGTCAATGCTCTTTCCATTGTACCTAAGAGCTGACATTTATAGAACTTAAAATGTTTTTAAAACCCTTTACATGCATTTTTCATTTGATCCTCATAATAGCTCTGCAAGGTAAGTGCTATTATCATCCCCATTTGATGTATGAGAAAACTGAGGCTCAGAAAATTTAAGTAATTTTGGCATTCAAAGCTCTTTATAACCTCCCCTCCCCCTACCACCTTTCCAGTCTTCTTACACCTAATGTCATCCTCTTCCCAGGACTCTTTCATCTAATGACACAGACCTACACTTGCTGCTCCTTTCACAAGATACTCCCATCCCCCAATTCTGGGGAGACTTTCTGTGCCTGTCATTCTCCCCCCTTTCACTTCCAGTTCTTCTTATTCTCACTCTTTTACTTTCTATTCCTGACATTCTCTCCCTCTTCATCTCTGCCTTACTGGCTTCCCTGGGCTTCTTTCAAATCTCAGCTAAATCTCACCATTTATAAGTAGTCTTTCCAAGCCACTTTTGATTCTAGCGCCTTTCCAGTGTCATTATCTACAATTTATTCTGTACATGGTTGGTTTGCATAGAGTGATTTTTATCTTGTCTCCGCTATAAAGTTGTGAACTCCTTGAGAACAGGCACTGTCTTCTGACTTTCTTTGTATCCCAAGAGCTTAGCAAAGTGTCCAAAGGACAAAGTACCAGTAGGTACTTAATAAATGCATATTGGCTGATTAACTGACTTATAGGTAGTAACTGTCAGAAGCAGGATCCGACCCAGGTCTCTTCTGACTTCAAGGTCAGCCCTCTTTCTACTTATAAGTAAATAGGTTTGTGAACATTTTAAAAAAAAGTGAGGAGAGAAATGAGGAAAATTGAAGTATTTTAAATATATATATATAAGACAACAGAATCATGGTCAGTAGGCAAGAGGGACAAGCAGGACAACTTGGAAAACAACACATTGAATTTGCTACATGTATGCCTGGAGGGAGAAACGAGCTTTGAGTGGTACATATTCATGACTGGGCATTCACAATCCTCTTGTTTCTGTCCTTCTTGGTCTAGGAAACCACTTGCCTTACTTGGTGTCTACTAAAAACAAGACAAAAAAAGGAATAAATAAGTCATGGTCCTAGTTCTCCAAAAATTTACAGTTTAGAAGGGGAATACAGCATTTAAACAAGGAATTGTTTGGGTACTTCAGAATATCTGTATCTTAAGCAATGTAGTTGCCCCCGTCACTGATGGAGATGGCTACTCCTTTATCCCTTGAATAGATAGATTCATGTGTTGCTGTGGCTAAAAAATCATCACCTGGTGACCAATTTTCTGGTAATGACCCTCTCTAAATTTAGTGAGGTTGGTTCCTGGATGACAGACACACACAGTCCATTCCTGGGCCTAGATTCAAAGTCTTTTAATTTTACTAGGACTTGCCAAGACTTGTGCTCTGCTGGCATAGTCTTAAAAAAAAGCCCAGGGTCACCTCTGTGCTTTGGAAGAATGTAATAATAGCCATAAGAGAAGATAAATATAAACAAAGTCTTTAGTTAGTTCAGAAGATGTAACAAGCACACAGCGTTAAGGCTTCAGGCAGGAGAAGGCATGGAAGCTGGGGATGATTTTGAGAGGCCAAAAGGGCGTTTATCTGCCCCCTGTTCATAAATGTCACTTGCCATCCTAAACACCAAAGCACAGAGCTATAGTTAATAATTCTGTCATCCTTCAAGGAAGAAGCAAAATGCATGCCAGGGCAAACAGCATGGAAGGAATCTTCAAATCTTTTAAAGATAAATTCATTTGAAGTTAAGGTGGGAAGAAAACTTTGGAGAGAGACCTCAGACCTTGGAACACAAGGCCTTGTTGGGGGGGGGGGGAAAGGAATCAGGATAGCACCAAGAAGGGTCTTTTGTTGTTGCTCAGTTGTTTCAACTTGTATCAGACTCTTTGTGATCCCAACTGGGGCTTTCTTGGCAGAGGTACTGGAATGGTTTGTCATTTCCTTCTCCAGCTTATTTTACTGATGAGGAAATTGAGGTAAACAGGGTCAAGTGGCTTGCTTACGATCACATAGCTAGGAAGTATTGGAGACCAGATTTGAATTATTTCCCTGACTCTAGGTCTGACATTCTGTCCATTGTACCAGCTAGTTGCTCCAAGAAGGGGTAAAAAGTGACCCAAAGACATCAATCCTTGCTGTAGAAACCCTGAAAACTCCATCAGTTTACTCCTAGGAAGGCCACCACTGGGTGGGGGATGGGGGTGGGAGGAATTTAACTATTCTGGCTAACATGGCACTATATTTAGTTGTTTCTACCTGATAAAAAAGTAAGTAAAATTGCTATCAGTATCAAGTCAACTTCAGCAGCCTGAGACTAAGCCCCTGCTACTTTGACCTAGTTATAGCTCCTTCAGACTGTTCATCTGAATTTTTAGAGTTTGCTTGATTCTACCTAGACCTAAAGCATAAAGTGGGCCAACACATCCAACAACAAAGTTCAAGGAGCCCATTCCCAGGTAAAAATAGTAAGGCTAACAGCTGGTGTTTATATAGGACCTTGAGGTTTGCAAAGTGCTTTTCATATATTATATCATTTTATCATCATATCCATCCTATGAGGTAGGTGCTAGTCATTCAATCAATCAACAATATTTATTAAGTACCTACTGTGTACATTTTGGGGTGAACTTCATGGGGTGAATGCTGTGTAGCAACCACTTTAAGCTTCAGCCCACTCTATCCAGGGACTAGGGTCATAGTAGAAGGAGTGTACCCCAGTTCAGAGGCCCTTTTTAAAAATTAACTTTGGTTCCTGTCATAAATTTTTAATAAATATCCATTTGAAAAAGTCAATTAATATCAATCAGTTAAAAGATGTCAATCGCTGGTGACTGGCATTGAAAGTGAGCACACAAGAATGGAGCTCAAGCCAGTAACATTAAGACTAGCTTCACTGTCCCTGGTAGGTAACCCTAGAACCCTGAGGAGCCAGAAAAGCTCTGGAGACCCAATGTGCTGGAATATCTGTGAGTTGGAAGAGTAAATCCAGAGCTTCATTATATAGGAATAGGCAGGGGTGTGCTGGAGCCAATTCTAACTGATTCATGAGAACCAACTGTTAAATTTTCAGAGTGAGCATTTGTACCTCAGAAATTGTCCAAAAAACAAATGCTACAAATCAGAGATTTATTGTTTTGTTGATAGACTAGCCTTAAGAAAGTTATGGTGGAAATACTAATAATGCAGAATGCATTTTAAAGTGTGTAGCAGGTACATCTCCTCATCCCCAAAGAGCTGGTTGTTAAACATTTCCCAACACATGCTGGCTAATGGGATAAAATAAAGTTTAAGATAGGAGGTCATATGTGAATAACAACAAGACTAGTTATACTGTACCATAGAGTAAGTGGAAGAGAGCACAGTATAGAAAGATTGAAAAGGGGGGGGGTGTGCTAGGTTGGGTTCGGGTGACAAATGATTTTTAATGCCAAATAAAAGAAGAGTTTATGTTTTATCCTAGAGATTATAGAGAGCCATTGGAGTTTGATGAATATAGGAGTGGTGTGGTCAGATTTGCACTTTGGAGGAGAAAGAGAGGGGGGGAGGGAGGGAAGGAGAGAGAGAGGGAGAGGGGAGAGGGAGATGGATGGTTGGATAGATAGAAAGATTAGATAGAAAATGGTTATATAAATAGATGAATAGATAGAAAGATGTGTGAGCAGACATAGGGATAGACAGACAAACAGACAGTTAGATAGACAGATAACTCTAGGTGGTGCAATGAAGAGAGCACTAGACCTCGATTGCATCCCAATCCAGCCTCAGACACTTCTAGTGGTCACTTAACCTCTCTCTGCCTTAATTTGTTGTCGTTGCATCATTTCGGTCACATCTGACTCTCTGTGATCCCACTTGGGGATTTCTTGACAAAGAGAGCATAGTGGTTTGTCAATTCTTTCTCCAGCTCATTTTAGAGATGAGGAAATTGAGGCAAATGGGGTGAAATGTCATACAACTAGTAAGTGTCTGAGGCCAGATTTGAACTCAGGAAGATGAGTCTTCCTAATTCCAGGTCTGGTGCACTATGGTGCCACCTAACTGCCCTAAAGTGCTTTACAAATCTTTAAAATGCTATATAAATACTAGCTATTATTATGTCATAAACATGTAAATACACCATTTGTGCACCTACATTTATGCATTCTCTCTGTCTCTGTCTCTCCTCCCCCTCCCCCCACCATATGTAATACACACTTCGATGTCAAATAACCATGATTTGATCAGTGGGGATACTCAGTACAAAGCACAGTCCTTCTATAACTCCATGATCAGTAGCCAGCCTTCAAGAGCTAGTTGGGGGGGGGGGAGAGAGAAATGCATCCCTCTGTGACTGCAAGTACTTTATACCTTCTTGTTTCAGTTATTAGAAGGGTTCTTACCCTTGTACTTGTCCTAGAACCCTTTGGCAGTCTGCTAAAGCCTATGAACACTTCAGAGTACTATTTTTAAAATTGAGAAAAATGTTATACATAGGATTATAGGGGGAAGTTATTTTTATTGAAATACAGTTATCAAAATATTTTTTGAACAACTTCATAGAACCTAGTTGGAGAACGTGATGGGAGAAGATCACTATGCATCTGGTTCAGTATTCCCACTAGTATATCAATTTGTTGGTCTTTGTGCAAAAATAATTCATTAAATGAACAACAGTTAACTTAATATTTATTAAAATAATATCCTAAAAGCTGGACTTTAATTACCTCTGTTTTTCTGTATTTGGCCAAAGCTGCTGTTAGAAGAATAGAAAAGGGATGGGACTTCCCTGGCCTAGGGTCATTTTTTTGTATTTTTATTTGTTTCAGGGGGCCAAATAATTCATTACTTAGTGGCCAGCCTTCTGGAGATGACCCTGAGTATCAGCTAGGCTGGTCCTCAGACAGCAGGCACAATCTTGTCACTAGAAATGGATTCACAACTTTTCCACCTTAGGAGAGTGGAGCTTGCATACTGTAGTCACAACCTTTGGGAACCCATAATTCTGACGAGTTTAAGGTCATTTCATGCATGATGAGAATCAGAGGAGAGTTCTGAGAACTCTTCCCCAGAGATGAGGGGGTAGCTCATAACTAAATCCTTTGTAATACTTTTATATACCATGTGTATGCTTTTATGTATAAAGTCATCTTCCATTTTCAGAAGCAGTCTGGGGAAGGCAGAGACTTTCACTTTTGTCTTTGTATCAATAATCCAGCTACATGGTAAGCAATTAATAAATGCTTGTTGACTGATTGACGGAGCACTGGACTGGTCTGAAACTAGGCTCTGCCACTTGAGTAGTAACTTCGGATGAGTCTTTGTTTTCTGGTTTCCATTTCCTGATGTATAAAATGGGCAGAATACTCATTCACACAGTTGGGGGGGGTTCAAAGAAAGAAAACTCAATAAATCCTTAATAACCAAAAAGACTACATCGGTATCAGTCAAGGGTTCTTAGATCAGGACCTGTGAATTTTTTTTTAAAAAGGGCAATTGTGTATCAGTAATTCCTTTGTAGTTCTATATGTTTTACTTTATACATTTTAAAATGTTATTCTGGGCAGGAGCCCACCAAACAAAAAGATGGAGAACGCTGCCATAGACAGGAAACTCCCAAAGGCTGGGACAGTCTCTTAGCATCCCCCACAGCCCAGCTAACACAATCGACACTAAGTAAAGGTTTAATGAATGAAGCTTAATGTTTGCTTTAAGTCCTGCTGAGATCCCAGGAGTCCTGGATCCTAAATGCACCTATCTGCAGTCACATTTCTCTTTCCACATTCTCCATGTCTTCCAGAAAGAGGAGACAACCAGAGCCTCCGAATGTTTGCTGAATGAATGCATGAGGAGGGAGAAGGGTGAGAAGCAGCAAAGCTGTTTCCTAGCAACACAGGCAGCTCAAAATGCAAACAGGCTTTCACCTTATTGGGTTTTACCCATTTTAATAGAGGTGACCTGGAGTCAATCAAACACATACACACACAACCTTCAAGCCATTTAGACCACTAACTCCCACAATAAAAGTTACCAGTTAGGCTATTTGTTGGTCTTCTTAATTTCCTTCTTAATTTGCAAGCAGATCCTGCATTTGGAACAGCCCCTGACTTGGGGTGAGTCGGCGGTATGGAAGGGGATTGAAGTGGGGGGATGGTGTTGAGAGCCTCAGTTTAAATCCCACCTCAGCTACTGACTACTTCTGGAACCTTGGGTCAGTCAACCTCATTTCTCCCAGTCTTTCCTCCTCTGTAAGATCAAGGTCTTGGCTAAGATGGCTTCTAAAAACCTTCCAGCTCTGCACTGATGACAGGATGAGCTGGAGTTGGTGGGATCTGGGGCTGGGTCCTTCTAGAGATCTGGTTAGCATCACCCTTCATTTTACAGAAGAGAAAGATGGGGGCAGCTAAGTCTGACAGTGGATAGAGTACTGGTCCTGGCGTCAGGATGACCTGAGTTCAATTCTGACCTCAACTGACACTTTGGGTAAGCCACTGTAACCCCAATTGCCTTGCTGAGAGGGAGAGAGAGAGAGAGAGAGAGAGAGAGAGAGAGAGAGAGAGAGAGAGAGAGAGAGAGAGAGAGAGAGAGAGAGAGA
>CM053599.1:46018054-46031451 GCA_028646575.1 Pseudocheirus occidentalis | reverse complement strand
AGCAGTGAATCCTGAAGGCAGAGATCATAAGGTTAGCAAAGACTACATTCCACTTGAGACCACCAGGGAGAACACCCAATGAGAGTAGTGCAGTGATATCAGCAGAAGACATGATGGAAACATGCACTGACCCTCCAGGCATGCTTCTTTATGTGTGTACTTCTCCATGCATGCACCCTTGTCACTAATTTTCCTTATGTTCCTCTTCATATGTGTACCTTAGCCATGCATGCTCCCTACATATGTGTACCCTGTGATGTAGATTTCCTAGGTGTCTTTACTCTTTCCACTAATGATATGGTTATTTGTGGAAGAATATACCCAGGTTTATGGAGAATATATTTTATTGCAATTTTTCTTCCTCTGCTATTATATTAAATGACTTTGTTTTGATCTAACTGTATCCTCTGGCTAACCAGTAAAAGTAATCACATTGCTACGACTCAACTATGATTTCAAATGGATATAGAACTACAAAGAATCTTGAACCAACGGTAATTTTTCTACGTGTACCACATGTAAGAGAGGGTAATTTCCCAAGTGTTTTATATACATTATAGCCATGTAAAATTTTTTATTGAAACACACTGTATCCCTTGACACAAATCAATGAAAAGCATTGCGTTGCAATTGTACGCATTGGGGGCAGTGTTTAAATAATACTCTGTAACTAATCGCTATAAGAACACAACATATGTTTGTGGAATGAAGGAATGAATAAACCATGAAATGCTATCCAGACCTAATCTTTCTTCTGGCCTCTGGTCTTGCATCACCAACTGCCTATAGTAATGTCTAAATGGATGCCCCACAGGCATCTAAAATTCAACATAACCAAACCATAACACATGATTATCCCCCCAAAACTGTCCCAAACTTCTCTCTTCCTGCTGAGGGCTCCACCATCCTCCCAGTCACTCAAGACTTCCATCCTGATCTTCATCTTGAATTCTCATTTGGTTTTACCTCCATACATCCAATCCTTTGCCAGCTCCTCATTTCTGCCTTCAAAACATCTTTTGTATTCTTGTCTTTCTCTCCATTCACCCAGATGCCACCCTGGCACAGGCTCTCGTGGCTTCACACTGGGACCATTAGTATTGATCATTATTCCTATCCTCCCTTGTCCATGGGATAGATATGGGGATCAGAGAAGACTGGATCCTTCTTCATTTCCCACCAGTTGCTCTGCTCAGCTCCTATTCTATGAATATCACAACTCCCCCAGGATGGGCTCATAATAAGAAATCTCATTATCATGGATATTGTTTCAGCTGTACCCTCACTTGCCTCTCCCCACTAATTGGAGAGCAGAGCAAAAATTAAAAACAAAAAATAAAAAGCTCCTCCCAAAACCTTCCTTTATAGAAGACTCAGAATTCCCAGCAAACTCTTCATTTCCCACCATCTGTTCTCCTTGGTTTCTACTCCATGAACATCATGCCCCTGTACTGAGTGAGCATCTTCCAGTCCCCCCACCTACCAACTTTTTAGCTTCCTTTCTTCCCCCATTAGATTGTAAGCTCCTTGAGGGCAGGGGTTATTATTATTTTTTTCTTATTTGTATCCCCAGCACTTAGCACAATGTCTGGCACATAGTAGGCATTTAATAAATGTTTATCAGTTATCATGCAATATAAATATGACCTACTTGATCTTGATCTTGATCACCTCAGGACAGGAACTAGTTGCTGGTTGGTTGATCTGCCTCAAGTCTCTCCCTGTTGCTGCCCATTTTCCACTCAGTTGCCAAAGTGATCTTCCTGAACTAGAGGACCTCTTAGGTCCTTTTAAGCTCTAGTAGTCGATCAACAAGCATTTAGTAAGCACTTACAGTGTTTTCAGGCACTCTGCTAAACTCTGGAAACACAAAGAAGATAAAGAACTAATAGAGTTTGAATATACATCTAAGCAATACTTTTTAAGTTTTATTTTTCTTGGTGTTTTGTATTGGTCTATATTTTCCTTTATAATATGAATAATATGGAAATATGTTTTGTATGACTACACATCAAATTACTTGCCTTCTTTATGAGGGGGTAGGGAGAGGGGGAGAGAATTTGGAATTCAATTTTAAAAAAATGAATGTTGAAAATTGTTTTTACTCGTAGTTGGGGGAAAATGAAGTACTAAATTAAAAATAAATAAACCCAAGGGCTGGAATTAAAAGAACTCCCTCCCCTCCCCCAGGGACCTTTGAGTGCCAGCATTTTATAATTGCTCCCTCCTCTGACCTAATGTATAATTTTTGAGACCTTACAGCACTACAACAATGTGAATTGGGTAGCTTGTATTCTTGGTCCTTTCAATGTTGGGTCTATTGGTGGTTATTTCTCCAGCTAGATTATAAGCTCCCATGGCAGTGATTCTACCTTATCTGTCTTATCTGCCTTTGTATCTACCATACGTCTTATACATAGCACATGCTCATTTCATATAGGGCAGTTAGATGACACAGAATAAAACCACTGAACCTGGAATGAGCAAGGTTCATCTTCCTGAGTTCAAATCTGGCCACAGACTCTTCCTAGCTGTGTGACCCTAGGCAAGTCACTTTAACTCTGCCCCAGTTTCCTCATCTGTTAAATGAGCTAGAGAAGGAAATGGCAGCCCACTCCAGAATCATTGCCAAGAAAACCCTGAATGGGATCACAAAGAGACAGGCATGATTAAAACAACTCAACAGGGCAGTTAGGTGGCACAGTGAATATAGCACCAGCCCTGGAGTCAGGAGGATTTGAGTTCAGATCCAGCCTCAGACACTTAACATTTACTAGCTGTGTGATGTTGGGCAAGTCACTTAATTCCAGTTGCCCTGCCTTCCCCCCTCAAAAAAACAACAACAACAACTAAATGACAAC
This sequence comes from Pseudocheirus occidentalis, assembly GCA_028646575.1. Classification (NCBI taxonomy): domain Eukaryota; kingdom Metazoa; phylum Chordata; class Mammalia; order Diprotodontia; family Pseudocheiridae; genus Pseudocheirus; species Pseudocheirus occidentalis. The sequence goes on along the minus strand of CM053599.1, from coordinate 46,028,590 downwards.
AGTATACAATTTGTTAGATGAGTGCACTTTTCTCAAGCACAGAGTCTGGTGCATAATAGGTGCTTAATTAATAGATGAACATCACCACTAATTCCTAATGGTTTAGCAGTATTTAGCTGTTTAGCTCTGTTTAGCTCCAGCATCTTCTCCCCAACCCCTACAATTTTTGTCCACTCCCCTGTGTAGGAGTAATAGAATCTGCTGTCCTGGAATATGAGGGTTGGAGATCATTTTCAGAGGAAACTGAAACTGGACAAGTGAAATGACTTGCCTAAGGCCACAAGGCAAGCCAGTGGCAGAGTTGGGACTCAAAGTGAGGTGTGCTGCCACTGATTCCACTGTGGTGTGCAGGCTTAGATATCCGGTCCTCTCCTCTCAGAATGGCCCCTCCCACTTCCTGCCCCAGAAATGGCTTTTATAAAAAATGATGGGGGAGGGAGAGGGAGGAGACAGAGGAAGCTGAAAGGGTCAGGCTGCAATAATATTTTTATGATGCTGGTGACCTTTATACACAGAACATAGAGTGGCAGAGATGGGTTTGGTGGACCTTTGGGGGAACTTGGTACAAAAGCAAGGATATAAACAACAGGTAAGGCCAAAGTTGGCAGGCTTTTCCCATCAGGCAGGGAGTAGGGTTGTGGGTGTTAAACACTCCTGTTAAACACATAGACACACACAGACACATAGACACAGACACACATGCACAGATAACACACAGACACACAGACAGACACACAGACTTTCTCTCTCTCTTTCTTTCTCTCCCCCTCTCTCTCACTCTCTTTCCTTCTCTCTCTCCATCTCTCTCTCTCTATCTCTATCTCTCTCTTCTCTCTCCTATCTTCTGTTGGTTCAGGCCAGGGCTGTGTTTGCTTCCTCTATTGTTCAATGGGAAAAGTTTTAAATTCTTCTGAGAAGTGGGGTGAACTGAATCATAAAATCACACAGGCTGTCAGAACTGGTAAGGACCTTCTAGCCTTGAATGCTGGAACTGGGAGAGGCTTTAGAACATAGAATGTCAGAACTAGCAAAGGCCTTAGAGGTTATCTAGTTCAAGCTCCCTCGTTTCTGCAGATGAGGAAACTGAGGCTCAGAGATTATATGATTTGTCCAAAGTTATAGAGGCGGTGTGGCACAGTAGGGCTTTGAAGGCGGGACCTTTAAGTCCAAATCCAGCATTTTCATCATTATACCATGTTTAAATTATAAAATTCTGGAGATAAGAGGGTCTTTAGAACATAAGATGCTAGCATTTAAGGGGGAATCTTAAGATTTAGAATGGTAAGACAAGAAGTAACCTTATATAATGGTGAACTGGCCTATGAGGGCCCAGTCCTTGAAGCTTGCTTTGTGAATATAACTTCCTGGTGGATTATATATGACATAGATAATATTCCCTGACTGGTTTCAAAGCAATAGATGGAGGCTTGCTCCATCTACTTTCTAGTCATGAGAGACCAAGGGGCTGGGAAGTGATCAGCAGTCTTCTAATTGGCTTAAGAACCAGAACTAATGACAAAGCCAGAATATGGTTCCAGTCAAATCAACAAGGATTACTGTGTGCAAGTCACTGGGGCTAAGCCTTAGGGATACAATTAGGAACAAAAACAAAGACTGTTCCATGCCCTTAAGAGACTTACATTCTAATAGGCAAGATGACAGAAAAGTGGGGAAGGGGAAGCTGAAAAGTGGAGAGGTACTCATATGGAGGCATGGTGGAGAAAGAAGTCAGGAATGGGGGCTCAGAGAGGAAGGAAGGAGAGAACATGACTGGTTTGGGAGCCCTTCCTAAAAATGAAGGGTCCAAGAAGAAATAGCCAATCAGAGGAAGGGGTGTCAGGGCAGAGGAATCTTTCAGGATGAGAAGGCTACTACTGGAGCATATGGAGAAAGAAGTCTAGAGACTTAGGAGTGAAGTTGGAAAAGAATGAAGAAGTGAATAAAAGGATTTTTTTTGTGTGTGGTTCACTCTCCTCAGACAGCTTTCAAGAAGAACCAGTTAATATCTGGCCTCAGACTTAATAGCTGGGTGACCCTGGGGAATATATATCTTCACTGTCCCCCACTGTTTCCTAATCTGTAAAATGGGGATGATAATACCACTTATCTTCCAAGGCTGTTGTAAGAATCAAATGAATACATGGAGTTTTGGTTGTACATACAGAAGTAAAGGACTTTGAAAATTTAACACACTAAATAAATACTAGTTATTATTAGCCATGACAGGGAACAGAAAGAAAGCTGACTTGGCTGGAGCATAGAGGGCATGAGGAATAATGTTTAACAAAGACTGGAGCCAGGTTGTGAAGGACTAGAAATGCCAAACAGAAGAGTTTGTGTATTGTCCTAGAGGCAATAGGGAGCTTAATGAGCGCAGGAGTGAGTTGGTCTGACCTACAGTTTAGGAATATTACTTTGGCAGCTGTGTGGAGAATGAATTGGAGAAGGAATGGATTAGAGTCAAAAAGACCAATCGGGAAATTGTTGGAAGGGTATTAGGGCCTGGATGAGGATGGTGGCAGTGTGAATGAGAAGGGCTTGTGTGAGAGATTGAAAAGGTAGTGTCAGTAAAACTTGGTGATTAGTTGAATGCTAGGGGCAAAGCTAGGGAAAGTGAAAAGTTAAGCATGATTCCAAGATTGTAAACATGGGTGCCTATAAGAATGGTGAGGTAGATTTTAAAAAATAAGTAAATTTAGAAGAAGGGGTATGCTTTATAGGAAAGATTAAGCCTCTCCTTGGGATATTTCAAATTTGAAATACCCATGAGATATTTCATTGGAAGTGCCCAATAGGCAGCTGGTGATGTGGCTCTGGAGCTCAGGAGAAAGTCTAGGCCAGAATATATAGAGCTCAGAATCATTTGGCTAGGGGTACTAATGAATCACTGGAAGCTGATAATATTGCACGGGGTGTATATGAGAGAATAGGACTAAGGCCAGAGCCATAGAATACAGGCATATATGTTAGGAGGGCTGGATATGGATGAACATCTACCAAATGAAACTGAGAAGAAATGGCCAGGTAGGTAAGAGGAGAACCAAGAAAGAGAAATGTCATGAAAACTGAGAGAGGAATTTGAATTCAAAAGGAAAAGGTGGTCAGCAGTATCAAATATTACTCAAAGGCTGAAAAGGATGAGGATTGAAGTCATTGTATTTTGATAATTAAGAGTTTGGTTGAACATAGTTTCAGAGAGAGCAGTTTCAATGGAATGGTGAGATTAGGAGCTGGGTTTTTAGGGGTTGAGATGTGAGAGGAGAGGAAATAGGTGACAAGTCTAGGCAGCTTTCTATGAGTTTCACCACAAAAGGGAGAAGAGCTATGGGATGATAACTTGAGGGGGTGGTTAGGCCAAATGAAGATTTCTTAGGGATTAAGGAAGGAAAGAAATAAGCATTTTTTAAGTACCTGGGAGATTGTTATTCCCATTTTATAGATGAGAAAACTGAGGCAGAAAGAGGCTGTGTCCAGGGTCACATAGTTATTGTCTGAGGCCAGACTCATGTGTTCTGGAATCTATATCCTGTGCTGTCTAACTAGGCAGATAGAGGAAGAGAGAACTCAGGGAGCAGAAAAAGATCCACCTCTTTATCAAACTGAACTAGAAGAGAAAATGTTGAACAATATCAAGAGTTGTGGGGGTTGTTCTGGAGTAGGGCAGAAGTGGGGACTACAATGAATGTCCTCTGTCTAAATAAATTATGTACATAAATAAAGTACAGTCAAGGACTTCTGGGGAGAGGGAGAAGGGTTAGGGTGGGAGGCTGGAGGAGAAGCAGGCTAGAGGAACAAAGAGAGAGAAATAGTTAAGCAAGAGTAAATTGCCTTGTGGTAGTGGGTGATATTAGATAACAAATTTATTGTGGACCTTGTTAGCACTACTGCGTACATTAATACACCTTACATAGCCCAGTGAGTACAAGTAGAGGAGGCAGGTGATAGGTGTAATGCAGGTGTAGGTTTTTGTAATGTAGTGGCCTCATTCTCCCAGAGTAAGGCCAACCCTATCACCCTCTCAAGGTTAGAAGGGTTGGAACATTTCTTCTCTAATGGTATTGACTTGAACCTCCATTCTGGCATGGTCTCCCTACTGGTAGTAGCCCAATTCCATTTAATCAGTTAGCTTTTACAAAGAGCTAATTACCTGGAGGCTATAGTGATAACAGATACAAACCTTTTTCCTTAGTACCTGGAGGCAGACTCTCTCCTATACCACCACTGGTCTCTGGAGAATAGACTCAGGCTTAATGAAGTTTCTATATAACATGGATCCCACCATGTTCACCTCCAAATTCAACATCATTGCTGAGTGACCTTTGGTACCTCAGGTGCCACTAGGTTGGATCCCTCTGGGCATCAATGCAGGCTGCAAAATCCAGCCCCAACTCTACTGCTTGTGGTTCACTCTCAGGACCTTTAGAAACTCACAGACTCATAGCCTCCAAACTCCTTTACCTAAAACAAAGGGGAACTTAAACACACACACACACACACACACACACACACACACACAAAATGCCACAGTAAAGAACCAAGGCCCATATTCACAGACCACATGTCAGTCTTGGACAGAGAATGGCTAAGGCCTCTCCTCCTAGAAAGATCACTTCTCTTTCACCAGAATACTGCCAGGCAGGAAGGATATAGAACAAAGGGGAAAGAGCAGGTTTTGTTCACCTAGTGCCTTTGAATGCCATTCAGGCTAACCAGCCAATCAAAATGTCTCTTCTTCATCTAGTGGTAAGCTTACTGGAACAAGTTATGCAATACCTGAACAAGCTCTAAAGTCCACATGGGGATTGCCTCAGAAGTACTGCGCACATGATTTTGGGGACTGGGCTTTAAGGCAAGTCTCTCATTACACAAGGCATGAGGACCAATAAAAGAGAAGGGTAAGGGATTTGCACAGTATAAAGTTAGGGTGAGCAAACGAGCTTTCAAGACTGGGAGTGGAAAGAAGGGTAGCTATCGTGGAGATGAAGGTGGGGGAGAACCCTGAGGAGCAGGGATCATGGTGAGGATATGGGTTGAAGAGTGAGGCATGGGAAGGAGTGGAAGGAGAGGAAATCAGAGAGAGGAGTCCCATAATTCTTCATCCCCAAAGTAGAATACTTGGAGGTGGTGGTGAACACGAGAGTCTAATTGACCTAGAATGTTGGAGTTCAAAGGCACTTGAGGACACAACTAAAGCTGAAAGTTAGCTTTGGACCTCCTGCTAACTTGCTGTGCAACTTGAGGCCACTCTGTCACTTCTCATTTTCCCCTCCATAAAACAAAGACTGAACTCAGTGGTCTTTCTATGCACTTACATGGGTATGATTCTATGACTTGCCGCCTTAACCTGCGTCGGATTTACTGTAGGTTCAATCATGTTCCCACTCTGTTCCCTACTATTCCAAGTATTATATAGGCATCTTTGATTCAGAAAACAACACTGAACTCCTACAGGGACTGACTGTAGAGTTCTCTGTGCTAAATTAGAACAAAAGTTACACTCATGTTGATTTGACAATGGACTAATATGAGCTCCCCACCCTCATCCCCACCCATGTAATTCCTGGAAAGCAGAACCAGGGTGTTAATCACCCAAAGTGTCAGCAGGAGGGAGAAAACTCATGGGTTCCAAGTCCAAAAACAGAATTTGAGACCTGGGAACTTTCTGTTCTAACTCAAAGCACCCCAGGCAGGTACTTAACTTCTTGGCTTCCCAGCCTCTCCATCAGTACAAGACCAAATATCACATGCAGAGCCCAGAGATGAAAGGTACTCTCAAAAGGGCAAACGAGCAGACCTCATTCTTTCTAGGGTGTGGTAATGAGTGGACAGAGCTCTTAACCAAACAGGTGCATGGATCCTTTCCAGCTCTCCAATGTTGACATATGTGTCAGATTGAGTAACTGAGGTCAGGATCTGGCTCAAATGAGCTCAAAAAAAGTCATCATTTCCATTCCCTGGGCAAATTTGAGCTCCATCTAAAGCCCCTGAGACAGGCAGGAACATACCTTTCTTTGGAAAGTATCTAGAAAAGGAGATAATAATCACCCCATAGAGACAGTATGATGTAGAGAATGTTAGGCTTAGTTGGGAATCAGGAAGACTACAGGTTCAAATCCTGTCTCTGACACAAGTCCCATTGCCTTTGGGACCTTGAGCAAGTCACTTGCCTCAAGCAAGAAGCTGGTTCTTTATCTACCAAGCCATAGAGAGACTGAAGTTTGTGGTGGTGATCCCTTGGGAACCTGTTCCACAGTCTGATTCCTGGCAGAAGACTCTCCTTTATATCACACCTAACCCACCTGCTGCAGGTTGGCCATTGTTCAAGGTTCTATGTCCCATATGGAGACAGAATATCCAGAAAAAATATTTCATCCTCATGTAATTGAGGATCGTTGCTGTGTCCCCCTCAGCCTTGTAGTTTCCAAACTCACTGATTTCAGGTGGGGAGTGTTGGGGTCAAAGAACAGATGAACTAAGAAAATCTGAGTGGAGAGCTAATTCTTTCAGCTGGGAGTGGGGGAGGGGGAGAATCAAAAAGTCTTCACAGAGAAGGTGACACCTGACCTAAGCCTTGAGGGAGAAGGAATTAGTAAGACAGAAATGGGGAGGTTGTGCATTCCAGGCATGGCAGGTAGCCTGGGAGAATGGATGGCATTTGGAGATAGAATGTCACATTCAAGAAACAGATAGTCCAATTTGGCTAGACCATAGAGTGTGCAAAAGGGAAGCATGTGAAACATAGAAGCCATATTGTGTGTGGGGGGTGGGGTGCTGGATGACGGGCTGAGGAATTTTAATTTTATCCTAAAGTTAAGGAAGCTACTCAAGGGTCTTGGTCAAGGGAAGAGAAATTGGTCAGGACAGAGTTTGGCATCTGCATAAAGAATAGATTAGAAAGGGGGCGGCTAGGTGGCGCAGTGAGTAGAGCAACGGCCCTGGAGTCAGGAGGACCTGAGTTCAAATCCAGCCTCAGACACTTGACACACTAACTAGCCATGTGACTTTGGGCAAGTCACTTAACCCCAACTGCCCTCCAAAAAAGCAAAAAAAAAAAAAAAAGAATAGATTAGAAAGGAGAGAGACTGGAAGCAGGAAGAACAGTGAAGATGCTCTTACAATCTGGGTAATAAGTGAGGAAGGACTGAGTTCAGGAAGCAGTAATATGAGTGGAGAGAAGGGGACAGAAGGTGTCCAAGTAGAATTCATAGATGGCAGATGCATGACTGATTGGGTGTGAATGATGATGTTGACAAGGGATTGGATTACTTTTCAAGATTATCTACCAAGTTATTTTACTTCTCTGGGCCTCAGTTTCTCTAACTGTAAAATGAGGTAATTGTAATAGGTGGCCTTTGATCTCTTCCAGCTCTTAATATATGGCCTTCTGATTCTGATCCAGTGTTCTTGGAATGATAGCTTCTGTTGCCAGGATATGACCCTCACCATTTTGTCTTACTCTCCAGTACCTGACTGACAGTCTGGTATGAACATGGTCTTACCTCAATCTCTGACTCTTTTTGCTCTACTAACTCTAGAGTTTCAAGTCTAGAGTCTGCTCCTAAGTAGTAGAATTTATAACAAGACATTCCCTTTTATTCACAACCCTCCTCCCCACACACCAGAAAAAGGAGAAAAAAGACCTCTGTGTCTCTGGAAACTCTAATTTTCCACTTTAGACTTTGCAAAGGGGAGAACTGAAATAATCGGGGGGGGGAGAACAGGGGGAGATACTGAAATACCTGGGAAAATGAAGACAAAATTTAATTTTTTCCTTTAAATTAGACCCTTTTTAACCTTTAAATTTGTTTTTACCTTTGAATTTGTTTTTATTCATTTGTTTCAGTCACGTCTGACTCTTTGTGACCCCACTTGGGGCTTTCTTGGCACAGATACTAGCATAGCTTGCTGTTTCCTTCTACAGCTTTTTTTTCTTTTTTTTCTTTTTTACAAATGAAGAAACTGAGGTAAACAGGGTTAAGTAATTTGCCCAGGGTCACACAGTTATGAAGTGTCTGAGGTTGGATTTGAGTTCGGGTCTTCCTGACTCCAGCCACAACACTCTATCCATTGAGCCATCTAACTGCCTCTGACCTATTACTACTTTAGTATAATGAGTGTTTATTGAATTATTAAATTGTAGCAAATAGACATAGTCATAATCTAATGGTTATCTGACTTAGACAAAGAAATTCTATAACCAAGAAATGGTAGATTGTCTGAGCCAGTGGTTCTCAATCTTCTTAATGCCACGACCTTTTAATACAGTTCCTCATGTTGTAGTGACCCCCCCCAACCATAAAATTATTTTCGTTGCTACTTTATAACTGTAATTTTGCTATTGCTATGAACTGTAATGTAAATATCTGATACACAGGATGTATTTTCATTGTTACAAATTGAACATAACCCACAGGTTGAGAACCACTCTTCTAAGCCAACCCCTTATTTGACAAAGGTGGACACTGAAGGCCAGGAGGGGACAGTGATGTGACTGAGTCACCTAACTGACTAGTGGATAGAGCACTGGGTCTGGAGTCACAGATTTATTGAGTTCAAATCCACCCTCAGACACTTCCTAGCTGTGTGACCCTGGGCAAGTCACTTAACCTCTGTTTCTTCATCTGTAAGATGGGGATGATAATGTTAACACCTGCCTCCCTTTGTAAAGTGCCTAGCATATAGTAAGCACTATATAAAATTATCTGTTACTATTGTTGTTGTTATGGTTATACACCTAATTAGGGACAGGCATGATAAAGTGCCTCAATGTAGACCGCCTCTCCTCACTTCCAATAAAGGAGAGAGTTGCTAAAGCAGACATTACTACACTATTTTTTTTTTCTCCAAGAAGCACAATAATCTGATGTGGTATGCTCCCACCCCCCAATCAAAATCTCTTGGAAGCCTAGCCCACCATTAAAAAAATACTGACATTTATTGTTTTTACATGATAGTTCCCTCTCTGCCCCTACCTCCTTCCTAGTGAGCTTTTCCCTGGAAGAAGAGGTGAGAGAGGACAGGTCTGCAAAAGTAGCCAATATATGGATCACACCCAAGCACATTTGCAGCAGCCTTCCCAAGTTCCCCTCCTTTCCAATGAGAGGAGCAAGATGCTTCTCTTTTCTCTCCTGGGGGCCAACATCAGTCACAGTAATCATATACCAAGGCCTGGTCAAGTTGGGAGACCTGTAGCCTTCCTGGACCCCCTCCTCACCCCTCATCTCCATGCACCCACAGTGTCAGATCCTTCCAGGTATTTGCAGTGGAAGTATTAGAGCTACTCAGCATAATAAGCCTTGAGGTGAAGCAAATCACTGTTTCAAGTTGGCTGGACCCTGGGATTGTTTCCTGAACCAGCTAGGAAGGTATAAAGAGCTCATTGACTAGGGTACAAGATTCTAATATTCTAGGTATTATGGTCTTCTTGTAGCTGCTGACCCCTTTATTGTGACCTTGCTTGTATACCTGGCTTCTCAATTCTCAAAACCACAGAATGTTAGAGGGAAAGGAACTTTTGTTGTTTAGTTGACTCATCCTGACCCCATTTGGGGTTTTCTTTTTTTCTTGGAGGGGGTAATACAGGGCAATTGGGATTAAATGACTTGCCCAAGGTCACATGGCTAGTAAGTGTCTGAGGCCGGATTTGAATTCAGATCCTCCTGACTCTAGGCCCAGGATGCTATACACTGTACCTCCTAGCTGCCTTATCTAATATTCTCCCTTTAGCCTTAGTTCCTTGCCTCTCTGCTGTGTATTTGTGTATAGAGGGGCATGTACATGGGGGTCGGGAGAATGACAGTATGTTTCACTATTTTCTGGGGCAATTATCCATTTAAACAATTTTCACAAGATGGAAGATTTAGAGCTGGAAGGGCCGTTAGAGGTCACAGTGTCCAATCCCTTCATTTTCTTGATGTCCAGAGAGGTAAGTTGACCTGTCCAGGGTCACACAGTCCATGTCTGCAGCAGGATTTGAAGCCAAGGCCTGACTCCAGGCAGCATGCTATAATTACTGAGAGTTTCCAGTTTAGTTATCTTTCCATTCACATCATTGGCTAGTCATTGTGTCAATTGCTCTTCTGAGTCTGATTATTTCAAGCACATCTTCCCACCTAACCTTAACCCCACCCCCCCACCCCACACACTCTTGTCATTTCTTGAAGCATAATCCTATTTTGTTAAGTTCACAGAACGCAGTTTGCTTAGCTATTCTCCTATGGGGGAGGAAAGGAAGGGGTGAGACGGGGAGCCAGAGGAAGGAATGGGAAGGAGAGAAAGAGGGAGATGGAAAGCAAGTGAGCCAGGCAGGCCAGGTGTGATTTTAAAAACAAAAACAACCTTTTAAATCTCATGATGTAGGATCAGCTTACGCCCTCTATTTGATTCCAGGTTCCCTCCCCTCACTAATCTGTTGGCTTTTTCCTCTGTGAATAGTTCCCAACCAAAAGAGAGAGAGAGAGAGAGAGAGACAGAGAGAGAGAGAGAGAGAGAGAGAGAGAGAGAGAGAGAGAGAGAGAGAGAGAGAGAGAGAGAGAG
>CM053599.1:45984558-46008500 GCA_028646575.1 Pseudocheirus occidentalis | reverse complement strand
GGGACAAAAAGGGGAGAAAATTTGTAACTCAAAACCTTGTGGAAATGAATGATGTAACCAAGAAAATAAATTAAAATTAAAAAAATTTTTTTAAAAATCCTTCCTAGTTCTGTAAGGGAAACCAGGCACTTATACAGACAAGTATAAGATAATCTGAGGAGGGAGATAACACCAACAAGTAGGGGAAGATCAGGATATTCTTCCAATGGGATGCGTTTGTACTACCTTAAAGTACAATTAGAATTCCCCAAACTGGAAGGGTTGGGGAAGTTTATTTCAGGTAGGCAGGGTAGAAGACAGAAAACTAAGTCCAGGAATAGCAAGGAAGTCAATTGGTTGGAGTAGAGAACAGGAAAAATGTGAGATGAGTCTGGAAAGGTAGTCTGGAGCCAGTCTGTGAAGGACTTTAAATTCCTAGCTAAGGTGTTTCTGAGAGGCAATAGTGAGCCACTGAAGATTCATGAACACGGGGAATAACAGATGGGTTTGTGTCTTAGGAAGATTATATGTATGTTTATCCTCACTTTATAGGCAATAAAACATCTCAGAAAGATACACTGGATTCCCAGATGGGGTGAGAAATTGAGACAATAGGAGTGGTCCTAGACCTGAAAGGGCTGACAGCTCAGGTATGGCAATTCTGTTTTTAGCTCATTCTGTTTACCGTCATCTGTGCCTCAACAAATGAAAGCATGCTCAAATATGCTGAGTGTTTTGTGTAGCCAAGCATGTATATGTCTTAGAAGATTCCTGGTCCCCTCTGATTCTAAAATTCTATGAAATTAATGAAAAGAGCTCAGAGCTGGAGTCATCACAAAAAAGTTCTAATTTCTCAGCTTCTGATCACTTGTGTGACCCTGGACATATCAAGTATCCCTCCTGCTCTCCCTTTCCAGATCTCTAAAACGAGAGCAAAAGGATGAAATGAGGTAAAGGATCTTTTGATTTTATCTTATAGTCCCAACTTAACTACCAATCTCTCCATGAAGCTCCTCCCAAACCATTATGACACTCACTGATCTGTTTCTCTGAATTCCTGTTAAGTCATAAACTAAGCTACAACTTACTAAATGTAGTCTCTTCTAAATAGCCTCTCTGATCACTCAGGTCACAGATCACTTGTACCACTTAGCAGGGATTTATTTTATACACTTATCTCTTCCACATCAAGGAGACTGGTGAACACGGTAGCCCTATGATCTGGAAACTTCTTGCAAAATATTTTGGCTCTCCCTTTGATACCAGAGAAAGAGTCTGAATTTTTTTCTTTATCTTTTGAGGGATATTTACAATCCCTTATTACAAAATTTGGGTTGATATTAAATAATACTATATATATATATATATATATATATATATATATATATATATATATATATATATATATAATGTATTTCTGAGTTTCTAAACTTTTTCTGTGTGATCTACTAGCCTTTACATGTCATCTTTGGCTTCTATAAAACTCCCCCCAAATTTCCATTTTATTTTTATGCTGACCCACAATATATAGAAACCATGATAGGGGAAGTCAAGATATGGAAGGAATAACTGTAGTGCATTGTAACATTATATTCTCTAGGATCTATCATAAGGCTGGCTATATGATAGATACCCAATTTTTTTTTCAGTCATTTCAGTCACGTCCAGCTCTTTGTGACCCCATTTGGGGTTTTCTTAGCAAAGATACTGGAGTGATTTGCTACTTTCTTCTCTAGCTAATTTTACAGATGAGGAAACCGAGGCAAATAGGGTTAAGTGATTTGCCTAGGGTCACACAACTAGTAAGTGTCTGAGGCCCAATCTGAACTCAGGTCTTCCTGACTCCTTAGTATGCGTATATATTTAATAAAAATTTAACTTTCTGTATCACTTTTAAGATTTACAGAGTGTTTCCCTTCAACTCCATCCCTAACCCTGTGAAAAATTGTATATATTATCTCTTTTTGACAGGTGAGAAAATACTAAATACTAAAGCAAATAAATAAATAAAGCAAATCATTCTCTGGGCCTTTTTTCATTTATAAATTTTTTTCATTTATAAATTGAGTGGTTTGGATTAGAGGACCTCTTCAGTACCTTTCAGCTCTGAATCTGTAACCCAATTAATAGCAATAGTAGTAGTAAGCATTTATTTAGTGCTTTCAACTCAGAAAACACTTTACAAGTATTTGATCTTATCATAACCCTGGAAGATAGGAGCTATTAGACCTCCATTTTACATATGAGGAAACCGGGGCAAAGAAAGGTGAAGAGACTTGGCTAGGGTCACTGAGCTAGTAAATGGCTGAGAACAGGTTTGTCTTGCCTCTGGGTTCTTCATGCAATGCACTGCCTGACTTTGTCATAGTACTAACTATGTTACCCAGCAAGTACCAATATTGTAAGAAAGAGGTGGAATTTGAAGTCATGTCACTTCACCTCAGATTGAAAGTTCCTCCCACTATAGCACGCTGCTCCTCTAGAAGCACCTTAGAGAACATAGTGATAGCCCAGAGAGGGTTAAAACATAGGTCAGAGCTGGGAGTTTCTTTGGACATCATTGTGTGCAACTTCCTCATTTTGTTAAAAAGAAAAAAAAAGGTGGGGCAGGTAGGTGGTGCAGTGAATAGAGCACCAGCCCTGGAGAGGAGTTCAAATCCAGCCTCAGACACTTAACACAAAAAACTAGCCGTATGACCTTGGGCAAGTCACTTAACCCCAACTGCCCTATCTTCCCTCCTCCAAAAAGAAAAAGGAAAAGGAAAAAAAAGGAAGCCGAGTCCCTCTTAATTGACTTAGCCAAAGTCATGTAGGTGGGAAATAAAAGAGCTGATTTTTGAGCTCAGGTCCTATGTTTCTAAATTTGCTTCTTCTTACTCTGTACCACACTGTTGAATGAATGAGAGATAAGACAGTAAGTCAAAATGGTGGACATAACTTAGCTCCCTCTGCCATTTGTTGCTATAGATATGGCCCAGGCACATGATATAAGGCAACCTGGGAATCAGAAGTCCCAGGTGCTTGTGTGGACTCCTCTGGGACAGGCTGAGTTTTCCAAAGCTTTCATATCATACCATGGAGCCACCCATAATCAGGGCTAACCCTACAAAGGCTGGGATTGTCAAGGCATAGGTGTTCTGGAACCAGAGGACCCAGAGAAGTGATAGGTTGAAATTATCATTGTGAGAATTTGCACCTTGGAAACAAACAAATGCTACATATCAAGAGTTGATTTAGCGTTTTGTTGATTGTCTAGACTTTAAAAACTGATGGAGAATATGTTAATAATATACATTAATTAATATATAATTACAGTTTTCTCGTCCTTTCTCCTAGAGAGCTGGGTATTGAATATTTTCCAGCACACCCCTGGATCCAGGGATAGACACCTCCCCTTCCCCCCAAGGGCTAGGATAGACTGAGGATCAGTGGTTGAGGTTGGGTCCCTGAGACATGGAAGCATCAGGGCTCCTGGAGGGGTGGTAGAAATAACCCTGGATTTGGAGTCAAGAGAGCTGAGAGTTAGGAATAGTTCTGCCATTATCTAGTCATGTTATCTAGCATGAATGAACTTGCTTCTTTGGGGTTCAGTTTCCCCATTTGCAAATTCAAGAGTTTGAACTTAGAGATGGCCAATTGATTTCTCAGGTTTCTTCCAGCTCCAACAGTCTATATCCTTTTAGTCTGTGTTCCCAGGCTCCTTCCAACTCTAACTTTCTACATTCCAAAGATCCTTCCAGCCCTGACGTTCTGAGACCATACAATCCTAGGTACAGGCACAGTTCACTGCTCTCCCAATTCTCCTTTCTCAAAAGACACGCCTTTTGGGGGATCCAATCAGGGCCAAGGGCTCCAGGATCAGGCCATAAGTGGGAACAAAATTGTCACTGCATTTGCCTCTGTGGTCTTTGTTTATTGTCTGAGTGCTAGAAATATTTTGAATTGTTTTGTTTGGGGAGGGAAAAAAATAACCAAATTAAAAAAAAAAAAGTAATTCCCTTGAAAGGCCCAGTCCTGGAATGGAAAGGGAAAAGAACAAACAATATTTTAGAGTCTTGTGAAAGTAGACCTCCAGCTTTACTCCAGTGATGGAAAGCCAGCAAATCCAGAAGCATAAAATCGGAGACTGTCAGAAGAAGCCTTCCCATTCACTTCAACCAATCCTTTCATTTGAAAGGAGAAGAAGCTGAGATCCAGAGTGCTGAAGTAGTTTTCTCACGTGTTTTAGTGAAAAACTCAGAACCAGAGCCCAAATTCCCTTTCTCCAAGGACAGAGTTGTTTCCCACCACCAAATGGACCAGGGTTTGGGGGGTCAACTGACTACTTCCCCACCTCCTCCCCATCCTTTTTGGAGTAACTACTAAGCGCCTAGTCCACTGGATTGGAGATAGATCAGGGCAGGCAGAACTGCTACCACCAAGAGAGTTTATAGTCAGGTGACTCAATTGTTTTCTTAATTCTAAGATCAGTAGAGCCTCAGAGGAGAGGCCAGCAACTGTAGAGCTCCCTGAAGAAGGTAGGATTTGAGCATGTTTTGTTAGATACTGTCAATCAATCAGTCAATCAATGAACATTGATTAAAGGCCTGTTGGGTACCAGGCAACATTTAACTCCAGCAGGCTAGTGTCTGATCTGCCCCTGCATTTCAGAAACGCAAGTAGGAAGGTTTGTAGTGCCAGACTATTCCCACTGAAGGCTGGGGATATGAGACACGGAAGATTATTGATCTTATTACCAATTTGGAAAGGTAATAAAGTAGCTCCCATTCACATTTCACATTTGGAATGCTCTCTCTCTCTCTCTCTCTCTCTCTCCCCCTTCTCTCTCAGTCTTTCTCTCTCTCTCTCTCTCTCTCTCTCTCTCTCCCTCCGTCTCTCTCCTTCTTCCCCTCCCTTTTTTCCCTCCCTTTACACCTTCCTCCCTCCACCCTCCTCTCCTAGGATTTTTTTGGAATTGAAAAGGATTTGAGAAATCGTCTAGTCCAACCCCTCCCCACTCATTTTACAGAGGAGGAAATTGAGGTCCAGAGAATAAAAATAAACTACTCAAGGTTCTAGAGGAAGTAAACGGAAGAAAAAAAATGTGAATTCAGGTCTTCTGAATAAAAAAATTCTGTAGTCCTTACCACTAGATGATCCAATCAGTCTCTTTATTTTCCCCATCTACCTACATTCTCCCCAACTCTACCATCACCCCCATCCCCTTCTACTTTCCCATTGGGATGTAAATTCCTCATAAGCAGTGGCTATCTTTGATTTTGTATGTGCATTCCCAGCATTTAGCAAGATAATTGACACATAATAAACATTTAATATGGGCAGCTAGGTGTCTGCAGTGGATAGACTCCCAGGGTGGAAAACCTGTGGCCTAAGAGGCCATATGTGGCCTTCTAGGTCCTTGGGTACAGCTCTTTCACTGAGTGCAAGTTTTACAGAATAAATCCTTTTATTAAGGGGGCACTAAAAGACCTAGAGGGTCATGTGTGGCCTTCAGGCTGCAGGTTCTCCACCCCTGGGATACAGCATGGAGCCTCTGGAGTTTACTGGTGTGGGGGGGGGGCAGGGGGACATGGTCAGATTTGTGTTTTAGGAAAATCACTTTAGTAGCTAAATGGGGAATGGATTAGAGTGGAAAGAGACTCAAGGCAGGCAGACTCACCAGCATCTATTGTGATAATCCAGGCTAAGCAATATAGCAGTGAGATGACTTCAATAGGTAAGACCTAAGATCAGTTGTAGAGAGCTAGGTGAATAGACTGCTGGACATGGAATCAGGGGGACTCATCTTCCTGAGTTCAAATCTGCCCTCAGACACTATCTGTGTGACCCTGAGCAAGTCACTTAGCCCTGTCTGCCTCAGTTTTCTCATCTGTAAAATGAGCTGGAGAAGGAAATGGCAAACCACTCCAGTATCTTTGTCAAGAAATCCCCAAGTGAGTTTTACCCATGAAGAGGCAAACATGACTCAACAACATCAACAAGCGTTTAATAAGTGCATTTTAATTCATTCATTTAGCCTAAATATTCCATTATCTATCTCCACTGGTTTCCTCCTACTAGTACCTCCTTATCCCTTTTCTACATATAATCTTTGGAATGGGTAACTTGTGGAACTGATTGGGGGTGTGAACACCTGTGTGTGTGTGTATGTATGTGTGTGTGTATTTATAGATCGGCACTTGTAGGTGTTTTAATATATGTATATGTTTGTTTATTTTTGTATGTATAAATCTGTGCTTATAGTGTCTGTATAAATGTGTTGGTTCTTGAATACAAGTGTTCTGTTTGAGTGTTTCTGTGTGTCACACACACATATATTGAATGGATGATGATATGTTTGTGGACAAGGATGCTTGTGCATGTTTACACATAAATCAATATTTATTAAGCACTCACTATGAGTCAGGCACTGTGCTAAGCAATGGGGGATAAAAAACAGGCAAAAGACAGTCCTTGCCATCAAGGAGTTTACAATTTCATGGAAAGCTTATAATCTAATATCATATGTGGGTTTGTATCTCCAGCATTCGCATTCTCCACTGGTGCAGGGTGGGTGTTTGTGATTTGCTGTTCACAAAAAACTTGAATTAGAGATTCTGAAATCTGACCACACCAGGAATAATGGGTGTAGTTGTGAGAGATATCTTTAAAGAAGGTCATTGACAAGCTGGAGCAGATCCAGAGGAGCGTGACCAAAGGTGGTGAAGGGTCTGGAAACCAGGTTATACAAGGAGCTGGAGGTGTTTAGTCTGGAGAATAGAAGACTTAAGGAAGAGAGAACATGATAGCGGTCTTCAAATATTTGAAAGCCTGTCATGTGGAAGACGGAGTATATTTAATCTAAGTGGCCCCACAGGGTAGCATTGGGAAGATTTTGGTTCCATCTAAGCTAATTTCTCACAATTAAGATTTATCCAAAATTAGAATGGGCTGCCTTAGGGAATAGAGAACTTTCCATCATTGACTGTATTCAAGCAGAGACTGGAAGACCATCTATCTGTCAGGCATGTCTTAAAGAAGATTCTTAGCTTGAGGTGGGAGAAGGAACAAGATGAGCTCTGAAGTTACTTGCAAAAGAGATTTAATGATTTGAAAATTCCATGGCTGTATGATCTTTGCTTTGGTCCTAGGTTGCCCTTTCTCGCTCAGGACACACAAAAAATTCCTAACCCCAAGGGCAGAAGAAAGAGGATGAGGATAAGGAGGAGAAGGAGGAAGAAGTCTAAAGTCCTGAATATTAAACAATATGGGGTTTTTTTTTGTTTTGTTTGTTTGTTTCTCTCTCCAAAATAAACCCTTCCATAGTCTTCATCTCATCCCAGAAAGTCTTCAAGTCTCCTGGCTCTCAGTTTTCAGTTCTAACCCTTGGCTCATATGGATGTCTTAAGGGGGGAGCAGAAGGCCAACTTGGGTGTTGTCCATCCCACCTCATCCCTGCCCAAGAAGGATAAGATCTTCCCCCTTTTCTGTCCAGGCCACCGGTGTTGGGGGAGGGAGGGAAACCCAGCTAAGCCAGGGGTGTTGTTGCTGAGGGAAGCCTGTGAGGGTTGGTGCTGGTGCTATTTGCTAAGTGGGCTCCTGATCTCCCAAACATGCTATGCTTACAACTGTCTCCATATCTTAGCAAGGCTATGTCCCTTACGAGGAAGCTCTAGTCATCCCTCCTCTGACTGTTCCAGCCTTCATTTAATGCCCGGAACCACTTCCCATAACACTTTCTGTCTAGACTGTAGTAGTTGTTCATAAGTGTCTTGATTAACTGCACAGCCTGTGTTTTTTGCTCTTGACTCCCCTCTGATACCATGCACAGGAGCTGGGCACACAGAAGACCGTAGGTACTTAGCCACTGATTGAATAAAACATGACCTTAGTTGGCAAAGCCAGAAGGGCTTCTTTAAAGCCCTGAATTCATTTTTTCTAAAGCTGGCAGCTGCCCTAGAGATCCTAATCAATGGATCCCTTAAGTTAAAATTGTGATTGTTAAAGTCTAAAATATAGAACCTTATAAAGTCTCTCCTGGACAGAAGTAACTGATTTCTCATTTATACCCCAGCCCAGGGTCTGGCACATAGTAAAGACAATGCCAGTTCATGGATTGCTGTAGATTCTCATTGACAGAAGCAGAGTTAAAGGAGCTCAGAGTCAGAAGTTGTCTTAGAAAATAGTATCAGAACATGGAATGTTAGGATTGGAAAGGAACTTAGACAGGCTATCTGAGCTATAAGGGATCTTTGAATATGGAGCTTGAGAACTACCTGGGAACATGTTGCACTGGAGCTGAAAGAGTCTTAGAGATCACTTAATTCAACCCCCTTGTTTACAGGTGAAGACACTTTAGGCAGAAGAAAGGAAGTCATTTTTCCAAGATCAGACATTGAATTACTTGGCAGAAGTTGGTCTCTTGATTCTGCTTTGTGTATTCTACCTACCTATTAAGTTTTCATCTTAATATATTGACATGATAAAAATGATAGGGGGAGGAGAGAGAGGGAAGGGCAGAATTTGGGATGCAAAACTTAAAAGAAACCCAAAATTTAAAAATTGTTTTTACAGGTAATTGGAGAAACAATATTATTTTTAAAAAATAAATATGATGGTGAACCTTTTTTTTTTTTGAGAATTTCTATTCCCAATGAGATTTCTGCACTAAGCATCATCATAGCTTTTTATCAGGTCAGATAATCCTGACTTTCCAACTTGTTTTTGTCAGATTTTACACTGTCCATTGACTTTTTCTGAAACTCTTCTCCAGGCTTCCTTAGTTTCCCTTCTATTTCTCTGACAACTCCTTTCTTTTGTTGCTTTCGTTATTCCACTCCCAACCCGGATTCCACCTCAGCGCAGGACCTGTGAAACTCTCGTCCAGTATACCAAAGTATTCATTAGTCCAGTGAGGGTGGGAGAGCATAGTCTGGGATCTTTTGCCTTTCCTTGACCCATTCTAGGCTCCCTGGATGTCTTTGAGCCTTCCTAGATACGAGGGAGAAAAAGAAAAAAATGGACAGCTATGTGGCATCCTTGAAAACCCACTGGCAGCTCCCTTGGTGAGAGGGGGGGCAGGGGTCTTAATGGTTCCTTTATAGTATCTCCATCTCCCATTCCAATCCAAATCAGGATTTACATATGACCTACTCCCTCTGCTGGAGGGATTGAAGCTAGACTAGAAAGAAAGAAAGAAAAAAGGAAAGATTTTGGATCTTCATTTTCTTGGGCGTGACATCTTGTATTTATGCCATGTTTGATATTTTGCAAAGTTCTTTATCACTCAAGTATCTCATTTCATAGGTTCATAGATCTTAGAGATAGAAAGAGGATCATAGGGGTTGCTTTGTTTGACATCTTAATTTTTTTTTTAGCTTAGGAAACAGTGATTTGACAAATATCTCATGGGTATCAAGTAGAGAGTCAGAATTTGAACCCAGGTCCTAGTATTCCAAGATGCAGCAATTTTCCTTCAAACCTTCCCTGCAAGGTATGCCAGGTGAGGCAGTTGGTAAGATGGAAAGAACACTGAAGCTGGAATCTGAGGATCTGGGCTCCCACCTCTGTTTACTATGAACAAGGCATTGAACTTCCCTGAGCCTCTGGGACCACTTCTACCTCCAAAAGATCCTAGTTTTTACAGATGTGGACCCTGAGGGTGGAAGATTTTCAGTTACTTGACTAATGCCATACAGATGATAATTAGCTAGTTCTAGGTTAGTTCTCCAAGTTTTCAGCCATGGACCTTCCTGGACAGGATGCTGTGATGTGGGGGCTGGGTGATCCTTGGACTTTGTCCTTTTAATCACTTAATTCAAATTATGCTCCCAATTTGTGGGTAATGGGTGTTCAGTACATTTTTTCCATTTGAGAAGGGGGTTCCCTACCTTGTTTAATGCATTTAAGGAAAGCTTGAATGTGTGTGTTTTTCCTTTTATTGTCCTAAGGGACACAATTCCCAAGACAGACCATATGGGAGGGAGGGAAGGAGGGAGATAGAGAGAGAGAGAAAGAGAGAGAGAGAGAGAGAGAGAGAGAGAGAGAGAGAGAGAGAGAGAGAGAGAGAGCGAGAGAAACAATGAGACAGAGACAGAGAATGAGAGCTAGAATGATACAAAAAAGAAAAGACAAAGAATGAGGGAAAGAGGAGGGAGACAATGAGAGAGTTAGAATGAGAAATGGAAAGAAAGGACATTGAATAAGGGAGAAACAGAGAAGGAACGACACAGAAAGATTATTGACCCAGAGAGACATTGGAGAGACCGCTTGTTAGGCCCATAGTTGTCTCTGACCCTTCTTCCCTCCTGCTTCCTCACGCAGGGCTGGGCTAGGCTAGGCTAGGCTAGGCTGCCCCCCCACCCGGGGGGGTGGTGGGAGTCCTCCTGGTCGAAGTCCCTTCCTGGAGCTCACAGCAAAAGCTACCTCCTAGTCAGCTCCCTTCGTCTGCCCGCTTTTCTCTCGGTGGTGGTGGTAGTAGTGGTGGTGGTGGTGTGTGTGCGCGTGTATGTGTATGAGCAGACAGCTAGCGATCGTGGTGTGTGTGCGTGTGTGCGTGCGTGCGTGTGTGTGTGTGTGTGTGTGTGTGTGTGTGTGTGTGTGTGCGCTTGTGTGTGCGCGTGTGTGCCTGGGAGGGTTGCCCGAACCCTGGCCCCTCCCTCCCTCCCTCTCCCCCCACCCCCCCTAGAACATTCCCCGCCCCTTCCCCAAAGAAGAGGCCGAGCTGGTATTTTTCCACCCAGCAGGATGGGTGATGCTAAATGCTCCCTCATTAGACAACAGACACGAGAGGTCAGGAAGAAACCGCTTATAAATTACCGTTTCCTCCCTCGCAGCCCGGCTAGTTGGACTGCGACGCGGAGCAGGACGCACGCTCCAGGCTCCTAGCGCTCTGAGACGCCGGCTCCTTGACAAAAGCAGCGGCGGCAGCAGCGGCGGCGGCGACGGCGGCAGCAGCAGCGGCAGCAGCAGCGGCAGCACCAGCCACGGCAAGAGCGGCGGCTGCAGCGGCAGGTAGCATTGTCACGGCTGCTGGAACCGGGGCGCGGGGAAGACGAGCAGAGGGAAGGTAGGCAGGGAGCATTGTGGGCATAGAGAGGGGCCACGGGGAGCTAGCGTGCGAGTGGGGCGACCCTGGGAGCTAGCCCAGGACGGATGGCTCTTATTCCCCAGGCAGCTCCGAAGGAAAATCAGCCGAACCAGACAATAGCTGTATGCGCCCCGGCGTGCGCGGAAGCGTGCTTTGTGACCCTGACCGAGGTGCAGAGCTGCCCGCTCGACTCAGCCCCGCATCCCTCCATGGTCACGGGCAGGCCACGCTGCAGCCCGGCCGGACTCCTTCCTCCCGCTCCCCTAGCCCTCCCGTAACGTACTGCGGCTTGCCGGGCTCCCCTTGCGTCCTGGGCGCCGGTATTCGCCTCCGCTGCCCCCTGCCCCCTCCAGCCCATCTTCCCCCTCCCTTCGGTTCGCCGCAGCCCCTTTTCATCGCTCTCTGCTTCATACTACATCATCCCCTTCAAGGAGGATAGCCCCTTTCCCCCCGGCACCCGGTGCTAGACGGATCCTGATGCCCCTTCCCCTCCCCCCCCCCGCGACTGCTTTTAGGTTTGGGGGTGGAAGCAGTGGCGAGAGGAGGGTAGGACCGGGAGGGAGGGGAGCTGGGAGTGGTATGTGTTTTTGTTTGCCTGGTAAATTGCAATAAAAAAAATGCCTTTTGATGCTGGGGGGCGGGGGTAACGGTGTGGAGAAGGCGGGGAGGTATGTGTGGTTGAGTGGGGAGGCAGACCTCTAGCTCTGGTACAGAGGGACCCCCTGCCCCCAATACAGCTCTTCGGTTCGCTCCTTTTTGGCTAGGAAACCCGCAGTGTTCTTACGGGGGGCTTTAGTGGAGACGCTGCCCGCCTGCATCTCTGCTGGCGGGGAGGGGGAGATAGGTGGTGCTGGAGGCAAGCATCTCCCAGCGTTGAGCCCGGAGCCTCGGAAGCACTGGTTCTTCTTTCGGGCGAGTCTCCTTTAACGTTCTCACCTCCCTCTCCCTACTCCCTCACACCGACACATGGGTGCATGCATACATGTTGAGGATGATGACCAGAATTAAAGTCTGCGACCCTGGGGATCGGACGGAGTGCTAGTTCGAAGGCCAGGAGAGGGATGTAGGAAGGAGTTGTCTTTCCTTCTGTGTCTAGCAGATGCATTACACAGATCAGAGCTCTTCCTCTCTCAATCTCTGTCTCTCTGCCTCTCTCCACTCACCTATAATCGTTTCCTCGTTTGGGGAAGGTAAAAAGAGGCTGTCGCTCCTTGGAGATGACACCCCTTTCCTCTTTCTCCCCTCCTCTTTTCTCCTCCCCCTCCTCCTCCTCCCCATCTCTGTTTCTCAAGGTGAAATGGTAGTCCGTGTTTAAGCCTGGGTGTCTCTTTTTCCAAATAACAGCCTGGGTGCTGGGTGACAGAATTAAGGAGGTCACACTTCTGTCTATAAATGTAGAAAAGGGGCTTGGTTGGCCAAACCCATCCAGACATTGGAGAGATTTCAGTTGTCAGAAAAAGAGAGTGGAGGGCCTCGATGGCCTTTTATCTCAGCTGCGCCGGAGGAAGGCATTAATGAAATGGGCAGAAGAGGAGGAGGAGGAGGGAGGTGACACCCGGGTTTAAGCGCTATTTTGGTAGTATCAGTAGAGTCCCTTTGGCAAGGTGGACATCTCCAAATGCTTCACAAGCATCATGGGAAAAGGATCAGGAAAAAAAAAAACCCAACGATGTCGGCCTGCAGGCCCTGTGCCCATCTGTCCACTCTAGTTGAGAGTTCTGCTAGTTAAAGGTTTGTGTGAGTGTGAGTGTGCCCCCATGCCCATCAGCTTAAGCCTCCCAAGACACCAGCGATGTAAGGGTTTCCAGGCATTCACTGGGGTTGCAATCTCTTGTCAGATTTGTATTTCTAGATTTGGAATTCTTAATATTAAGCTGGACAACTTTTGGCAATGTGTGTGTGCAAATTAAACTCTGGGAGAAGGATTCTCCCAAAGGATGGTGACTGGGAAGGTGATCTTTTAGAGAAACTCAGGGGAGGAGGAGTTTATTTTTGTGAGAGGAACACGGCTAGCTCCTAGCAACCAGTGCCTTACTTTGGCATTAAGAGAAGTGAGGGAGGAGGTTGGTGGGTGATGGTGGGAATAAAGGAATTTTATTAGAGTCTATTGAGACAGGAGAGTGAATTAGACATATGTGGGAAGAACAGCAGGACCCTGGAAAGGGCTGGGGATTGGTACTTTCTCTGGTTATAGCTGCAGACGGTAACTGGAAAGTGAATCTCACTATGGGATAGCTAAGACAAAGAAAAGCCAAGGTTATGGGGAGGCTGGCCATTGCCACTCTCTCATGCTTCTAGAAGTTTATCTATAGAGGCAAAAAGCTCTGGTTTTAAAAATCAACTCTGGGAGGTAGAGAAGTTCTAGAAAGGAAAGTGCTATTAACATTTTGAAAAGAACAGCAAGGGACTTTCTGAAATGCAATTTTATTAAATATTAGAGTTTTTTGCTTTGGGCAGGTGGAAGGGACAATCCAACCCCTTAGTTTTTACAAATGAGGAAACTGAAACAGAGGTCTTAGAGGCAGAGTATGAAGGAACCTACTAATGTCCAGAAGATTAGAGATCGGGAGCTGGAAGAGACCAGGAGGGTCATTAAGTCCAATCTCCTCACATTAGGAAACTGGCCCAGAAAATCTAAGTTACTCAAACCATCTGGATTCAAATTCACGACCATGGGCTTCAAAATCTATACTGTTTTCCAATGCATCCTAAGGAGTCTAATAGGGTAGAGTATAGAGATTTGGGGTAAGGGAGCCAGGTAGTGGTGGTTTTATTTTATGGGAGGTTAGAATAGTAAAGATCATCTCCTTCAGTGCTTTTAATTTACAGATAGAGAAACTGAGGCCCAGAAAGGGAAACAATTTTCCCAAAATCATGTAATTTATTAATGGCAGTCAGATTTCCTGACATCATATGGCCACATTGACCTATATTTGGGAGACAGTTGTTATTCAGTCTTATCTGACTCTTAGTATAACACCTTTGAGGGTTTTTCTTGGCAAAGATACTGGAGTGGTTTGCTATTTCCTTCTCCAGCTCATTTCATAGATGAGGAAACTGAGGCAAACAAGGTGAAGTGACTTGCCCAGGGTCACTGAGGCCAGATTTGTACTCATGAAGGTGAGACTTCCTGACTCCAGATCTGGCACTTTGCCTTCTAGCTGTGGTACTAATTAGTCTCATTTTTATTGATGAGCTCATAGAATAGAATTGATTTGATCATGGTCATCCAGCTAGTAAATGGAAGAGCCCAAATTCAAGTCCAGACTTTCTGATACCATTTTCAGTACTCTTTTAGTGGAACTGTGCTAGCTAACTCTGGCAGTCAGGATATCCGTAATAGCTGAATTGGGGTTTCCTTTTAGGAATTTAAAAAAAATCACATAAATTCAAAATAGACAAAATTGTTAGTATAGAATATCAGAGCTGAAAGGAACCTCAGAGAACTAGTCATAGAGTCTTATGAACTAGAATCCAAAGGACTTCAGAGTCTATCTACTCCAACCGAGTCATTTTACAGATGAGGACACTTAGACAGGTGGAAAGCAATAATTTGCCAATTACACAGGTAATTAATGTCTAGAAGTAGGATTTGAACCAATGTCCTGTCCTCCAACATTAGAGCTACTGATCTTTCCATGGTACCAAGTTGTCTTCTCCCAACCTTCCCCTTTCCCCCCTCCCCCCCTTTTTTTTTTTAACAGCTTAGGAAATTAAGCCTCTTATAGGCTCTTACAGGGAAGTAGGGAAAGAGTGTCTTGGCCAAGGTCAGACAGGTAGTGAGTGGAAAGCTACAATTTAAGACACCAATTTCATTAAGAGTTTCTTCCTGGATTTTCCTCTTTTCCAGATAAAGTTCCTTCATTGGCAGTCATGGCCAGATACTCTCAGGCTCCATTCTTTTCTGCTCCAGGTGACTTGGCAATTTCAGTTGGCCCAAACCTTGTGTAAAAGGAGGGGTCAAAGGTTGAGAGGCCTCTGGAGGGCCCTATTGCTTTTTCCACAAATTGTACTTTTTCTCAACTGCCACTTAAAAAGTGATGCCACACTTGGGGGGGGGGGGAGGGGGACCTCAGGTGAGCCTATCCCTATAGGAAAAAAAGTCCTGAACGACTGAGTCAGTGGAGGCTTTCTGGGGGTGCTCTGTCTGCCCTCTGAAATTGCCAGCACTGGCAAAGCTCAAGTTTCTGTCACTTCCCTCCGAAGACGGTCAAGAGTGAAAACAGCTCTTTCCGGCAACAGCTGACTCAGCGATGTTTGTCAATTCTTTTTTGCGAAAACCTTTATTTGTGTCTGCTCCTTTCAGGTCTCCGGGAGGGTTCCAGGTGTGGATTTCCAGATTAATGAGAAAAATGGCCCGGCTGGCACTTGCCCTTACTGGGAGCTGGCATTGCCTTCCCTTTGTCCTTTGTAGCCGGCACTCAGTATGATAATGAGCGGCTTACTAGACCTCCCCTGAAGTCTTTTCTACCCAGGGGCAGGCTCCAAACATGCATTTTAAGAGTTTCGGAGTTAATTAACTTCCCTAGTTCCCTTTGATTTTAGCCAGGAGTTACAAGGCTAAAGTACCTAAGGTGAATTATGGCCACCCGGAAGTAGGACCTTTATTTTCTCCAGCCTGTCTGTGGCTGCTCTTTGGAAGATTGATTGCTGGTCTCTGCCAGGCTGGTATATGTCTGTACCTTGGTTGGGGAGGAGGAAAGGATAAAGGCTTGGAATAAGTTGGCATCGGTGGTAAGACACTCCCCCCTTCCCCCTCCCCACAAGCTGCCTTGCGACTTCAGGCAAGTCACTTCCCCTCTCTTAAATCTCATTTCCTCCAAATGAGGGAGGCTAGATTAGAAAATCCCAAAGGTCCCTGCTAGCTCTAACATTCAATGCTTCTGTATCCACTTAGTGCTACTGTTTAGTTTAAGAAAAACCCACATACTTGTCATTTTCTTAAGAAACACTAAAGTCTCAATGTTCTGGGCTGGGGGGTAGGGGCAAAAAGAGGAGAAAATCTGTAACTCAAAACCTTGTGGAAATGAATGACGTAACCAAGAAAATAAATTAAAATTTAAAAAAAAGAAAAAAAAAGAAATACTAGAGTCACATTTCAATTCCCTGGCATGCTCAGGGAATGAGTGCATTGGCTCATCTAACGTTCTGGTTAATAGAAGTTACATAGTCTCCACCTGCCTTCAACAATCATTAATTAAATATCTCTCTTGTAGGAGGCACTGGGGATATGATGATGACAATGTTTAAGGGTCTTTGCCCTCTAGGAGCATCCACATTCTACTGTAGGGACACAACATTGGTATATGGTATAAGAGAAACACAAGGAAATTATGAAGAGTGATCACCACCAGCTGGGGCCAGGGTGAGGAGTGAGGGGGAGGATCAGGAAAGGGTTTCCATAGGTGACTTGCAAGGTAAACCTCAAAGGAAACTGAGAATTCTTAGTGGTGAGCTGATAGTGCATTCCAGGATTGCAAAATGGTTTGGCCTATATATGCAAAGGCATGGGAGCAGGAAATAGAATGTCAAGTTCACAGAAGAGCAAGTCTGTTGGTTTGGCTGAAATGGACAGTGCATGAAGAGGAGTAAGGCACAAGTAACTGCCAGCCAAGCTAAGGGGCATGTATTCTATCTTAGAAGCAACAGAGAGCCTTCCAGTATCCATCCAATATGAATTTTCTGATGGTGAGGAATGTGTTTGAGCCTAAAGACTTCCTGCATCAATTATGAAGCTTCCAAGTTTTCAAAGAATTAGAATAAATGACACTATTCTAGATTAAATTCAACATCTCCCGTTGACAATTTAGAAGCCTTGATTCTTTGGGGTCATCATTTTTTTTCTTCTATCAGTAATCATTGTATTGATCACTACAGGACCTCCATTGAGAACTTTCCCCAATGGCCCTTTATTGGATAGAAGTGACCATGAGCTGTCAAAGGCTATGCCTATGGAACTCAAGCTCTAACAGGATTTAGCCAGCTACAAAACCTTGGAATATAGGCTTGGTAATGGACTCCAGTATCTGTCAGCCCAGGTTCATTCTAGGTACAGAAGAGTTACATTGCATGCTTCCTTCTCTCTCCTTGCTCCCCTTTCCCAGTAAGAAAAGACCTTTAAGGGACAGTCAGGCCCTTAGAACAAATAATGAATCTGGTGCTTAATTCATGTGTTCTGATTCTCATTGTGTGAAGTTAGGATTATGTGTTTCTAGCCCAATGACAACATGCAGTGTGAATCTGAATAATGTGACCACTTCACAAGATTCATTATTTGCACTGTTGGACCCAGTGAGGCCGAAGGAAGGTCATCTCACTGTAGTTTGACAGGGTCACAGATCCTGAGTTGGAGGGATTCTTAGAAGCCATTGACTCCAACCCATCATTTTATAGAGGAGGAAACTGGAAAATAAAGTATAATATAGTGTGTGTATTTGTATACATATAAAATATAATATAATAAAGTACAATGACTTGACACAGTGGATAAAGCACTGGCTTGGAATCAGGAGGACTCATCTTCCTGAGTTCAAATACATCTTCAGGCACTTACTAGCTGTGTGACTTTGGGCAAGTCACTTCATTCTGTATTACATCGGTTTCCTCATCTTTAAATTGAGCTGAAGAAGGAAATGGCAAACCACTCCAGTATCTTTGCTAAGAAAACTCCAAATGGGGTCATTGGTAATTAAATTCAATAAACATTTATTAAATTCCTACCGTGTGCAAGGTGTTGTGCTTGGAACCAGGGAAAGATGCAAAGATAAAAGCGAAGATCCTTGCCTTGCCCTCAATGAGCTTACTTTCACTTGCCTGCGGGAAGATACAATGATTTAGACACCAACTTTGACTTTATTTGTGGTCTTTATTTTGTACATGAGAAGAAATGGCACAGAACATAAACTGCCAATCTGACCAATTCTTTCAGTCAACAAAGATTCATGGAGTATCCATCTCAAAGCATTGTAAAGAGTCCTGCATCTGAGGGTAGATGTGCCGGATTCAATACTGACCCTGCTACTTCCTAGCTGTCTCACCTTGTGCAAGTCATTTAATTCTCTGCACCTTGGTCTCTACCTGTAAGATAAGGGGTTGGAAATGAAGAACCACTCCAGTATCTTTGTCAAATTTGACTCCAAGACCCCTTTGAGCTCCTATGCTCAGAAGCAAAGGCATCAAACTTGCAACCAGAGTTGAAGCAGATTAAAATGTCATTGGGAAATGTTTAATAACAAAATAAATACAAAATACAATGGAATGTAGATAATGTTAATTTATGGTTCTCTAAGTCAATAAGTGACCTGAAGGGATTCTATCAATGTCTGATCCCAATGATCTGAGGCACAGTACTCCTAACAGCTGTTTTCCTCACTCTCATTCATTCCATCTTCTTGACAGGTTCAAGGATTTGCAGGTGTGCTGCAGAATGACCAAGCTTAGGAGGCCATAGTCTGAATGACTAAAATAACCCAGCTGAGATAACCAAATCCGATTGGCCTCTCATAATCTGATCAGGATTGACCTGTAAATGTTCGATTGTTCAAACCATTGCATCACCCCAAGGTTATATTGAGCAGAGGCAGAGACTAGAACATAGGAGACCTGACTCCTGAGCAAAGAAGAGCTATAGGGTCACCTGTGGGGAGAAGTTTGACTCTTGATTTAGAGAGTACCTTGATATTTCTTTGACTCAGCCCATCATTGTGGGTATGGACTATTTTGAAGTGGCAACATTCCTATCTATTGTTAATTAGAACGTAAGTGGTGCCATAGTCTAGTGGGTAGAGAGCTATCCTTGAGAACAGGAAGATGAGGTAAAATCCTGCTTCTGATGCCTGTTGGCTTGTGTGATCTTGAGCACATTGCCTTAGGAAGCTCTTCAAGACCAGTAAGTGACCAAGAAGTTGCTGACCTGCATTATTATAAGGACTTGATAGTGCCTCTACTGAGAGGCAGCTAGGTGGCACAGCAGATAAATGGTGGGCATGGGGTCAGGAAGATCTGAGTTCAAACACAGCTTCAGATACTTACTAGTTTTATGACCTTGGGCAAGTAACTTAACCTCTGTTTGCCTTAGTTCACTGGAGAAGGAAACGGAGAACCACTCCAGTGTCTTTGCCAAGAATTGGTATTCTGTTGTCCATGGGGTCCCTCTTCCCACCCAAAATCACTGACAATATTGTATTGGAACCCTTTTGTAAATAATCATGAATGAGAACAGGCCATGAAAAAATGGGAGAATAATAGTTTATGTTTACAATCTGTAGACCTGAATTCTAATCCCAGCTTTATCAGTAACTGGGAGACTTTGAGCAAATCATTATCCCTTTTCTTATCTGAAAAAATGAGAGGGTTGGGCTGGCTGACCTTTGAGAGTTCTTTGTAGCTTGGAAAAGGTTATATGATTGATTGGTCTTTTTAGATTTGACAGTGACTTCTTTAGGAAACTAACTAGGCAGATATGTGTGGGAGCTATTATTAAAAATAAATAAATACATAAATAAACAGCAGGTTCTTTTCTCACTTCCCCAAATCCAGGACACATGTAACCTGCCTTCTGGTCTCACCTTAAACAAACAAAAAAGGGGAGGAGCTTAAAAATGAATACAAGATCTTAAGATTTTTGCCTCTTGAACCCCGGCCAATGTCTAAAATGAAAAATGAGGCCTCTTCTGGGGACTTCATAGGAGTCCAAGGTTCTGGGGACTTCATAGGAGTCCAAGGTTCAGTGCCACTTGGAGGATAGAGAAACTTTATGAAAGTGCCAGGGGCAATGCTCAAAATCCTGCCTTTTCTATCTTGTAATGAGGAACCACATGACTGCTGCAGGTCTGGACTTCTATCAGAGTGACCCTGTCTTGGTAACTCAGACTCCAGTCATGACAGAAATCTTACTAATTTCTTACAGGACTCCTTTTAAATCTTTCATAACCTGTGGTCCCAGCTTGAGTCAAGTTCCAGGAAATGTAAATCCGTAGATGATAAAATTCTGTAAGGGGAGCCTAAAATGGGACAATAGTCTTAATCTTTAAATTCCCCAACCTAATAACTGCAGTAATTCTCTTCCCATCCTGCCAGTTGACAGGAGACATCTCTTGTTCTAATTCTTCTTCTATCCCAGATCAGACCTAAGGCAACTATTGACCAAGTGATGTTTCAGCATTCTATGAAAATGACCAGTGGATGGTACTTTTGACCAGGTGATATTTCATCATTCTATGAAAATGACCAGTGAAGGCTACTTTTGACTAGGTCAGAGGTGGGGAACTTTGGCCTCAAGGTCACATGTGACACTCTAGGTCCTCAAGTGCAGCCCTTTGACTGAATCCCCTTAGTAAAAGGCTTTGTTCTGTAAAACTTGAACTCAGTCAAAGGGCTGCACCCAAGGACTTAGACCACAGGTTCCCCACCCCTGGACCAGACAATATTTCAGCATTCTATGAAAGTAACCAGTGGAGTCTAGGGCATGGCTGATCTGAGTGCCTGTACCATCTGCAGAGTATCTTGGAGCATCTTGTAGTGGTCAGAGTGCTGGCTTCCAGGTGAAAAAGATTTGGGCTCAAGCTATGCTGCTGTATTTTCATCTATAAAATAGAATTAATGATACCTGTACTAAATTTCTGGCATAAGTAAGATTAGGAAGAGAATAGATTTTTTGTAGTGTCTTCTGATATAAATGCCATTTGGCTGTGTATTGACTTGATTAAAGGCACTGCAGTGCAGGGGTAAGGGGATTGCCTTTGGAATCTGAAGACCTAGATTTGAATCCTCATTTTACCACCCACTATCAGTTTGATGTTAAGCCTGAAATTCTACATGAGCTTTAGTTTTTTCATCCATAAAATGTAACTAATCTCCAAAATGTCTATTCTTGGACCTCAGTTTCCTAAAATGTAAGTAGTCTACAAGGTTCCTTATCATTAAATCCAATGAGGCTACTTTTACCTTAAACACGAGTTCTTTGAAGGGAAAATTAGTTTATTATAGGTTACATAAAGGTTTGACATAAGCAATGTTTGACAAGAAAGGGCAGTCACTCCCAGGAACTAGTTTCCTATTAAAAAACAAAACGGGGCAGCTAGGTGGCACAGTGAATAGAGTACCTGCCCTGGAGTCAGGAGGACCTGAGTTCAAATCCGGCCTCAGACACTTAACACCAAAACTAGTCATGTGACCTTGGGCAAGTCACTTAATCCAAGCTGCCCCCCAAAAAGAAAAAAAAAGAAAGAAAAAACAAAACAAAAACCTTGTTCATTGATTAAAAAAAGTTGAATGCTATATACAAGGTCTTGTGGGGGTGCAGACACAATGTGTTCTACCTTCAAGGACTTTTTTACAATGTAAATGTAGGAGAAGAAATAAGACATTCATAAGAAACAAAGAAGGGAATATGAAATTTTTCATAGAATTAATAGTCGTCATTTCATAGATAAACCTAGAAGGTCACTTCATTTTACAAATGGGGAAATTGAGGACCTAGGAAGGGAAGTGTCTTTCTCAGGGAGACTTGCATATCAATACATTCAAGGTTGAGACAGTACTTGGACCTTTTTCTCCTGACTTATTTCTCAATACTCTTTCTAATATACTATCCTGTTTCCTTAGTCCTGCTGAGGTATTGTAGATCATAGGGAGAAGATTTGGTTTGAGGGAAGGATAGAGTATGGACAGGGAAGCTGTGGGAGGATCAGAGAAGTTTTCCTCAAGCAACGATATTTTCTATGTAGGAAATAAAATGATACCATAGAAAAATTCATAAATCTACAATTTGTTCTTTAAAAAAAAATCAGGTTCCAATATCCCTAAGATCTTAGGAATAGACCACAATTTAAGATCAAAGATTGCTGAAGTGATTTGTTTTTAACACTGACCTACAGGTATTTCAGGGGAGCAGATCAAGGTTGTACTCCATAAAGGCCAGTCCAAGGTTCGGGAAACACTTTAAACACATCAGATCTAAGAGAAGTCATTCTGTATGCACAGCTAGCTTCTCTGAAAATGCAGAAAGATGAGTAGGACATGAGCATTCAAGTATTAGAAAGGTTGGCAGCTTTTGAAGCTGTATGAGGCTGCTCCCACTCATACTTTGAAGTTTAGAACCCAGGGACTTCAGGACCAAGTTCATTGTTCTGCACGGAAAATAATTTGTTTCTTTGAACTTACAAAATATATGAATAAAATTGTGGCATCAGTTTGATTGAACCAAATGCTTGAATATGGAAATAAGCATCAGAGATTAAAGTAGATCCCTTTTAGAGGGCTGCCTTGGTAACTGGCACAAAATAGAGAACATGGGGTTTTTTGTTTTTTGTTTTTGTTTTAATGTGTCCTCTTGAGAGAGACATTGAGGTGTAGGGAGCATGGTGGGGTTAGTATAAAGAGGACTGGATTCAGAGTTGAGACTCGGGTTCAAATTTGGCTCTAGTGTTGACTACTTCTGTGATTCTGGATGAGTCACTGACCCTTTTGGGGACTTAATTTTTCATCATCTGAAAAATGGAAAGATGGTGGGTATTGTACCCAATGATCTCAAGGTTCTATCTTTTTTTTAAAAAAATTGTTTATTTATTTTCTTGTTTACATCATTAATTTCCATGAGACTTTGAGTTATAAAATTTCTCCCCATCTTTCCCCTACCCAACACCTCAAAACAGCCATCCCACTGTATAACCCCTTCCCCAATCTGCTGTCTCCTATGTCCTTCCCCTTGACCCTCTGACTTTCTGGTAGGGCAGAAAGAATCTCCCTACCGTAGTGCCTGTATATCTTAATTCCCAGTTGGATGTAGTTAATAATAATAATAATAATAATAATAATAATAATAATGTATACACATATATTTTTAACATTTGATTATAGAACTTTAAATTCTAGATTCTTTCCCATCCTCCCTTGTCTCCCACCCCCACTGGAAGGACAAGCAATTAAATATAGGCTGTACATGTGTAATTACGCAGTACATCTCCTTAGTGGGCATATTGTGAGAGACTGATTATATGTCCCTCCTTCCTATCCCACCTCCCCTTGTTCTATTCTCTACCCTGTCCCTGTCCGTTTACAGAAGTGTATACTTCCAGCAACCCTCCCCTCCCCTCCATCATCCCACCTCTCATCCCCATCCCCCCTACTCTCCTGTGTGAGAGGATACCCAGTTTAGAGTTTGTCATTCTTTCCCTAAGCCAGATTCAATGAGAGTAAGGTTGATTCTTTCCCTTTTGCCTTCCTGTTCTTCTCCTCCATTGTAACAGTTATCCGTTGCCTCTTCTGTATGAGATGATTAACCCCATTCTGTCTCTCCCTGTCTTCTCTCATTCTGATCCTCTCCCACCTCAGAATTTCACCTTTAAAAGTATTGTCCCTTCCTATTCAATGGATCCTATGCCCACTATGAACTCATATATATACTTACTCAGATATGTGTTCGTACACATATATAAACCCTCCTATGTAGACATATGTGTATTATATATATATATGTATACATATATACATTTTTGCATCCCCTTCACCTATCCTCATACTGAGAAATTTCATAAGTTACAATTATTGTTTTTCCATGTTGGCATGCAAATAGTTCAACTTTGATAAGTTCATTATGATTTCTTTTCCATGTTTACCTTCTCATGCTTCTTGTATTTGAATGTCAAATTTTCTTTTCAGTTCTGGTTTTTTTCAGCAAGAATGTTTGAAAGTCCTCCACCTCACTGAATGACCATATTTTCCCTTTGAACATTATATTCAATTTTGCTGGGTAGGTGATTCTTAGTTTTAATCCTAGCTCCCTTGATCTCCAGAATATCATATTCCAGGCCCTTCAATCCCTCAGTGTAGAAGCAGCCAGATCCTAGGTTATCCTAATTGTGTTTCCACAGTATTCAAATTGCTTCCTCTTGGC
>CM053599.1:45950967-45984058 GCA_028646575.1 Pseudocheirus occidentalis | reverse complement strand
AAAGAAAGAAAGAAAGAAAGAAAGAAAGAAAGAAAGAAAGAAAGAAAGAAAGAAAGAAAGAGGGAGGGAGGAAGGAAGGAAGGAAGGAAGGAAGGAAGGAGAGAGGGAAAAGGAGGGAGGGAGGGAGGAAAGAAGAAAGAAAGAGAAAGAAGAAGGGGAGGAAGGAAGGAAAGAAAGGAGGGAGGGAGAGAGAGAGAGAGAGAGAGAGAGAGAGAGAGAGAAGCCCTCAGGGGGGTCATCAAGTCTTCCTGCAGTGAATAAGAAGTAGGATAAAGTCCAGTTCTGGGACTGAAGGGGATTAATGAATAAGAAGGCTAGAAAGGTAGGTTGGAATTATAAAGGACTTTATATGCCAAACAAAGGAGTTTGTATTTGACCCTAAGGTAATAGTGAGCCACTAGAAGTTATTGAGCTGGGTAGTAATATAGTCAGACCCAATCCAAGCCGCTTGTTTTATGGAAGAAGAAACTGAAAGACACCAGAGAATGACTTATTGGCACAGCCCAAACAGAACCTGGATCCTACAAGGTGGAGGCTGATTCCTGTGATGTGCCATGGGCTCACAGTACTGTCCATCACATTCATATTTTCCCCTTCTCTAGCTCCATCTTCTCTCTCATAATCCCTTTAGCTGTATCAGTCGCTATCTGCCGTAGAATGGTTCCAGCCCCCAACGTTCCCTGTTCAGCGTCTGGGGCAGGAACCTGAGGTCATCGAATGAGTTGCTCCCAGGAGTTTGGTCCTGGCCTTCAGTTCCCCCAGATAATCCCATTCATCAGACACCCTAGAAACATTGCAGGTACCTATGGTTTGGCTCCTCGACTTTGCTGGGGTGATGCGGCTGTTTTGTTGAATACATAAGAATGGAAGAATTTGCCTTCTTTTGTAAGAGCCATTAAGTGTCCCAGAACATTGTCTGTGCATCAGGAAGCTGCCCCCATGGCTTTCTGATGCTCAGAGTGACTTAATCTTCTTCTGAAGAGAGGCTATGTTTACTGCTCCCAGCTGGCTATGCCCCAGAATTGTTTCAAATGGATGCTGCACTTCATAAATATGCATATATGTGTGTATTTGTTTATATATGTGTGTATGTATATGTATATATTTTCACAGTCTTTGGGGCTTTTCCATCACCTTCCCTAATTAGTTGTCTGAGCATAGACATATACACATATGTGTGTATGTGGATAGTATTGTGTGGACGTATAAGTGTGTGTGAACATAGGTATTTTAACAGTCTTCAGGGCTTCTCCATCCTGTTCCCTAATTAGCTGTCCCAGCAGCCCCAGCTGAGTAAGTCAGAGGCACTTTCTCTGATCAGTGATGAAATTCAGGTCTGGTGAGGCTGGACATTCCCATCATCCCACAGCTTGGTTGGAAGATGGGAATATAGGGGAAAGTCAGAGAGTCGTAAATTTTGAGTTAGAAGGCTCTGAAACTCCTCATTTTCTGGAAGAGGCAACAAATGAACCCCAGAGATGTTAGGGAAATTGCCCAAGGAGACTGAGATACAGGGTAGCCAGGAAGAGCAGTAGTCCATTGGGCTCAGAAAACAGTCTTTATAGTTGGTAGAGCAGATAATTTCTGTTACTGCTGTGGCTTTCTCTCCTTTGTCATTGCTGGTATTCTCCTCTGGGTGGTAAATAATTAAGATTTGAACTCACGCCCCCCTGATTCCAAATTCAGCATCCTTTTCAGTACTTTGAGATATCTCTCATTGCCAGGAAGTATGAGACCCAGTACTTTGAAAGAAGGGGAAAAGGGGGAGGGAAGGGAGGGAAGTTAGGTTCCAGAACAGATCATACCTTTATCATACCCAGCATCTTTTTTCCAGCTAAGATGAGGCAAAAATCAATACCAGAGGGACCACAGAATGGGAAAAGAGATCATGGAAGGGTTTTCTGAGGCAAAGTAATGTAGCACATACAAAAAGAACATGTTTGCGGGTGGAATTCATTTTCAACAGTGCTTGGGGCCTGTGAGCCTTATTCATTGGAGGGAAATTCTCCCTCCACATTTCTCAGAAATCAGTGGATGAATCTACTGCATGATGACATCATTCAGTGCAGCCTCTGGTGAGCATGCCCAGGTTTGAGGGTAGAAGGAGGAAGGGAAAGGAAAAGATTTGAGAAAATAGGCTATGAATGTATCTTTGAGAGGCTAGTATCAGACATTAGAGATGGCAGTGGTGTAGACACAGACAAAAGGAATCATGGACCTCGTCATCCCAATGTGATCATTTCCTATCCAGTAACCAAGGAGCCGGTGTGCTCTAGACTATTGTTCTAAGATTGAAAGGGAAGTAATTAAGCAGAGGGAGAGTCTAAGATTCAATAGTTATACCATGAGTTTGAAATGTGTTCTCCCTCTAGACACAGAAAATTAATTAAGACTCCTCTGGAGACATTTGGAGGTAGAAGCCATTGATTTGGTATGGATGAGGAGAATGTTTACTATCTAATTCAATTCCTTGTTATTTGTCTCTTCCTTTAAATGTCTTTTGTTTCTAATTCATGAGTCATCTGTCATGATCTGGCATAAAGATGTATAGGTGGGGGCTCAGAGCCGTGGTTTTGAATAGATGATGACTCCAAATAGTATCCTGAACCTGGATGTATCTGAGAAGTGTGCTACATATAATAACAAACTATAAATAACAATATCTATATGTATAGTGCTTCAAGGCTTAAAGAGAACTTTTCTCAAAACACCCCTATGAGGTAATAACACAAAATATTACTTTCTTCCATTTTACAGAAGAGAAAATTGAGTCTAAAAGAGGTCACATAATTAATAAACACTGGATCCAGAGTATGAACCTAGGTTTCCTTACACCAAGCCCTTTTCTCCTATACTATATTGACCCTGTTGAGAAGGATTTTGCCTTGGTAATGGAGGAATTAAGTACATACAGTGGGGATCTCACCATGGATTCATCAAAGATTAAAACACTGCACTGTGAGTTAGGAGTCCAGGGTGCTAGTACTAACCTATCTGTCATATAGGCTTGGGTAAGTCACTTCCTTTCTGAGCTGCAGTTGCCTCTAGAGTCTACAAAGCCAGTGTTATAGGACATCAGACTTGGTCATAACCTTTTCCCATGGAACTGCCCTTACAGAGATACTCTAGTATGATGACTTATTCATCTATTATGCCCATGAGTATTACATGATGTTTGGACTATGAGCAAAGCCTGCTGGCTACACTTGTGTCACCAGGGATTATTCTTAGATCCAGGTGGTTCAGGAGCGTGACTGGGCTAGGCTGGGCTGGCTAAGAAGTAGAGATAAGGATTGCTCTGGAGGCCATGTCCCTGCTCAAGTGGACATTCAGATCCCTTTGAATAGGTCTAGGTGAAACTTTGTCTTATTTTTTGGAGGGTGGTTGTACATGAAAAAGAGAGAGCAGGAGTTATTGGGCAAGGACAATGAGTGAATGAATAAATGAGGGAAAGAAGGAAGGAAGGAAGGAAGGAAGGAAGGAAGGAAGGAAGGAAGGAAGGAAGGAAGGAAGGAAGGAAGGAAGGAAGAAAAAAAAGAGAAAGCATTTGTGAAGCCCTTACTGTACGCTGGTAACTGCTAAACCTTGTAGATACAAGGACAAAAGTGAGATAGTCCTTGTTATCAAGTAACCTATAGTCTCATAAGGTGAGATAACAGCAATATACGAGAGGGGCAGTGGGGAAAGGAAGCATCAGACAAGTCTACAGAGAAGGTGTGTTGGTCCAGAAGGCAGTCGATTAGCATATCCTTTCTAAGAAACAATGGACACATTGACTACTGTGCTCAGAGCAAGAGCTGGGAGGGGTAATGGGTGGCAATAGAGAAGATAGCTTGGGTGAATGACTGGATGGGGCTTGAAACATGTAGTCTAATGGTTTGGTCTGGGGTCTGGAGTGGTTTGACTCTACTGATTAAGTTTATGCTCAAAGACTTAAAGAATTCCTAGCTCTAAGGATTGGAAGGGGACTTAGAGGGTATCTCCTTCAATGTATTCAGGAAAGAGATTCCCATCGTATCATACACAAGTGATTGGTCAGACTCTGCTTGAATCCTCCGAGGTAAAGGGACCTACCACCCCTTGAGACAACCAGTTCCACTTGGGGTAGAGCTCTAAATGTTAGATTTCTCCTGACATCAAAGTTAAATTTTCTTCTTTATCATTTCTACTCATTCTAATGGCTCCAACCTCTGGGACCAAGCAGATCAAATCTAATTCTTCTTCCATTTTATAGCACTTTCAAATACTTGAAGATAATCAACATACCTAGTCACTCACCAATCAAAGTAGCATTGCCCCAGGGCCAATGTTCCAAAGTTTAGTGGATTCAACTCCACAAAGGATTTGGAGAGTGGAAGGAAATGCCAGGGCTGTTTTCTAGAATTTCAGTCTAGTCTGCAGGTACTGTTTCTCATGGTCAGGTAAGCAGCAGGACAGACAACAACATGGATGGAGTGGATGGCTGGGAATAGACTGGATACTTAGGAGGAAGGCCTGGTGATGAGGCTAAATACAGGCAAGAAAGCACCCTGGCCAGAAAGTCAGAACATCTGGGTTCTAATTCCAGTTCTGCCATAACTAATTATTATCTCAAGTCACTTCTAAAGGTCCTTGCTTTCCTCTTCTGTAAAATGGAGGAGGGTAGAATAGATGGACTCTGAGACCCTATCCACTCCATGCATGTGATTCGAAATGGTCAGTCAACAAGCATTTGTTATTGTGTACTAGGGACTGAGCTAACTGCTGGGGTACCAAGAAAGGTAATCATTGTCTTCAAGGAGCTAATGGGGGGAGACAATATGCAATAAATAAATAAATATGTGTGTATGCAAGACCTATGCAATGGAAATGTAAAGGCACAAGATCTGTGCAATGGGAATGGAAAGGCCCAAGATCTGTGCGATGGGAATGGGAAGGCACTAGAAATATGGGAGGGAAGGCAAGGGGAAGGAGAGAGGCTTCCTGCAGAAGGTAAGATTGAGCTGAATATAGAAGGAAGCCAGAATCCAGGGGGCAGAGGTGAGGATAGAGAGCGTTCCAGGCTCCCTGAGGGCTGAAAAACAATCAAAAACAAAAAAGCAAAGGAGATGAAGGGGAAAAGATGAGGGTACCTGCTTCTTTGGTTGTTATATACCATCTACAGTTTCATCTAAACTTTTTTAATTTCTAAAACTTATTATGTCTTTATTTTAAATATTCTTTTCTTTTTAAATTTTGGGTTTCAAATCCTCTGCTCCCCTCCTACCTCTCCCCCAACCACTGAGAAGAGGAGCAAAATGGTATCAATCATACGGGTGAAACCATGCAAAACATAGTTCCATATCCCTGAAATTAAAAAAGTACAGAAAGTGAGAAAACCATACCTCAGTTTGCACTCAGAGTTCCTTGGTTCCCTCTCTCTGGAGACAAATACTTTTTTCATCATGAATCCTTCAGAATTCTTTGATTCCCTTGTAAGGGACAAGAGAAAGAGGTATAAAGGGGATTTTTGGAAAGAGGGAGGAACCAGGCGATCACAAAAACCAAATCAGGGTAAAATAACCTTTATGTAATAATAATGATGACAATAGTGTAATAAGATATTATAATACATAGATTAATATAATAGATAATAATGATAGTAATAATTCCTTTTACATAATACTTCAAGTTTTATAAAAGCACATCATATATGTTTTTATCACATTTGATTATCCTGGAAGGCAAGTGCTGCTATTATCCCCACTTTATAGAGGAAGAAACCAAGATTCAGGGTAATGACTCGCTTGAAGCAGGATTCAAACTCAGGCCTTCCTGACTCCAAGCTCATTGCACCACTTAAAAATGAGTATGCTGATTGTATTGTGTGATAAGAGCCCACATTTCTATAGCACTTTAATGTATGCAACAGGTCCTGATCTTACTTTTCATAATAACTCTGTAAAGTAGCTACAATTATTGCCTGTATTTTACATGTGAGAAAGCTGAGGCTGCCCAGATAGGAAAAGAAGCAGGTAAAGCCTGCAGAGAATCAAAGTTGGTTCTGGCCTGAGCATCCAGGGACACAGTCAGACACATTGACTCCCACCCCACCCTCAGACTAAGACCATGGAGGAGAGCCCATCCCCCTTCACGCACACTATTGTGAGTCAGGGGATCTCCCAACTCCCAAGCTTGGAGCGAATATAATGCCTGTCAGAGATCCAACATCTTCAGACGCCCACTCGGACATACCAGAGCAAGTGGCTTTGGAGTCTCAGATCCAGAGTGGGGATTTACATCTTCTTCTGGCCTTTCTTCCCTGGATGATCTTGGCAGAAACTTGGGGGATGACGTGCCAGCAGCTGGGGAGAGTGTGGGGTTTGCTGCCTCTCTGCCGGGTCTGTTCCCTAGCCATGAAAGCTGGGCCTGACCTCTGCTGTCAGCCAGAGGCCTTGCCTCCTGGGGCCTCTGATGCTGAGAAGTCCTTTTTCTGAAGATCCATCTTTATCTGTGTCTCCTGACTACCCACCTGAGAGGGTAACTCAAGGCCTGAAAGCATCACTGCATAATTTGAAGTCATTATGGTCAACCTGTCTCTGCTGCTCCCACAAACTGTGGCCTTCTCAAACCTCATTTCATAAAGTCTTGTGTGGCTTTTCTAGGAGGTTCCTCCTCTGTAGAATATGAGGACTGGACTCAACAGTTTCTAAATCTCCTATCAGCTCTAATTCTGAGATCCTCTGAAAGGAGAAGGAGACATCATCCAAATATGAGAGCAAGAGCAGGTACAAACCTCCACCATTCACAGGAGGCTGAAGGAGGGTTGTCTTGTGGTATAACTTTAGGATGATGACAAAGATAGAGACTGTGCTATATTCGTATCAATGGAAGGGACTGGTGGTGTTTGGCCCCAGGAAAATTGTGGGGAGTGTGATCATTGTCTTCAGGGATTTGAAGGGCTAGCGTGTGGAAGAGATTTGCTCTGCTCTGTTCTAGAGGATAAGACCAGAAGTAGTGGGTGGAAATTGTAGAGTGATGGCTTTCAGCTCTGCTTTTTGGGGAAAAAAAGAAAAAAAAACTTGCTAACAATGGGCACTGTCCAAAGTAGAAGAAACTGCCTGTAGACTTGGTGGGCCCCAGCTCCAGAAGTGATGAATAGAATCTGGAGCTACCTACCAAGAAATGGTACAGAGGGGATTCCCATTTGGGTACAGGTTGGACTAGAATGGTTCTAATACAACCTTCCTAATGCCATGACCCTTTAACACTCATATGTGGGTATATCTGCATGTGGACAGACCCACCTAGAGACGGATAGAGGAGCAGTGTCTCAATTCCTAAGACCATCGGAAATATGTGTTTTCCAATGGTCTTAGGTGACCCCTGTGAACCCTGTGAAAAGGTCGTTTGATCCCTAAAGGGGTCATGACCCACAGGTTGAGAACCACTGCTATAATAGCTCTTAACATCACTAACATCTTATGACTCTTAGCTTCTGTGAACAGAGGAACAATTGATCAAGGTATGGAGTTTCCAACTTTATTCTCAACCTATTAGCTGACTCATGATGAGGTCTACTTAACAACTGTCTGTGCCTTCTTTCTTCTCACTCTATATCTCAGTGTTACATTAGGCAGTTAAGATTCTAGCTAGGATAGTGGACTTGGATTTAGGAAGATATGAGTTCAAATCTTTATCCAGAAATTTACTATCTGTTTAACCCTGGACAAGTGACTTAGCAACTGTTTCCTCCTCTATAAACGGGGATAATAATAGCACCTATCTACCTGGGTTTTTGTGAGGACCCAATCCAATAATATCGATAAAGGGTTTTGAGTTTTTCATTCATTCTAGCAGGTTCTTGGCTTTTCTTTCATGATCTGTCTTGACAATAATCCCATTTAAAGTGTTATCATCATTGATGTCCATTGTTGAAGATGGTGATTCCTGGCCTTCCAGAGACATAGAGGTGATGAAATGACCAATGTTGGTGCCTCTGATTGTGAACAGAACATCAACTTCATGGACTCCACCACGCCTGTACTTTGGTAGAGGGGATGAGAAGCACAGTTAGCTTACAAAGAAGAGAACAGAGAGGGGGGAGTTGACCAGAGGAACAAAGAGCTGGACATGTGAGAACTGAAAAGGACTCTTCTTACCAATGCAATCAAAATGGTGGACTGAGATGCAGCGTCATTTCTTCTGAGGCTAATTTATAGTTGGGAGTACAAATTCAACTCAACAAGTAGGTATTTGTGCTAGTTACTGGAAATACAATAACAAAAAAAAAACATTCTATGGGAAAGCAATATATACACAAACCAAAAAAAATTTAAATTTGGACTGTGGGGAAAAAAACAGAATTAAGAAGACAGCAATGGAACTCAGACTCTGGAAGTGGATTAGAAACTGGACTTAGCATTGGGGGAGACCCCAGAATCGATCTGGTCCAAACCCCTTACTTTACAGATGAGAAGCCTGAGTGAGTGATTTGTCCAGAGTCATGCAAGAAGTTAATAGAAGAATAGGAAGATGTGAACTTGGACCTCAGATGTTCTGACCAGAACCACCTTGAATCAATATTAAATTAACAATTACTGTCCTCTTCTGTGACTAGACTGCCCTAGCTCCTTTGGTCTCCGTGAAAATGCTGTCTCTTACACTTATTGTGTGTAATAATACTTGGACCACTTTCTTCAGTTTTGTTTTCCTCATCTATAAAATTAAATGTAAATAATGCTTAAGCTACCCACCTTCTCAAGTTGCTATGCCTTGGGAACCCAGAAAGTGATGTAGAAATGGAAACATTGTTACTATTATCATCGATAATCATTTTATTATTATCATTACAACTTAGATCAATCTTTTCTACTCCTTTTTCCACTGTTTCATTCATCATTCTATGGAAAAGACCTCTACCTAACAGAACATTGGTCTGAATCTAGTAAGATGAAATTTAATGGAGAAGGGGGGAAATGCAAAGTTTTATATCTAGACTCAAAAACTCAATGCACATCTTGTGATGGAGGAGGTATTTCAAGGCAGTAATTCAGCTAACAGATCTAGAGCAGGGCGGCTAGGGGGCACAGTGAGTAGAGCACCCGCCCTGGAGTCAGGAGGACCTGAGTTCAAATCTGGCCTCAGACACTTGACACACTATAACTAGCCGTGTGACTTTGGGCAAGTCACTTAACCCCAACTGCCCTCCAAAAAAGCAAAAAAAAAACAAAACAGATCTAGACATCTTAGCAAACTGGAAACCCAGCAATGGTGGGATATGACAGCAAGGAAAGGAAATATGTTCTTAAGTGGCATTAAAGAGTGATGGGGAGGGTGGGAGGCTAGGTTGGCACAGTGAATAGAGCACCAGCCCTGGAATCAAGAGGAGCTGAATTAAAATCTGACCTCAGACACTTAATACTTACTAGCCATGTGACTTTGAGCAAGTCACTTAAACCCAATTGCCCTGCCTTCTCCCTTCCAAAAAGAAAAGAGGAATAGGAGGGAAAGCTAGGTAGCACAGTGGGTAGAGCATGACCCTGGAGTCAGGAGGACCTGGATTCAAATCTAGCCTCAGACACTTAACTTTGCCGTGTAACCCTGGGTAAATCACTTAACCCTGACTACCTTAAAAAAGAGAGGGGGGAGAGAGAGAGAGAGAGAGGGAGAGGAAGAGGGGGGAGGGGGAGAGAGAGACGGATAATATCCAGAAGCAGGTGGGTAATAGTCCCATAGCACTGTCAGGTGGCATCCAGACTATGTTTCAGTTTTTAGTTCTTAAGGCAGCTGGGTGACATAGTGAACAGAGATCTGGACCTGGAGTCAGGAAGATCTGGGTTCATATCTGGCCACAGATATTTACTAGCTATGTGACCTTGGGCAAGTAATTTAAGTCCTTTTTGCCTCTGTTTCTTCATCTGTAAAATGGGAGTGATGATAGTACCAGCCTCTCAGGGTTATCCTGAGGGTCAAATGAGCTAATATTTGTGCAAACCTGAAAGTGCTATGTCAATGTTAGTTGTTATTGTTATTCTAAGTGCTATATTTTATGAAGGACATCAAGAAGCTGTTGGGTGTTAATACTCCGAAGAGATCAAAGAAAGAAAAAAACATTCAGATGTGAAAACACGTTTATAGCAACTCTATTCCACGGCAAAGAATTGGAAATTGATGGGTGCCCATCAGTTTAGGAAATGGGTAAACACGTTAGGATATAGGAATGTGACGGAGGATGAAGGTGCTTCAAGAAAGGAAGTAGAAGATGGTCACAGAGAAGCTTGCAAAGTTGATTGTTTCTACAATATTTTTTTTATGACATACATTGTTCTTCTGGATCAAAGGAGCTAATATCTGTAAAGCGCCTGGCACAGTGGTTGACACAGAGTAGGTATTTGATAAATGTTTATTCCCTCTGG
This sequence comes from Pseudocheirus occidentalis, assembly GCA_028646575.1. Taxonomy (NCBI): domain Eukaryota; kingdom Metazoa; phylum Chordata; class Mammalia; order Diprotodontia; family Pseudocheiridae; genus Pseudocheirus; species Pseudocheirus occidentalis. The sequence continues at coordinate 45,973,682 of CM053599.1, read as the reverse complement.
TTCTCTTTACTTCACTCTGCATGTATTTATACAAGTCTTCTGAGATTTCTCTTAAATAAAAGAAAAACAATGCCTTAATCTGAGTCTGAGTTGTCATTTGGCAGCAATAGAGAGGAGCAAGGGGGTGGGGCTTGACCAGAGTCCAGAAGAAAAAACCATAGGCTCATCCGGTGGAAGCTAGAAAATGAGAAGGTAGCCAGGTAACAGGTCCGGCCTCAGGCAGTTCCCACCTGGTAGCTAGCCAGCCCACAGTGATAAGCGAGGAGAAATAAAAGCAGATTTTAATCTGAACCTTCATCCGCTGGACACTATGCATACATATACATGGATAAGTGTGCATAAATGTGTATGTGTATGTGTGAATAATATTGTATTTTAGTGGTCATAATAGCCGAGTGCAAAAGGAGACTAGCGGAGAGGGACCACACTACTCAGGCTTTTTAGGAATCCTCTACCAATATCTGAACCTGTGCTCCATTAGGAAGATTCCCGATGAGATGGTATCCAGAGGAAGGCAATAAGAATGGTGAAGGACCTTGACTGTATTTCTCATGAGGACCAATTGAAGCCACTGGGAATGTTGAGCCTGGACAAGAAAAGACTTGGGGGAGTAATGGGAGAGCTGTCACCGAATATTGAGGGCCCAATGTGGGGAAGAGAGATTAGACTCATTCTGTTTGGCCCCAAAGGACTAGAAGTGACAGGAAGAAGTCACAAAGAGACCAACTTAGGCTTGATCTAAGGAAACCTCCTGGAACACCCCTCCAGGGTGGCTTGTGTTGTCTTGGGCAGCAGTGGGGTCTCTTTCAGGGAATCCTCCAACAAAGGTGAGAGAGCTGCTTGTCTACCATTTATGAAGGCAATTCCTTTTCAGGACTAGATGGCCATTGAGATCCTACTCAAGTTCAATGAGCACACAGCCCCCACTCTCCAGGAGTTTGAAGGCCAAGAGGGGAGGGGAAGCATCAACGCAAACCATTAAAATAAGGAGAAGAGTGTTTTAGGTGCTGTAGAAGAGACAAAACAAAATAAAATATAAATAAAAAATAAAAAGGGGCAGCAAGGTGGCACAATGAATAGAGCACCGGCCCTGGAGTCAGGAGGACCTGAGTTCAAATTTGACTTCAGACACCTGACACTAACTGTATAACCTTGAGCAAGTCACGCAATCCCAATTGCCTTGCCTTCTTCCCTCCAAAAATAAAAATAAAATAAAAATAAATGGAAGAGGCAAAACAAAGTACTCTGGAAGGTCAGAGAATCATGGCACCATGGACAGGCTGTTGGTCTAGGAGTACAAAGAGCTGGATTCTACACTCACCATAGCCACTTTCTCCCAGATTCAGCAGCCTCCAAGGGCCCTTCAAGCACTAATTTTTGCCACTGATCATAACTCTGAACTCAATCAATCCTTGATTAGTAGGTAGGCCACCTAAGATTAGCAGGTGAATACAGGATTGAGAGACTGAGCACCATGCTCAGAGTTCAAATCTTGCCTCAGACACCTAACTGTGTAGCCCTGGAAAAGTCACCAAACTCTCAGGCTCAGTTCACTCACCTATAAAATGAGAGAGTTGGAACTGATTATCTGGTGAGTGGTCAGACAGATCCTTTGTTTCATTATAGCAATTATGCTTTGACAAAGACTGTCCTTGCTTCAGATCTTAGTGACCCTGGAAAAGTGACTTCTCCTATTTGGGTCTCAACGTTCTGCTCTATAGATTGAGGGGATGAATCAAAGATGACTTTGAGTTTACTCTCAGCTCTCACACTCTGAGGTCTGTGATTATAAGGCAGAAGATGCTGCTACTGTCACATTTGTCGACAGCTCTATAGATCCCAGGTGCTAACAGCTCTGACTTGCCCAATCCCATGGGCCTTCAACAATTTAATAAACAAAGATGTAAATAAATAGCTGTGGGTGCCCCTACCCTCTGTGCCAGCTAAGGGCAACATTCCCAACTCCTTCCCACGCCCCCCCCTTGAATACACATTCCTGAAACACAGCCAAGAAGCCTTCAGGATCAATTACTTCCTTTGAAAATATTCAGGAAATCCCCTTGAATCTGATTCCTGAAACCCAATCCTCTAGCTCCAGCTCCCACTGCCCAGCCTGCCCACCCCTATCCAGGCCTACTTTGAAGGATGGCACCAAAAAGAGAGCGCAGGGACAGGCAGAGCAGAAATTCCATGCTGGCTGGCACTTGGAGAGGCTTGCCCTGAACATGGCACACGTACTGCCCTGGCATGCTGTACGTGCTCACATGTACACACACACACACGGACACACATGTGCATGATGCCTTCCTTGGATACACAATCCAAGCAAGGGGACACGGTCACATGCACAAATGTTCGTATAGATACATATGTGTGCATGCACACGCTTCCCCAGAGGCACACATGCTTTCACTCATCCCCTGCCTACACATCCATGTGCTCATCATGGTTTTGAATCAGAGGACCCAGGCTAGAGTTCTGGGTCTGACATTTTCTTACCTGCTGTCATTCAATCAGAAAGTGTTTATTAAGTGCCTACTCAGTGCCAGATTCATGCTGGGGATACAAGGTGCTTCTCTTCTAATGTAGAAGACAAATATACACACCAAGACATGAAGCATAAATACCAAGTGAAGAAATAGAAATACATACAAAGCAGTGAATACCAGGGAGTTTGATAGGGCATTAGCAGTCTGGGTTGAGGGACAAACAAAGGTGCCAGGAGCAAACCTTTTTTTTTTTATAACTTTTTGGATCTTAGTTTGCCCATCTTTAAATTGAAGGGGGAGGGAGCGGTCTGGGCTAGATGATTCCAAAGGTCCCTCCTAGTTCCATCCCATGATGCTCCTCTGAGCATAGCATAACGTGCAGATACTCCACAGACACAAAAATATGCCCACAGACGTGCCTTCCTCTATCCTCATCACCACCACTGGGAATTCCTCAGATTCTTCTGGAATGTGAGAAACAAGGAGGCTCTCTGCTTAGCTGACCAAATCTCAGAGACAGAAAGAAGCCCCTTTTCTATTTACAACGTGAATCAGTGAGTGAGTGAAAAAGCATTTATTAAGGAACAGTAAATGCTCAAATAATCATATATTACCTCAGATAAACCCTAAATAACTAGGACTTTCCTCACCCTTGGGGAGCTGGGTCACTGGCCTTGGGGTCCGGAAGATTTGAGTTCAAAATCTAACTTGAGACACTAACTAGCTGGGTCTCTCAGCCCTAGTTTGCCTATCTGTGAAACAAAACCAACAACAGCATCTACTTCCTAGGGTGGTTGTGAATATTCAGTGAGATAAAAAACATTGAAAGCACTCCGTAAGTCTTAAAGAATGCTGTAAATGCTACTTGTGACTGACTATTCAGACTCAAACTTTAAAAAGGAAACCTGAAAGGATAGGACAGTCTTTAACTCTGTTAAAAACCACAAAAGCATCTAAGACGTAGCCTGGCCCAAGGGGGATCCATCACCATCTGTATAGCATGCCAGCTGCTGGGGTCACATTCAGCGAAGGACACGGACACAGGCAAACTGGAGCACAGTCATCAGGCAAAGGGCAACAGAAGGGGGGAGTCTAGAGACCATGATACACGAGGGACAGCTAAGGAAACTGGGAATGTTTAGCCTGGAGAAGATAAAACGTAATAAGGATGGGACAATTAACTGAAATGAATAAATATAAATAACACAAAGTAGTTAAATAGTAGGTAGTTTGATTGTGGAGAAGGAGCTAGGGAAGGTGACCTTGACCAAGTCACTGGGCAGGGCCTCTCAGGACCTCAGTTTTCCTTTGGGACTATGAGGGAACTAAATTAAGAGATCTCCAGGGTCCACCTGGCAGAGCAAACAACCTTCTGTGTTTCTCCAGTGGAGAGAACCAGTACTTTCTACCAGTACTATGTGGGTCTTTCATTTATTCAAACCAACTGCTCGAGTCTCCCTTCCATAATGTCCCACACCAAGCCCCACATTCAAAACAGGAGGCATTTAACTAAACAGAATGCAAGGTTAATAGTAAAGAATCAGATGAAGCATTTAGCATTCCCAGCACCCATCCTTAGCCTTCCCCAGCTATTTTCAAGAATCACTATCCTTGGCTTCTAGGTAACACCTCTGAATCCTCGGTGCTCCAGTTCTCAGGTGATGGTTGTAAAGGTGGGGGCACTCTCAGAGAGCCACGTTTTGGCTCGATATAAGAAGTACAAAAAAAGCAGGCCAGCAATACATCAATCAGGTCCACCAAGGAGGGAGCTCCCCATCATGATGCATGTTCCAGTCTAGGCTGGACGACTACTTGTCAGCAAGATTTTGGAAGGGATTCCATAAATGGCGTAGACATCAGACTATCCAGTGTTAGAAGTCCTTCCAACTCTGAGATTCTAATGCTTACCTCCAGTCCATTGTCTTTTCCTATACTATGCAGGAAATTCAGGGAAACACTGTTAGAACCTGGAAGAAGGATCTTCCATCACCAAAGAGATTTCGTCTCGTGGTCACTAGATTCTGCCCACTGAGGTAGGAAGGTGGTCTCAGACAGTTCTGGAAGATTTCCAACACGGGCTGAAGGTCAAAGCAGCATAAAATTATAGATTTAGAGCCCAAAAGGAGCCATTTTACAGAAGACACTCAGGCACAAGGAGGCTAAGTGGCCTGCCTGGAGTCTCATAGCTAGTAGGTATCTGAGGTGGATTTGAACTCAGGTCATCTTGATTGCAGAACTCCAGCTTCTAACCACCCCCTAAGTACATCAAAATAGGAAGGAAAGGAGGAAATCACTTACTAACTGTACACTTAATGTGTACCAGAAATTTTACAAATATTATCTCACTGCAGTGTCCTCTAACAGGACAGTCTGGGACTGTGCTGTGTTCCCCACCACTACCACCACCTTCATCATCATTACCTATTGCTAAGGATATTTCTTAAAAATAGTTGGGGAAGGCTAAGGATGGGTGCTGGGAATGCTACATGCTTCATCTGATTCCTTTCTATTAACCTTGTATTCTGTCTCCTTAAATGTCTCATGTTTTGAATGTGGGGATGGCTGAGATTAATGGAACAGTGGAGCTGTTGATTGAATAAGTAAATGAGTGACCATGGCACCTTCCAAAAGCAGAATGTGCCCATGGCCTTTGACTGGGCATGGGAGCCAAGGTAGATTTAACCTTCTTCTCCAGCTTCATGGTACAGGATTCAGGCAGGCAGGAGAGGTTGCTCTGTCACATCCTGTAGAAAATAAGGGGGGAATTGATAAATGGGCAAAGGATATGAACAGGCAATTTTCAGAAGGAGAAGTTAAAGATATTTATAAGCATATGAAAAAATGCTCTAAATCATTATTGATTCGAGAAATGCAAATCAAAACAACTTTGAGCTACCACATCTCACCAGTCAGATTGGCTAAGATGACAAAACAGGAAAATGACAAATGCTGGAGAGGATGTGGTAAAATTGGAACACTAATGCATTGTCGGTGGAGCTGTGAATTGATACAACCATTCTGGAGAGCAATCTGGAACTATGCCCAAAGGGCTATAAATAACTGCATACCCTTTGACCTAGTGATACCACTTCTGGGGTTATTCCCCAAAGAGATTATAGAAATAGGAGGAAGACCTATATGCACAAAAACATTTATTGCAGCTCTGTTTGTGGTGGCAAAAACTGGAAATTAAGGGGATGCCCATCAATTGGGGAATGGCTAAACAAGTTGTGGTACATGAATGTAATGGAATAATATTGTGCTATAAGAAACAGGGAGGAGACAGTCTTCATATTCACCTGGAGAGCCTTATACAAACAGATGCTTAACTGAGAAGAGAAGAACCAGGAAAAATTTGTACACAATCACAGACACATCATGTGTGTGCTGACCAGCCTTGATAAACTGGTCTCTTCTCAGCAATGCATAGTTATAAGACAACTCTGCAAGTCTCAGTATGGAAGGACATATCTACATTCAGAGAAAGATCTAGAAAAAAATGGATTTTAAATGGAGACTGAAGCAATCTGCGTGCTATCACTCTTTTTCTTGTTTGGTTCTCTCTTTTTTCCCATTGTTCATTCCATTGGGTACAACCCTTCTATCCAACCAGACTAATGTGCAATTTGAAATATTTGCAGATCCAATACTTGATTGCATGCCGCCATGGTGGCGGGGGTGGGGGGAAGAGGGAAGGGAGAAAATTTGAAACTCAAGAGATTATGGAACTGAATCTTGTAAACTAAAAGTAAATAAACAACAATAACAAAAAGCAAATAAGGGGGGCAGGAAACCAGCCAGTCCTGAGAGGTAACCCTCTCCCTGCAAGTCTGGGGCTGCTTACTCACGTATTTATGTATCAGTCATCTCCCTCACAAGCCTTGTGGTTAACTGGTGCAGGAACTCTGTGTGATGGAGTGGCAGACAAACTAGCCCAGGAGTTAGGAGTCAGAGTTCTGCCCAACCCCTGTTAGCTGTGTAAACCATAGGAAGTCACTTTATGTCTTTGGGTCTCAGCTTCCTCCTCTGTAAAATGGGGTCAGTAATGCTTGGGCTCCCTATTCCACTGGGCTGTTCTGAGGAAAGTGCTTTGTAAAACTTAAAGCATCCTAGAAATGTGAGTTCTGGCTACTAGTCTGCTGTCTGGATCCAAGAGACTGCAACAGATTTTTCCTTCAGAACTTCTCTCTCTCTCTGTCTGTCTTTTTGGTCTCTTTCTGTCCCTCCATCTTCTTTCTTTCTTTCTTTCTTTCTTTGTTTCTTTGTTTGTTTGTTTGTTTCTTTCTTTATTTATTTCTTACTCAATCCTGTTCTCTTGTCTAGACAGGAAGTACAGAAGCCACTCATGGGCCAGTCCCAAAACTGACAATATCAGAAGCTTTGACTTGCTCTATTTTTCCAACCTGGGCTGGTTAGCCTTACCAGGCAGCCAGGTGGCCCTCCACTTCCAAGGGACCCACCATATTGGTGTCAAACTTAATAAAGATATCAATGGGCTTTAGCCCTACTACAACTTGGAATTCCTGAGATGGAGGCAAGCTGCCAGCCTCAGCCTCAATCTTCCCAGCAGTAAGGACCACAAGCATAGGCCATCATGCCCAGCCCAGTAGCCTATTCCTCATCCCCAAGCCACCAGCCTCTGGTGGATTTGAAATATCCTTGCCTCATTCTTCTCACCAGCATTTACTCTATGACAAGACAACAGGAACAAATATTTAATTTTACTCTGTCATTTCTTTTTCCTTCCTTCATAGCCCTGTCTGCCAGTAAACTGCCACCAGTATCACTTATGTGTCATAGATCTAAAGCTTGCATCCCTCACTTATCAAAGTATCTGGTCAGTGCCCAGCCCTGGGAGGAAGACAGAAGGAGAAAATACAGTCTTTGCTGTCAAGGAACTCACAACATACCTAGAGAAACAATATCCAATGTCGCAAAAGTCCTCGTTTTAAGCAATTAAAACTATTCTTTCTCCATCTGCATGTCTGTCTGTCTCCTTTCTATATCTGTCTATCTGTCTCTCTCCCCTCTCTTTCCCTTTCTCTTCTTCTTTTTCTTCTTCTTCTCCTTCTTCATCTTCTTCCTCTTCTTCCTCCTCTTCCTCTTTCTTCCTTCTTCTTTTTCTTCTTCTTCGTCTTCTTTCTTCTTCTGTCTTCTTTCTTCTTTGTCTTTGTTTTCTTCTTCTTCCTCCTCCTCCTCCTTCTTTTCCTTCTTTATTTTTCTTCTTCCTCCCTCTCCTCCTCTTACTTTCAACATACTCTAAGATTCAGCAACAAGACTTTAATCCTCCCACCTCAGGGCCTTTGTACTGCCTATCCCCCATACCTAAAATGTTCTGTTCCCTCACTTCCACCTCTGAGCCCCACTAGCCTTCAAAACTCAGTTCAAATCCTCCATTCTCCAGGAGGTTTTTCCTAATCTTCTCTACTTGCATTTGTCCATCTTCTATCAACTCTCTATATAGCTTTATGTACCTAGTTATTTGTATATTTCTTTTCCCATTAGAATGTAAGCCCTTTGAAGGCAGGTACTGTTTTCGCCTTTGTATCTCTAGCACTTGCATGTGAAGCAAATTCTACCATGAAAGTATACCTTCTCCCAGTCTCCCAAATACTGAAATGTCACACATGTAGACTCACACATATCACTCATTGACTACCCCAGGGCCAAAAATGAGGGAGTTGTACTGGATGATCTCTGAAGGACCTTCTAGCCCTAAGTCTGGTGCCTGTGAGATTCTGCCATTTAATCATCACATTGGAACAAGATGCTGAATAGGAACCTTCAGTATCATCACTGGCAACTTGGATAAGTCTCTAAAACTAGCCTTGAAGGGATGAGGCACAAGAAGCATTCCTTCTGAAGGAGCAAGGGGAGGAAAGGACAGAGGAGGGATAAGTTTTGATGGTCTTAGGGGAGAAATGGTAAGATGGCTGAGGTAGGAAACTTTAGTCAGAAGTCCTGGGCAGTGGAGGGAGAAGGGGCATGGAGGGGCAGTGTGAAAGCCTGAAACATTCAAGGGTGGGGAGGGATGTATTCTGTAAAGAAACAGGGTACCACAAGGATGGTGGAGAGTGAAGACCAGTTCAACCTTCTTTGAGATTTTAACTCAAACCAAAGCCGGTCCCTCCCAATTCTAAATCCTATGAGCCCCATGGTTACTACAAAAGAAGAGGTTTCTCACACAGTTCAGGCAAGGTAGACATGACCTCTCCCACACACACACACACACACACACACAAACACACACACACATATATACACACACCTCTTCACTCTCTCCCAAGAAGGAAAAGTCAGACCAAAAGGGATGAGAAGCTCTTAAAAATAAATTTCTGAAGACATAATGTCCAATAATGAGGGCTATCTGTAGTGACTAAGGTCACTACACCCAGGGAACTCACCAAACAATTGAGATTTTTTACAATAAGATGCAGAAGCTGGGAGCTAAGGCAGGTGATAATAGGCATGACAGGGCACTGTAAGAACCACTTTGGGAGTGCTAAAACACAAAGCAAACTGAGTTTGGTAAAGAAAGTTAGGGACAGCTGGGTGGTGCAGTGGAGTCAGGAAGACCTAGGTTCAAATCTGGCCTCGGGGACTTACTAGTTGTGTGACCCTGGACAAGTCACTTAACCTTGTTTGCCTCAGTTTCCTCATCTGTAAAATGAGATGGGGAGGAAATGGCAAACCACTCTGACTAGCTTTGAGAAAAAATCCCCAAATGGGCTCATGGAGAATTAGACACAACCCAAACCACAAAAGAAATTAATGGCAATCAAAGGGGATCAGGGTATCTTAAGCTATACTGGAGGGGGAAAAGTGAGATTAGACAAGAAATAGGACCCACTGCTTAAAGGAGATAGGAGGCTGATAACATGCCAGAGAATGAGCAAAGATGCTCAATGATTTTGCTTCTGTTTTCTCTGATAAGGAGAACATCTTTGATCTGCAAGACAAGAATGAAAATGATTAATAGGAAGCTGATACCCCAGATGGCCAGGAGGACTGTGAGGGAGCACATATCCCAGTCTTCAAAGAGCAGAGAATAGAGTCTGCAAATTACACCCCAAATGACTTAATTTCAATTTCTTGCACAATGCTGGCAAATATCTAGAAAAGAAAAGTGATTGCAAAGAGGCTGAACAGCTTCTTCATTGTGAATAGGTCATGCCTTACTAACCTTACATCCTTTTGTGCACAGGGTTATCAAATCGGAGAGGGAGCATGGTGCAGAGGAAATATTGTCCCACTTCAGGTTATGGGTCTGGAGTTCAAATTCTTAATCAGCTCCTTACTAGATTATGACCTTGGAAAAGTCACTTCTAGGCATCAGGTTCCTCAACTATAAAATGAAGGGGTTGTTCTCTAAGGTCCTGTCCATTTCTAAGTCTGGGGTTCTATCAGATCAGGGGAATGCTGTAGATGTTATTTAGCTGGAGTTCAGCAAAGGCTTTGAGGAAATATCTCATACTATTATTGTGGAAAAGATAGATGGGTGTGGGCTAGGAGACAATTCAAATAGATGCATTAAGAATGAGATGAATGGATAAATTCAAAAAGTAAACACTAATTTGTTCAGCATCATATTGGAAGAAGGTCCCCACTGGAGTTCCAGGTTAGACTTATAGTTGGTCCTGCCCTGGTTAGCATTTTTATCAATGACTCTGACAAAGGCATCAGTCAGTAAGCTTATCAGATTTACAGATAACACAAAGTTGGGAGGGAATACTAACACCCTGTTTGCCAAACTTTCTATAAAATTGTTTTTCTCCACCCTCCTCATTATTTTATGAGGTAAACATAAAAAGATGTCTTGATGGGTTAGTGCATTGGGCTGAATCTAATCAAATGAAATTCAGTAGGAATTGATATGTCTTCTACTTGGACTCAAAACAAAATCAACTTCACATGTACAATATTGAGAAGGCACCATTGGACATTGGCTAATGTAGTCATCTATTTAATTTCTCCAAAAAAAATAGTATTAAGGTATTAGTGTATTGCAAGGTCATTTGGAAGTATGAAGTAGTCACCTAAAGGGGCAATGCAAACTTTTGCTTCATTAAGACAGTCATAGGTTTCAAGATTAAAGAAGTGATTATCTCATTATGTTCTGTCCAGAAGAGATCACATATGGAGACCTGTGCTTAGTTCTGGGTTCTACAATTTAGAAAGTATATTGATAAGCAGAAGAGTATGTAGAGGAGGACAACCAGAGTGGTGAAAGGTTTTGAGTCCATCTCCTATGTGTCATATGGGAATGAGGTTAAGGAACTGAAGAGCTTTAGTTTAAAGAAGATTCAGCATGGACTCAGTAACTGTGTTCAAGTATTTTAAGGGTAGTCACCTGGAAGAGGAAGGAGATGCTTTCTATTTGGCCTCAGAACAGTGGATAGAAATCCCAAAAAGTCAAATTTTGGTAAGAGATGAGGAAATAATTAGAGCCATCCACAAACAGAATTGGCTGCCTTGGGAGTGGTTGGATCCATCCAACCACCATAAGTGGTCTTCAATAGACCATTGGATTATGTGATAATGGGCATTTACCTTCTCACATTCGATACATACTTCACTGGTGATGTGTTACAGCCTATTGACTTCCATTATGTATCTCTTCATTGACCCTTGGGTGACCCTTGATTCTTCAGAGACTCTGGTATTCCATGATTTTCAGCCAAACAGTATCACTAGAAGGATCTGAGAAGAGTATCATGAAGGAATATTCTCATTGTCGGCATGAGCCTGTATTTCAAACTTTTTTTCTAATTTGTTATTGTCTTTTTTCAAGAGCAACTTGGGATCATTAATAATTTCTCAAAGACAATCCAGCCTCTTCTCTTATTGATCAATTCTGAGCCCATCTCCTTCTCTTTAAGCAGGGTGTGTGTCCAAGACATACATACTCCTGGACCATTTTTACAGGTTGTCCATCCAATTGCATATCATAGTCTGGACAACATGCATTCTGTGTCCACATGTTTTTTCCAATGTGGACAGTTAACCCAAAGTCTTTTGAATAAATATTGACCTCATTTAGAACACTTCGCAATGTTCCAAGGGTTGATGAAATCAGCGCAATTCATCTGCAGCATAGGGAGGACTTCATCATCTATTGGAAATCCCTTTTCCCTTTGGATTTTGTGTTGGACATCCTCACTGATAATGGCAAATGCCTTTTATGAACTTGTCACCCTGCCTTCAAAGAACATATATTTTATTAGGTTGTCATATATAAAATACACATGGGAGTAGGGACCAGGGAGAGGAATTTATTTGGGGGGAGTAATGAGGATGATGAGTGGTGTCCTAGGGCAGTCAGGAAGTTTATAGAGACTCCTTCTGTATATACTTGGTCTAGCCCAAATGTTTTCTAAATCCCATTTCTACTTCCTCAGGGAGCACAACAGGGACTGTTATGTTAATGTCCAAATACAGTGGCTCCACTACCATTGATGGGGAAGAGAATTTGTTATAAAAATCTTTCCCACTTTTCCCTCCTGGTTCATTTATCTTTCTTCCCATTTCATTCCTAAACTGCCTTTGGGATGATGAGACTTAGTTTGATCTCATGCCAAACTTTTTATAAAATTGTTTTTCCCTCCACTGCTTCTCGGTGTCTTATGAGGCAATGTTGTTCATAATCTTCATTCTCCTTTAAGTTTGTGCTTTAAACCAACATTGCCCTGAGCTGCCATATCTCTCCACTTGGCAAGGAAATCACTTGTTTGCTGGTAAATGCAGTTTCTAAACTCCATCAGTCTCCTCCTTGTGGTGATAAATTTACTGAGGTTAAATTCTTTAGAAATGGAAATAATGTGTGAGGATGTCTCTTCGTTTATCCATTTCCCCTCTTTCTGATGACAACTTTTTGATGAGGTCAGGTTAGTGTTGCTTTAACTGTATACTATATTTTCTTATTTTGTTCTTTTTTATAATTTTGTATTGATGATGATCTTTGGTGGTTTTAACAAGTTGCTAGTCAGACTATACACAGGCATTTGTTTCTAAGTGTATTTCTGACTCCCATATCAGTAACTAGTCATTTTCTGTCAAATAGAATCCATTTCATTTCTTGGTGATGGTGTTCATCGTGTCTAGCACCTGCCAAATCACCTCTTAAACAAAAAAAAAACATTGTCTATTGGTATGAAGCTTCTGTATAGTCTACAAGCCTTTGGCCTCTCTGGATTCTTCCTAATAAATCATATTTCCCAACATATTTTTCAACACCCTCCCTTATGACAAACTTTGCACTGAAATCTCTGACTCTTAAAAATAAGGTGCTGATGTGATTTTCATGGTCTTATCAAATTCTCCTTAATAATGCTCTGCCTCTTTATCTTCGACAACAGATTTCAATTCCATTTTTGTCATGGAGTTCTTTTTGCAAATGTTTACCATGAGTGCTGAAATGTGAGGCGACCAAATGTCCCATAAAAGGATGTTTCTTATTACCTTTGGACAAATGATAAGAACAGCTACACTGACTCCTTTGTTTCCCTTTCCCAGAAGGACTTCTGAGTCATCCTTTCACTTAGCTTTCAGGGGCAATGGGGCATAGTAGATAATGGCATTGTACTTGGACTCAAGGAGACCATGATGGCCATCCTACCTCAGACACTTACTATCTACGTGACCTGGACAAGTTATATAACCTCTCTCAGCTTCAGCGTACTCATCTGTAAAATGGGACCAGAATACCAGAATACCCTGACAGGGTTGTTGTGAGAGTCCAACAAGTTCATGTGTGTAAAGTGCTCTGCAAGCTTTAGAATCTTATATAATTATCAGTCATTATCCACTGCAACTTCTTTCTGTCTTCTGGTTTAATTTACAGCGAGAATGTCAAGACTGGTAGGATTCCATTTCTCTGGTCAGTCATTTGTCTACTCCAGTACAGGACAAGGAGCTCACTTCTTCCCTTGGTGTTATCATCAGCTCCCAAATCTACCTTTCCTGACCCAACCTCACTGCTAACCTCAGTCTCACCTTTCCAAATGCCTTTCAGACATCTCCAACTGGATGGCCAATGGATATCTTAAACTCAATATGTCCAAAACGGAACTCATTATCTTTCCCCCTCATACTTTCCCTATTACTATAGGGCAACACCATCTTCCCAGACTTCAGGTTCAAGATCCTGATTCCTCACTATCTCACCCCCCTCCCCAATATCCAAGCTGTTGCCAAGGCCTATAGATTTCACCTTTGCAACATCTCTCACATACACCCCCTCCTCTCCTCTGACATTTGCCCCCACTCTGCTGTAGCCTCCCTCCTGCCTGGACTGTTGCAATAGCCTACAGTGGATCTACCTCCCTCAGGTACCTCCCCACTCTAATTTATCCTCCATTCAGTCACTCAAGTAGTTTTCCTAAAATGCAGGTTTGATCAAGTCAACCCCCTATTTGGTAGACTCCAGCGGCTTCCTATTGCCTCCAGCACCAAATACAAAATCCTGTTTGGTATTCAAAGCCCTTGATAAACAGACCCCCTTTTACCTTTCCATTTCTTACACCTTGCTCCCCAACCAGTACTCTTTAAACCAGTAACACCGACTTCCTAGCTGATCCACAACCAAGACTCTCCGGCTCTTGACCCAGGGCATTTTCTCTGACTATCCCCATGGCTAGAATGCCCTCCCTCCTCCTCTCCACTGATCTCTCTAGCTCCCTTAAAGTACCAACTGAATTTCCACATTCTATAAGAAGCCTTCCCCAGGCCCTTTCAATTCCAGTGCCTTCCTTCTGTTAATCATTTCCTGTATATATTTATCTCGCATATAGTTTGTTCATACCTATATTTATTCTCATGTGGTCTCCCCCATTAAACTGAAAGCTCTTCAAGGTCAGAGACTATCTTTTTCTCTTTGTGTACCCCCAGAACTCAGCATAGTATCTAGTATATAATAAATATTTATTGGTCAATTAATTGATTGAGATAAGGAAACCCAAACCCAGAAAGGTTAAATAATTTGCCCAAGGTCATACGGGTAGTAAGTGGCAGAGCTACATTCTAGGTTCATATCCTTTGACCCCCAAATCTAGCATCCCTTCCATCATGACCTGCTGCTTCTCTTGTATCCCTCCCATGTCTTCTCCTCTCCAGGCTAGGTATCCCTAGGTCCTTTGACCAAGATTCATATGATATCATCCCAAGGTCCTTTGCTGCCCTGTTCCCCTTTCTCTCAATCCATCCCAGTTTGTCAAGGACCTTTCTAAAATATGGCACCTAGAATTGACCACAATATTCCCAAGATGACCTGAGAAGGGTATAGTACAGGGAACTCTCACCATCCTTTCTACGGATCCCTCCTAGGATTTCATTCACCTTTTTAATGAGCTCTCACTCATGAGCTCTGCAGACTTGTATTGAGTCTGAAGTCACTACAATCATCAGCTCATTGTCTCAAGTACTGCTCTATGCAAAAGTGCTGCCCTCCTCCTATCCCAATAAGAAATCATATAAGAAGTAAGAATAATAAGAATAAGAAAATTCCATTTCTCCAGTAAATTGTTTGTTTGTCCACTCCATTACAGGACAAGGAGCTTACTTCTTTCCTTGTAATAAAAAATAAGAAGAAAACATAATAATTTAATAATAAAAAAACTGTTATCTTCAGTCCACATGTAGAGCTGTCAATTCAAAATAATCACCTGCCTAAGCAAAATTTCAGCTCCGCTACTTACTATCTGAGCAAAATCACTTCGCCTGGGGCAGCTGGGAGCTCCACTAGGCAGAGAGTTTGAGACCTGCAGTCAGAAAGACACAAGTTCAAATCCAGCATCAGAAACTTAATAGATGGGGGGCCGCCACTAGATAGTGCAGTGAATAGAGCACCAGTCCTGGAGTCAGGAGGACCTGAGTTCAAATCCAGCCTCAGACACTTAACACTTACTAACCATGTCACCTTGAACAAATCACTTAACCCCAACTTCCCTGACCTCCTGCTCCAAGAAGCAGGGGGAAAATTTAAAAAATCTAATAGCTGTGTGACCCTAGACAAGTCACTTAACCACTGTTTGCTTCAGTTTCCTCAGTTGTAAGATGCAATAACAGGACCTACCTCCCAAGGGTGTTGTGAGGAGCAAATGAGATCATATGTATAAAGTGCTTAGCACAGAGCCTGACAAACAGTAGGCACTAAATGAATGCTCATTATTTGTTGTCATTCAACTCTCCAAAAGAGCTCTAAAGATATGATGACAGAGGTTGCATGTCCTCCCTCAATCTGATTTGTGTCATTTCTGTGCTTTCAAAACTATCCCCACTAACAACATGACCTGCATTTGGAGTCAATCCATATGTGGACTATGCAGTGTGGGGGGCACAGGCTCCACAACCAGAAGGAGCCTGGGAGATCATCTGGCCCATCCCCTTGTTTTACAGATGAGGAAAATGAGCCACAGAGAGAGGGGACTTGTCTAGAGATAAACAGTAGAGTCAGAATTTGAACCCAGACACCCCCAAAAAACCCCCACAAATTCAGTGTTCTATTAACTTCAGCTTTGCCTTTTAACACAACGGTCCTTACTCTTGGATAGACTAGGCAGCCACCTGCGCAATGGGTTTGTTGGCTTTTTAAGGAGTGTCAGAAAGAACTCTCTTACCCCAAGATCTCTTCCTCATTCATACCTGAGACCTATCTATTATTGGCAAATGATTCCATTGGGTTAAGCATTGCATTTCCTAAGAGTTCTCTAAAATTAAAGTGCTTCTAGCAGGCTGGGGGTGGGGGAAAGTTGTCCTTAAACCCTTAGTAATAATAGTAATATCTGTGTTTATAGAGTGCTTTAAGATTTGCAGAACATTTTATGCCATGACTGTGTGACCACCTTTAATCTTCACAACAATCCTGAGAGGTGGTCCCATGTTACGGAGAAAATGGAAGCTCAGAGACTCGAAATGATTTCTCCAGGGTCACACAGCTATGAAGTGTCTGAGGCAGGTTTTCTTGACCTGGCATCCATCACTGTTCCCACTATTCCATCTAGTTGCCTCCAGAATCACTTTTCTCTCTGATGGGAGGAATTGAGGGGACTGAGGGGACACAGGAGCCTCAAGGAGACAGTGTTGAAAGGGGAGAATCTATAAGAAAAGGCAATGGGAACCATTAGGAAATTGTGTTTCCTTCACCATGTTGTTCTGGGTCTGGCCCTGCTCCAGACCTTCCCAGGATGAAAAAGCAAAATCCTGGTCTAAGAGTTCTAGACTCCTCCTATTAGCTCAAAAGACCTAGGAGAGGAAGGAAGGAAGGAAGGAAGGAAGGAAGGAAGGAAGGAAGGAAGGAAGGAAGGAAGAGAGGGAGGGAGGGAGAGAGGGAGGGATGGAGGGAAAGAGGGAGGAAGAGAGGGAGGGAAGGAGGGAGGGAGGGAAGGGAGGGAGGAAGAAAGAAAGAAAGAAAAAAGAAGAGGGAAGGGAAGGGAAGTTAAGGGAAGGGAAGGGAAGGGAAGGGAAGCGAAGGGAAGGGAAGGGAGAAAACAAGAGGAAGGAAAAGGAAAGAAAGGAAAAAAGAAGGAAAAGAAAGAAGGAAGAGGAAGGAAAGAGGAAAGGAAGGAAAGAAGAAGGAAAAGAGGAAGAAGGAAAGAAGGAAGGAAGATAAAAGAAAGAAAAAGAAAGGGCTAGGTTAGTACGTGCTCAGATTGTAGCCTCACTAGACCAGGTTTTTGACCGCATGTGGCCCACAACACGCCCGAGTTCCCAAAGCAGATTAAAATGTAGTTGAGAAATATTTAACAAAAATGAAAATGCAATATAGACTAGACGATATCAATGTGTTTTTGTAGCTCAATATACTGCCCACAGGTATCCTTATGCATGGTTTAGTGCCCCCCCCCTTCTATTTGAGTTTGACACCTCTGTGGACTAAGCAGCCCACAGAGAAACGCTCCATCAAAGAGCTTGGCCCGAGGCACACAAGAGCACAGATCTGTAGTCGACATGGCCATGGAACTCAGCTGCCCCTACCTCTCATTTCCCCAGTGAGGAAGCTGAAGACCAAAGAACGGAAGGCTTTATTCACGGTCACACAGGCAGTCAAAAGCAGGGCTGGGAATCGAACCCAAGTCCTCCAAAGCTCTTCTCCCAACATTGTGCTGCCTCTTACACTTCATGCCTAAAGGGTTGCTTCCTTCCCCTCGACTTCCTGAATCTGTTATTAACACGTTTTCTCCTCCCTCTGTGGCATTAATCCCATTTACCTATCACACAATTCCACGTCCTTGAAATTTCATTTCCCATGGTGGCAGTGAGTTCTGCCAACTCACCCTCCCTGATTCCCACCCTGCCCTCTGCTCGCTCTCATTTTCTAAGTCATCTGATAGAGCTCGTCAGCCAAAGGTGGGTGACTATTTCTCTATTGGGGTTCACTGACCAACAAGTGGGGGGAAAATCAATTGAGGGCTACTCAGAAGCAAAAATCCATTTTACTTAGGGTCTGAAGTTCTTTTACTGAGACCTATCTAAAAGATTGGACTTATCTGATTATGAAATCATGATTGGGAGATGTAAAACAGCATGTGGTGGCATAAAGGTCACTGTGCTGGGAGTGGAGAGACCTAGATTTTAATCACAGTCCTTCCACCAAAGCTGTGTGTTACCTTGAGAAAATTACTTGACCTTCCGGGATTTCATTACCTCGTCCATAAAATAACAGGGTCAGAAATAATCATCTCTAACATCCTTACCCAGTCTATGCATCAAAAATATTTCAATCCTGCTAGTTAAATGGGGAATGAAAGGAAGAATGAGAAGGAAAAGGAGAGGAAGAGTCATCCCCTTCTGTAAAGGGAGAGAGGGTAAGTAGAAAAGGGGGAAGAAGAAAGACTGGGAGTAGGGGAGGGAAATAGAAAGGAGACCTGCCAAGAAACAGAGATATGGGAAGAGACAGAGGAAAAGAGAAGCAAAGGTCAAAAGAGAAGGAGAAAGGTTCAATAAAGTGATAATAAGTCGTGTGTACAGGGTACTTTAATTCTGCAGTCGGGCAGGACAGAAAGAATACGAAGCATAGAATCAGAATACATGAGCATTAAGGCTGCTTCCAACACTTAGTCACTGAATTTCTAAGGGCTTTAATTTCCTCATCTGTAAAGTGGGGAAAAGTAATATTTTCATCAACCTAGAAGGTGCCTTTGACACCCCTTTTCATTCTTACAGATGAGGAAAGTGGAAGGTTGACAAATTTGTCTAAGTCAATATGAATTTTTAAATGGGATTTAACAGAAACAACCCTGAGGTTTTAATTCACACCCTTCAAACTGGCAAAAAAAGACAAAAGATGAAAAGAGTCAATGTTAGAAGGGTTGTGGAAAGACAGGCACGCTGGTGCATTGTTGGTGGAGCTGTGAAGCGGTCTGACCATTTTGAAAATAAATTTGGAATCATGTGAATAAAGTGACTAAAACAGCCAAACCCTTTGATCCAGAAATTCCACTACTAGGCACACCCCCCAAGAAGGTCATTGATAAGGGGAAAGTTCCTATAAACACCAAAATATTTATAATAGTGGGTAGAACTCTGGCCCTGGTGGTAGGAAAATATGAGTTCAAATCTAGCCTTAGACACTAATTGTGTGGCCTTGGGCAAGTCATTTAACCCTGTTTGTCTCAATTTCCTCATCTATAAAATAAGTTGGAAAAGAAAAAGACAAACCGCTCTAGTAATTCTGCCAAGAAAATCATCCAAATGGGGTCACAGAGAATTAGACACAATTAAAACAACACACAACAAAGAAAGCTAGTGGCAATCAAACATGACTGAAATGACTAAACAACAAAGAAAAATTTGATAAGTAAGTGGACGCCCATTAATTGGGGAATAGCCAAACAAATTGGGGTACATGGCTATAATGGAATATTGTAGAACTGTAAGAAATTACAATTGTGTATGTGGAAAAGCATGGAAAGAGTCACACAAACTGATGCGGAGGGAAGTAAGCAAAACCACACACACATACACACACACATGCACACACACACACAATGACTAGAGGAACGTAAATGGAAAGAACAAACACACCAAAAAATCAATAGTGAATGTTTCAAAATTAACCACAAACAAGCATGGCTCCCACGAAGAGATAAGACAACCTCACAGCATTCCTTTGCAGAGGTAAGAGTTCTACAAGCATAGCATATTGCAATGATTTTCAAACATTTTTATGTATTGATCTATATTATGGATTATTTTCTTTTTCTTTTTAAAAAAATATTATTTGGTATTTAGGATAGCTTTCTGGGAAGGGCAGGTGAAGGATCCTGGGAGAAATTCTGTTGATGTAATAAACAAAAGACATCAACAAAAAATGCAAAAATAAAAATAAATTTTTAATAATAGCATTCAGATCCTTTGCTCCCTGTGGTTTCAGAGGCAGTGTGAGGTTTTCTTCGTGGGACTCTTCCCTCGTTTACCTATTTCCCAGGGATGTTGTATGAACTCATTTGGAAGTCTTCAAAGTCTATAGAAATGGGAGTCAGTGCAATTGTTAATGCATCATGGAGGAGATCCTGAAAGGGATCTTGTAAGGCAGTGTCAGGGGCACATAGGCACGACTGAACAACAAAACGAGTGGGATAAACTAAGTGGCCTCGGGGGGTTTTCCAATTCCAGGCCACTGATCCTAAATTCTGAAGGTTCTGTCTACAATGTAATTAATGTTTCAGCCATAGCAATTCATGGAAGACCATGGCTACTTTATAAAGGATCTTCCAACCGAATCAGTGGAGGCGATACCCGCGTTGACAAAAAACAATCAAAGATCCCAGTACTTTATAGTTTGCAGGCAGTCAATACAAGCCCTTTTTAAGCATCTCCTATATGCAAAGACAAAAAGGAAAGGAGCCCTGCCTGAAAGGCGTTTACATTCTTTGGGGGAAGTGACTTGAACATTAATGAACGCCTTACAAGTATAAGTAGTGTACGTTTGCAAGAAAGGCGCTGGTAGCAGTGGATGAGGAGGAGGGTTTCATGGAGAATGTGGAGCTTGAGAAGAATTTTGAAGAGAGGAGAGATTTTAAGAGGTGTAAGTGCATTTGTGGTATGTGGAAAATAAAGTACAGGGTCCAAAGATGGTGTGTCATGAATAAGGAATAGTAATGAGGAGTAGTAAGGTGATCATGGGCTAGATTGTAGAGTGCAGAAAAGGGACTGGGAGCTTGTGGAGGGCAGGAACTGCCATGCCTTCTTTGTCTTCCTAGCCCTTGACAGGCACTTAATCAATATTTATTGACTATTGACTCTTAAGTAATGTATAATGAGGTTGGAAAGGTCTGTTGAGGTCAGGTTGTGAAGGATTTTGAAAGCCAAAGTGGCGAGTTTATATTAGCTAATGAGGAACCAGAAGAGTGATATGCATTTTAGGAAAGTGATTTTGTTAGCTGGAGGATAAATTGGAAAGATGAGACTGAGGACAGAGAGAGAAAACGAGAAGATATTTCAACAGTCCAGGAAAAGATGTGATGAAGGCTTGTACCAAATCGTGTGAGCAGAGAGAAAGGGACAGATGGGAGAGATATTACAGACAGAGCAGTTGATTAGGGATGTAGGGTAAAGACCAGTGAAGAAGTCTCAGTGACTGGAAGAATGGTAGTAATCTTGATAGAAATAGAGACATTTGGAAGAAGAGTGAATTTGGTCCCAGCTGGATTCCTGGACTCCTAGATCCCCCATAGCTTGGGCTGGGAGACTCCACTCCCTGTACCCAGAACAGAAAAAGAATGAAGTAAAAGGCCCCGGGCCTGTGACCCTGAAGAAGGAGAGGAAGAAGGTCCTAGGACCCCCTCCCTTAAGAGATAGTTTCCTAAGCCCCTCCTGAAGGAGTCACTTTCACCTTCAGACCCCAGCAAGCCCCTCAAGCCCCAATGGTACTAAGCCAAATGTCCACACTTGTCCCAGTTCTCCAGCCTCCCAGAAGGTCCCCCAGCATCTTCCATACAGACGATGCCATGTTCAACATGTGCCAAACCCCCATTACACAGCAATGATAATCTAAGTATCATAGTCTCCATTTTATAAATGAGTCCCAGAGGGATTCTGTGCACTTTCCACGGTCACAGGGTGAGTAAATGTCCAGTTTGGGAGCCCTACCCTGGGCTTCTGATTTTGTAGATTCCTGTCTTAAAAACCTGTCCTTTCACTTGGGTAGTAATTATCCTAACAGAGCTTTTCCCTTTTATCAATGGCCTTTAAAATGTGTGCTAGCACTTTAAAATGCACATTACATAATTAACCACTTAGTTCTCAGCTGCTTTTACTCCTTAAAACTTTGGAGACTAAGAATGCAGTGACAACAGCAGTAGCAGCAGATTAGGGGGAGAAGGGGGCAGAATTATTATCTGAGCTGCATTCCTATTCACCAAAGCAATATGACCCCAAGAATTACATTAAATTAAGGGTTAGCTCTTCCTATCTCTCCACAACTCATTGAGCTTTAAAAAAAAATTGATTTAAAAAAATTTATAATATGGAGTGTGTGTCCACATACGTTCATTTAGAGAGTGCATTCTGACTGTGCCGTGAAAGCAGTCCCCTTCCCCCACCATGGAATGAATGGATCTGTCCAGGTTTTCCTGGAGCCCTACTATTTTTTCCAGAACTTGGCATTCCAGTTCCAGTCCTAAGAAAACTACCCAGACACCCCAGCAAAGCGTGAAAAGTCCTAGACCACTGCCTGACTCCTCAGAAATGTTGTCGGCCTGGAGTTGCCAGAGCTGAATTCTTCAGGGCATCCCAAAGGTACTTCCTGCATCCCACCCCACTCCCCTCAACTCCCACCCCACTAATGCCTAGTGCTCCTAGTACCCCATGACTCCTGTCTCCTTCAGGCACTCGAGAGAGCCTAGTGCATCCCCAAGCAAGGTAAGCTAGCTCCTAACTGACCCACTCAGCACTGAGGAACCCTTAACCTCTCCCTATGCCTAATGTATTAAATTGGGGATTGAGTCTAAATAAATATACAGTTATGTAACTGCCCCTTCTCCTGCCACCCCACCCCCAGCCCCCACACGGAATAGTCAGCCCTTAATCAGCTAAGGATGAACCTCGGAATTCACAGATCCCCTGGCACAGCTATGACTCTTATGTAAGCAGCAACGTTGTCCTAGAAACCCCCACACAGGCAGGCAGGGCGCGCGCGCGCGCGCGCGCACACACACACACACACACACACACACACACACACACACACACACACACACATCACTCCCCCTCCCCCAAAATCATCCCTAT
>CM053599.1:45913393-45950467 GCA_028646575.1 Pseudocheirus occidentalis | reverse complement strand
CCTTCCTTCCCTCCTTCCTTCCCTCCTTCCTTCCTTCCCTCCTTCCCTCCTTTCCTCCTTCCTCCTTCTAATAACTCCTTCAATATAATTGGTTTCCTTTGTAATCCTCTGTATTCTGTTTTACACATTTAAAAACATAATTCTGAGGAGTCCACAGACTTCCCCAGACACTGCCAAAAGAGTCCAGAACAAAAATAAGGCTCAGAATACCTGGACTAGACATTCTCTGAGGTCTCTTCCAGCTCTAGAGCTAAGAGCCCAGGGATCCTGCCTGTTCTTCTCACCACACCATGCCATTCCACCACATGCCACTGCATGCCATGTCATGCTGCACCATGCCACATCAGACCCCACAGCCTCCTCAGCTGAAATATGCTGCCATCTTGCGATGCCATTATTTATCATAGAATGGCCTTCAGTGAATATGCTAGAGAACAGCATGAGCTTGGCAGGAATTTTACTTACTGGAGAGTCTGGTTCTAAGTGCCAACATGAAGGTGGCTTCCCCTAGCAGGTAACACCTGCTTCCCTGCCCCCATACCAGGGATTCCCCACAGGCCTTTGGTAGGTTAGGATCTTCTGCTTTCTTCATGAAGTCAGGAATATTCATGAATGGGAGGTGGGGTGGGGAGTATTTCTATACACCTATGCCAGTAGCCACTATACCAAGTTCTTTACAGCTTAATAATCTTCTCTTAATTCTAATATGTTCATATAATAATAGCTTGACAATAATAACACAGCAATAATGACAACAATATTTATGTATTGCTTTAAATTATGCAAAGCATAACTTGATTTCATTTTATCTGTGCAACAACCCTGGAAGGTAGTGCTATTATTATCCCCATTTTACAGATGAGGAAGCTGATCAAACAGTTTAAATGACTGGCTCAGGACCACACAGCTTCAAGTGCCTGAGGCCAGATTTAAACTCAGTCCTTGCCCACTTTGGACTCAGAGCTCTATTTGCTATACCATCTAGCTGTCAGCTATTGCTAGTATGTTTCTATGTGTATACATATGTGAATGTGTTTCAGGAAAAATCATTTTTTAAAAAGTATATGCTAGTAAATAACATACTGTGTTTCTTGAATACTGAAATTGCATTGCCCCTCATGCTTCCTACTAAGGCTCTGAATAACATTAATAACTGTACAGTTATTAATGTTATTCACCAGTTTGGGGGTGAGAATACACTGTGGCACAGTGAAAAAAAAGCCCCCAGCTGGGATTCAGGGAAAGATTTGAATTCAAATCTTGGCTCTCTCATGAAAAACTTAGTGGGTGGTTTTGAGTTGGTCACATCTATTTTGGGATCTTCAGTTTTCTCCTTTGTAAAATGAGGAATTTAATTAGACCAGGGATTCTTAATGTGGAAGGTCTGTGACCTTTTCTTTTTTTTTTTCTGAGGGAGGAAGGCAGGGCAGTTGGGGTTACGTGACTTGTCCAAGGTCACACAGCTAGTAAATGTTAAGTATCTGAGACCTGATTTGAACTCAGATTCTCCTTACTCCAGGGCTGGTACTCTATTCACTGCACCACCTAGCCGCCTCCTCTGTGACCTTTACTTGTGTTTTGGTAACTGTATTTGAATACAATTGATTTATTTTGTAATCAAATCTATTTCATGCATTTAAAAATGTTCTTCTGAGAAGGGGTTCCTGAAGCTTCACCAGCCTGCTGAAAGGGTCCATGCAACAACAAAATTTAAGAACCCCTGGGAAGAATCCTTTCAGCTCTGCCATTTGAGACTTCTCTGAAGTGAGATTAACTTAAGTGGTGGGGAAGGTCTTGAACCCATTCAAGAGACTGACCTTTCCTGACCAGAACTGGCTGTTGGTTTCAATCAGTAGACTTTATTTATTGAGGGTCCCCTCCATACATGCATGGTCTGATTTTGGCCTGTGATTCAGTGAGACTTGGATCATTTGACCTCTGTCTATTTGAGAGCTGACAGACTAACACAGGAAAGGATTTCAGTTTTAATTGACAAACATTGATTACACTTCTACTGTGTACAAAGCACTGTCCTCAGTGCTGGAGAGGAGGTTGGGAAATGAATTGAGAATGCTAGCACTATCTTAAGGCAGTGTGTGAGGGACTGTCCAGTGAGAGATACAGACAAGAACTGTGAGATTTTATAGGAAGGAGAGAGCCTGCTGGTTAGGTGTGCTCCAGCAAGGCTTTGGAGAAGAGGAGATTTTTACTTAAAAAAAAAATAGGGGCTTTTCCTTCCCTACACTATATTTTTCTTCAGGCAAAGTCTGGCTGAAATATTTGAACCTCAAACCTATTTCCTTGCCTAGAAAACTGCTGGGTCACTGGTCATTCACCAATTAAGTCCCTCTCAACTGCGTCTCATTCTTTCCCATTTTTGAGAAGGAAAATTAGTCCATGAACTTAAAGCCTTCTCTGTTCTGCTCATGTATTTTATTGCAGTGTCCTAAAAGGCCTTGGGATCCTTAGGGCCCAAGCCGCTGTGGCTCTTGGAAGCCAGGCCACAAATGTCAGATAGCCTCCTGGTTACACTGGAAGGATCTATCAGAATGCTAGGGGTGAGAGGTAAAGTAGAAGGAATACCCATGTGACTGGTACCCTTTGACCTTGGACCCAGGGAGTTCTTGGAGTCTGTGGGAACTGTGGAGTTCTGGGGCTCTCAAACAGCTACAACTAGAAATATGTGTAACTATGACATCAGCAGTGGACAGTAGGGTAGTGGGTATTAGAAGTGCAGAAAAAAGTCCAGTCTTGAATCCAATTATGTGCTGGTGGAGGGGGGGACACTCTGACCTTTGCTTCATCTGGGTTGGGGAAGTGCAAAGTGGTCCCAGAGTGCCATGGAGGACACAACTGACTCTAGGGAGAAATGGTTAGTTCATTCAGCACTTAAGAAGTACCAGGTGAAGCAGGGGTTGAGCAGCAGCTGGGGTACTCCAGGAAGAAGTGGAAATTGAGACTGTAGAAGATGTGGGCAACTAACCAAAGGTCACACACAGGTTAGTTGGTGCCAGAGCTAGAAGGATCTAGTTCTCCTAACTCCTAGCCCAGTATTCTTCCCATCACTCTGTGATGCCTTGTGTTGGGTGACATTTTAGATTACATTGATGTAGGTTCTTAGAATCCATTCTGAGTCACTTTGGAACTTAGACTAATAAATGACTTCACTTTAACTTCTCTGAGAAGACAGGAGGGTAAGCTTGTGGGGTCCTGGAAAGGGCCCTACATTTCAGATAGGAAGACCTGTCTTGTAATCTTTTGCTACCTAAGTGATGAGTCTCCCTCTTTGGGCCTCCTTTTCTCCCTCTGTGAAATAAGGTGATTGGACATAATGACCTCTGATGTTCCTTCCAGCCATAATTCATGATCCTTGGGTGAGAGATGTCTTCCAAGAGTGAATTGTTCTTGGCTAACACCGCTGGTCACTGGTATTCAGTGAGATCTTTAACACTTAAATTTACAGTCAAATGAAAGAAGGAAGAACTCCTTGGAAAGCCAGAGATGGGTCTATGCTTCAACACATTCTTTGTTATTCACAGATAGATGTCAAATTCGGACCCAAATGCTCTTTGTCTCATAACGTTTCTCTGAATTTTCTGCTGCTTCCTAATGCTGTCAAGTTCTTTTAGCTTGCTTGTTTCCAGTGCAACAGAGAAAAGCCCTGGATTAGCTACTGCTTTGAACAAAGTTTGTTAGTCATCTCAGCAAGCAGATGGTCTTACCAGGACACAGCTGATCTCTGGGGCATGGTTTTGTGGAGTGTGGAGTTGGGAGGGGAACTTTCATTCTTAGGGTTCTGCTCTTTGGGGAGGATTCTTTTTAGTTGGATCTTTAACCATTTGGAAAGTTTAAAAAAATTTCCCAGTATTTCAAGTCATGATGGTTTGGAGATCCCTCACTGGAGTGCTTCATCACAAAGGGGATTTTTAAAAAATACCCCTGAACATCTGAGAGTTGAGAACTAAACTTAAGCTATATTTATGCTCTTGCTCCCCTGTAAAGGAAGGATGTGTTCTGTGAGGCAGCTAAATGGCATTGTGGACTTGACCTCTATCAACTTTAGCTTCCCCATCTGTAAAATGGATACTATAATAGCACCTACCTCACAGGATTGTTGTGAAGAGTCACTAAGTATTTATTAAGGATTCACTGTGTACCAGAAAGTGCTAGGAATACAAAGAAAGGCCAAAACACATTTCATTAGTGGCTCATATTTCTAATAGGTCAAATGAGATGAGCTGTGTAAAGCATTTTGTAAATTTCAAAGTACTCTATAAATTATATTATTCTAGAGGTGGTTAATCATCTGTCTGGGGGAAACCTAAGTCCTGAATAGGAATCCCACCTTTCTGGGAGAATTCAGGGAGCTTAGAGAAAGTTCTTCCTAGATTGGTTTCTGCTCAGGACCAGAAGAAGCATGTGAACTAAGCAATAACTCAAAATATAGAATTTGGAGAATTCTAGATGGAGACTAAGAGATAGTGGTAAAGTACTTTTTCAAGAAAAGAGGACTTGTGTTCAAAT
Organism: Pseudocheirus occidentalis; assembly: GCA_028646575.1. Classification (NCBI taxonomy): domain Eukaryota; kingdom Metazoa; phylum Chordata; class Mammalia; order Diprotodontia; family Pseudocheiridae; genus Pseudocheirus; species Pseudocheirus occidentalis. Next base: position 45,945,943 of record CM053599.1, on the reverse strand, counting down.
CCAGCTTTGCTGACTTTGTGACTTTGGGTCAATCACTTTCCCTCCCTACTCCTCATTTTCCATATCTGTAAAATAAGGCATTTGGGCTAGATGCTTTCTCAAGTGTCCTTCCTAGCTCAAAATCTGTGAAATCTATACGGAAACTTGTGCTAATGTGACTTCGTCCTCTTTGTACAGACTCACCTGCTGAATGACTGAAATGTTGAGGATGGAGGAAAGGGAACAGCACCCCCAGGTTTCAAAGTCTTGACTGTAAAGCATTTTGTAAGCTTCAGAAGTGCCATATGCTTTGTATTTGATTAACTTTTGTTCTGAATGTATGTCCTCCCAGTAGGGAGGAGCAGGTTGCTTGAGGGCCAGATCAATTTCACTTTTATGCTTGCATTTCTAGCACCTCACAAGTTGCAGGTACTTAACTAAATATCTGTTGACATTTGTTTGATTAAACAAATGTTAACCAACATCATTACTATTATTATTTGACAGGAAATATGATTTACAAAGAAATGATTAACTTGGTATTTGGGTCATCTGAATAGCTAATAGGAAAACAAGTCTGGCTAAGACAGAAATTGTGACAATGAATGTCCTTCCTATTTCCCCCTCCCCAGAATGATAGAAAAAAAAACCATTTCAGATTTGGTAGCCATTTATAGTAATGGCCTAAATCTGGTTTGTCTCCTATGTCCGTAAGGAGTGAGAGAATTTTGAGATTGCCAGAGAGAGCTCCTTATGACAACACATGATGCAGACAAGTAATCTGATTATTTCTGGGCTTCAGGGAGACTTGTCGCTTTATTGAAAGGTCACAAGAAGAGGGAGGAAAGTGACCCTGGGACTGAATCTCACCATGACAGATAAGGCAAGGAGAGGGGGAAAGGCACTACTGATGCTTACTTTTTCACTCACAGACAGGCAGCTTTGGAGGCCTAACTAGGAGGGAGCAGAAATTCTAGTTCAACATCCCTTTGGAAAAACTATGCAATTAAGAATTAAGTCCCTGAAGTAAACTGCATTTGCATGTAGAGATTTTGTTTTTGAGACAATCAGGGTTTGTCCAGGATCTTGCAACTAGTAAGTGAAGCTGGATTTGAACTCAGGTCCTTCTGACTTCAGGACTGGTATTCTATCCACTATACCACCTAGCTGCCCTGAAGATTTTTTTTAAAGGTCATAAAAATGATACAGGTCATTTTAAAGGTCATGAAAATGTTGGAATAGTGTAATGAACATATTGGATGTGTAGAGACAAGACCCAAGTTCAAATTCCATCTTAGACACCAATTAAAACCATGTAACCTCTGTTTGCCTCAGTTTCCTCATCTGTAAAGTAGGGATAATAAGAGTACCCACATCCCAGGGTTGTGAGAATCAGATGAGATTATATCTGGCATGCATTTAGCATAGAGCCCGATGCACAGGAGGGCCTACGTGAATGCTAGTTATCATTGTTGCTATTAATATTATGGTTTACTCTAAGATCCCCTCTTCCTCTAAATCCTATAATTCAGCTGGTCAGTTGCATCTTGCCCTTTGTTTACGGAGTCATAGACAAGGCCATTTCATTAGTCCATGTTGTGGCACACAGAAAGATCCCAGGTAGGGAAGTCAGTCACTCAACCTGAGTTCTAGGCTCAGGTCACACTAGAAGTCTGTTTACTGACCTTGGAAAAGTCACTTGCAGTCTCTCAGCCTTCATTTCCAGCAGCATGAGGGAATTAGATTTGATTCTCCAAGGTCCTTCCAGGTCTCATGAGTATCCAGGTACATATTATTGGAATTGGAATTATGCTAAAAAGATCTTGCCTGGGAGAAGTTATGTTCTGATGGATAGAGGAGGTGATTTTTCATGAGCATCTCAAAGCCTTCCTCTCGGCTGGGCTGGCTTCTGCTTATACTGCATGTTCAAATGTTTACATGTTGAGGGTGCTTTGAAAGTGATGGAAAACAGTTTGTTCTCTGTATCAAATATAAACTCCTGCCTGTCTTGAAAGGCCTTCCAGCATCTGACCTCACTTTTTCTCTCTAACCTTTTTTCTCTCTGTTCTTTAAATACTGTTCCCTGCTCCAGTCTCCTCTCTAGTAACCAGGGTCCTCACTTTCCCCCTCATTCTTCCTGCGTGTCTTCACTCTTTGTATGTCTCCCTCCCCAGGATGAAGTCTCAAGACTAAGTTCAAGTCTTGTCTCCTCTGGGGAGGCTTTTGTGATGAGATGGGCCAGAGAACTGAGCCCCAAGGACCTCAGTGCAAACGTGAGTCCTGTTCTTTGACTGGTTTGGGGGAGACAAGTTATTTTCTCGTTTATAAGATGAGGAGTTCATACACGATCGCCAGACCACTCTAGCCTTCACTAATTCCCCTTCACTGTCTCCTGAGTACCTTAGCCTGTACAATCTGATTTAATTTCTTATCAGGATCATAGGTTTAGCCTTGGAAAGGACCACAGAGATTCATTTTATAGTTGAAGAAAACCAAAGCATCGAGAGGTTCAGACATCTGGCCAAGCTCACATAGGGGTATTAATGTTCTCAAGGACCTGTAATGGCTCTACTTTTCAACAATGTGAGTCTTGTCTTCCAGTCAACTGTAAGCTTGCTGATGGCAGGGACCATTGATTATCTCCTTCCTCTGCCTGCTATGGGCTCAGGCCCAGGCTGTTCTATAATATGTATGCTGATTCTGTAAGCAATTTACTACCCTGGAAACCCAGCCTTTTTTTTACCTATGAAGATTTCTATCTCAGTCCTGCCCCTGTCCAAATTACATAGGACCAATTCCCAGTTAGTGAGGGTTCTCCAGGACACCCAATATCCATCTCCTTTTATACACAGAAGAGTCACACACACCTCATAAAATGCTATTAATAAGGTGCATTATGATTCTATGGTTTGAACTGTTTTAAGGGTTAGAGCTTAGCCTTACAGACTCCTTATGTCCAGCGGCTTGAGGTGAAGTTCCTTGATACCCCCTCCTCAGTTTCTCTATCTTTTAACTATGGATAACCTTGAAACAACCTGGAGATTGGTGCTCTTAATGAATAACACTCTTGGCTTCCTATGGAATTGACTTCTGACCCCTGTGAAGTCATAAGCCTCAGCGTTACCTTGGAAACCAAGCTTGTGCTCTTGAAGTTATTCTATGGGGAGACATTTTTTCCCACTTCTCCTTGAGTTCACTTTCCCTGGGTCTAATAAAATCAGGCTTTCAGCTCTTATTGATGACTTCTTTGGGAATTAATTTTCCTTTCAGTTGTTTAAAGTTTAGAAGACGTTTTGAGACCCTCCCCCAAGAAAACTGAGACATCCTACACTCAAACCTTGGAAAGCCTATACCATGTATGCTTCTGGTTTTGCCTTTCCAAAGTCAACCTCTCTCCTAGACAAAGTCCTGAGGAAGCTCTGAGTTGAGGGAAGGTGAGTTGTTGGGAAGTAATTGGTTCATTCCTTGAGGGCAGTGAAGACATGGTTGGGGTCAAGCTGTGTTGAGCTTTTGATTGAGAAATGCCCTGGAATCTGCTGGTTCACTACCTCCAGGATGGCATTCCAAAGGAAGGGAGGTTGGATGAGTGAGGGCCAATGCACTAGTAATTCAAGATTGTTGTCTTGATTGAGAGACGGAATGGATGGGAGAATGGAAGTGAAGAAAGCCCATTATCAGTAGGTATCTTTTTTTTTGTTTTTGGAGGGGCAGAGCAATTGGGGTTAAGTGATTTACCCAAGGTCACACTAGTAAGTATTAAGTGCCTGAGGCCAGATTCGAGCTCAGGTCCTCCAGACTCCAGGGCCAGCCCTCTATTCACTGTGCCACCTAGCCACTCTAATAGGTAGTTCTAGGGTGGTGAATTTCATGAGAGAGTGTCAAAGAGGTTTTCAGATTGGGTCTTTTTTTTTTCTGTGAGGGCAGGAAGAGGGGATAGTCTAAAAAGTAACCTTTGGCTTGGTATGGGGAGACATGCTGGCTAACACCAGTAGTTTGGAAAGTAGGGTTAGGCTTGATGTTAAGGTCCTGGGTTCAAATTCTGTTACTTATTTACCTGAGTCATGCTAAGTAACTTCTCTTATTTGGTTCACAGTTTTGTAAGCTGTAAAACAAGGGGATTGGAGAAAATAGGGGATCTAAGGGCCTCCTTTTTGTTTCGCCTTGAAGTCTCACAGTGTTTTCAAGGGAAACATACTCAACCAGGAGTCAGAGGTCCTAGGTTCTGGTTAATAGAAAGGATGAGACAGAGCAGAGTAAGATCTCAGAAGCAGGGTGGGGGGGGGTCTCTAATCTCTAAATCTGAGGCTTTTAAGACTCATTCATGTTCTTGGCTTTTAAAGACACCATGGTGTAAGGGGTTATAGAGCTGAACCTAGGAGTCAGAAAGACCAAGTTTGAATCCGACTTTAGAGACTCAGTACCTGTGTGACCTTGGGCCTCAGTGTCCTCATCTGTAAAATGAAGGGGGGTGGATTTGATGACCTTTAAGTTTTTTCTAGTTCTCAGCTGATCATTTCATTCTTGCTTGTTAAGCTTTTGCTACTAAATTATGCTGTTTATCTGAGATCTAGCTGTGTGACCTTGGACCAGTCACTTGGGGGGGTGAAGTCTAGAAGCATGAGGGGGCAGCATGAGGAATCCCTTAAGGAGCATGAAATTCACCATTTCCCTGTAGCAGTTGGGGACTGGGAAGGAGGAGAGTCCTTATTCTAGTACCAAACCCTCAAATATTGCTCTCCATGTCCTACTATGTTCTTTGCCAATTTGAAGATTGGGAAGAATGTCAGCAAGAGGGCAGTGTGGTTTAGTGAAGAGGGTTCCAGCTCTAGCCAGAGGACCTGGGTTCAGATCCCAGGTCTGTTATTCTTTACCTGTGAGCCTCACACAAAACATCATAGTTATTCAGGCTTCAGTTGCCTCATATATAAAGTAGAAGAATCAGGAGAGGTGATGCCCAAGATCTCTCATAGCTTTGAAATGAGAATAAGTGAGTTTGACTTCTGCCAGGCAAATCATTTAATCTCTCCCAGTCTCATTTTCCTCATCTGTAAAATGGAGATGGAATAGCCTTTCTATCTCACAGGGCTCTTTGGAGCACCGAATCTCATAATGTTAAGAAAGTACTTTGGAAACCTAAAAGTTTATGTGCAAATGTTAGCTACTAATTTATTATTAGCCTTTCGTTTTTGTCATCTTTGCTTTATAATGACTATCCTGTTACGAGAATTCACATTTATGTAGTGATTTGCAAGGGACATTCCTTGTAAAAATTGTGAGGTAAGACAAGCGTTATTATAGCCTGTTTTACAGATGAGGCAAGTCATTTCTAGCCTCTGTTTTCTCATCTGTGTAATGGGAGGGGGGGAATTTGATTATATAATCTCTAAAGTCCCTTCTTTAGTGTAGTGAGTAGATAGTGAACTGCCCTTGATCAGGAAGCCCTGGGTTTGAGTCATGCCTTTGATATATCTATGACCCTGGGTGGGTCAGTTACCCAAATTACTCTCTCAAACACTAATAACTTGCTGAATAATTGTTGATCTACATTGGTAGAGAGAGCTTCCACACTGGGAATCCCCTCTCCCAATGCAAAGACAGGACAGATTACACCCACCCCCCCCCCACCAAATGATCTTTCTATATAGGGTCATATGTTAGCTATTAGCTAACATTTTTATAGTACCTACTATGTGCAAGGGACTGTTCAGATCTTCTGACTCCAAGGCCCAGCATTTATCCACTGTGCCATCTAGCTCCTGGTTGGAGTTCATTAGTTTTACTTGAGGCAACAAGGTGGTGCAGTGCATAGAGCAATGAGCCTGGAATCAAGGAAGCCCCCAATACTTCCCATCTGTGTGACCCTGAGCAAGTCACTTAACCTCTGTCTGCCTCAATTTTTCAACTATAAAATGGGGAAATAGCAGCATCTTCATCCTCTGGTTGCTGTGTGAATTAATGAGATAATGTAAGTGCCCAGCACATAGTAGGTGCTAGAAATGCTTATTTCTTCCCCCACTCCAACCCTGCTCATCTCCTTGGAATTATAAGTTGGGAAGAATTTGTTTTGCTTTGATCCTCTCGTTCTTGGGGTGAGGGTTTTGGAGGTTTTTGGTCTTATGCTGAGTAGACCTCATAGGGTTCCCACCCGGAATTTACCTGTGTATAACTTATGCAGTGACTATGTCCATCGGGGAAAATCACAGAGACATAGTTGTCTCCTGTGGGGTCAAAGGACTGTACGGCTTCTGAATGAGGTGTTTATTCCCAGTGAGAAGTTCTTATACACACACACACACACACACACAGAGACACATGTGCACACACAGACACATGCACAGACATGCATAGATGTACACACACGCACGCACACACCAACAACTGGCAAAACCCTTGAACATTTAAGTCACTGAGGCACCAGGCAAGAGAGACTTGAGGAAAATTCCATTCAGAAGAGACTCTCCAATGTTCAGTTCCAAATGTCAGTGTCTGGAGTGAAAAAAACCTGGAATGATGTTGGCAGCTGTGGTGCCAGTCTGCCCCATTTGTTAATCAGGGCAGTGTTTAAATCCAAATCAATTTTTCTTCTTCAAAGTTTGGGCCTTGGCAGGGCTTTGTAACTTGCCTCTCCCCTCTCTGGCTCAGCCAGTCAATGCCCTGCGTGCCAAGGTGTTGCTCAATCCCCATGTTAGTGACACTGAAGGCTTCTGGCCAGGGCCTCTCTCCTGGCCTTCTCTCCTCCTCCCTCCTTCTCCTCCTTTCCCTCCCCCCCCCCATAACACACACCCTGGTCCCTCTTTCCTGAGTCAAGCTGTTTAAGAAGTCACACCTCCCCACAGGAGTCCATATAAGGAAGGTGCCAGGAGATTGGCTTCTCAAGGTCCACAGGAACCAGGAGCCAGTGTCCTCAGAGGCATGTATCTCTTAGCTGGCCAACACCTTCAGCTTTAGTCACAGAATCCTAGAATGTTGGAGCTAGAAGAGGCCTTAGAAGGGAAAATGTGGGGGCTGGAGAGGCCCTTGGGGTATGTATTATATGAGAGTGGGAAGGGACCTTAAAACAGGATATGTGAGCAGGAAGGGGACCTTAGGACTGAATAGGTTAGGGATAGAACAAGGGATCTTAGAATACAGACCATTGTAAATGTAATCTCATTTAAGTCAAAAGGTAGGTGCTATTATTCCCATTTTAGAGATGAGGAAATTCAGGGTCCCAAAGAGGTTAAAGCTTACTGAGGGCCTCACATTTATAAATGGGTGCCTGAGGCAGGATTTGATCAGGCAGGGCTTCCAAAATGATTTTTTTCAGCTGTTTTGTGCTCTTGGATATACCACTTCTTCATTCTAGGGCCTTGGATACTCTCTCTATGAAATGAGTGGGGGGGGTTTAAGTAGCTTCCAAGTCCCCTTCCAACAGTGTTCTATATTTCAAGGCTGTAGATGGTACAGTGGATAAAAATTCTCGACTCTATTCTGTTCAAATCAGGAAGACCTGAATTCAAATCTTGTCATAGATACCAGCTATGTGTGACCCTAAATGACTAAATCCCCAAGTGGGAAGTGACTTAACCCAAACCCACACATCAGGCAGTCACAGAGGGGAAAGTAGGACCTGAATCTCAAGAATTCTAGCTTGGGCTCTTAAGATTGTTATGGGTTTTGTTGCTCATAAGAAGGCATCACGGGGAAAGTGACCATGAGTTCAGGTTTCAGGGATAGTAAGAATCTCCTGGGCAGAAGGGGTCACTGTGAAAAGAAGTGGAGAAATAGGCTACAAGGTGTATTTGAGGGGTAAATGAAACTGGTTGAGGGTGGAGTCTAGGCTTTGGAGTAGAGGGGAAAATTGGGAGATGAGATGAGAGGAAGAGAATGGGGCCACCAGATTCCACAAGAAATGTCTTGGATGTCAGAAGGGAGTTTAGATGTTACCCTTTGGGCAATGATGCCCCATATGTGAAAAACAACATTTATGAGAGATTAGTCAGGCTGTGTTTCTTGTGATTCTTGTGTATGATGGTGGGGTTAAGGACAACAAGGAGTGTGGCATTTGATCTTGAGGGCAGGGGGTCAATGACACATCTTCCTCACAATTAACTTCCTGGGCTTTCTTGATCTGCTTTTCTACCCTTTCCAGTCCCTACCCAGAGGAAGACAACAAAGGGATTTGATAAATACTTATTGAAAAGTGGCCCCTGGGAGGTCTCCAAGTCTGAGGGCACAGTTGTAATTCAATTCTAATTGGCAAACATGTATTAAGCTATTACTGTCCTGGGTACTGGGGCAGACCACTGGTAAAACAGGGACTTTAACTTCCCAGCCTACTAGAGGAGGATCAGAACAAAATAAAAATAATCAGAATATGTGGTATTACATAATAAGTAGAGAGGTACCCCAAAAGTTCTTTGTGGGGAGAAAAGCTATGGTACTTGGTGGGAGGAAGATCAGGGAAGGCTTCCTGGAGAGGGTGGCATTTTAAGTTGAGCTTTCAAAGTTAGACAGGAATTCAACAGTACAAGAGAAAGGACAGCTGGTATACTCCAGGCATAAGGAGCAGCTGACATAACAAGTGTGGAGATGGGAAATGAAAGGGCAGGCAAAAATGGCAGGAGTAAAGGCAGAGTAATCTAGAAAGTTAGGATGGTCTCAGTTGGTGGAGGGCCTTGAGGGCCAGGCAGGTGAGCTTGAACTTTACTTGGTGGGCAATGGGGAGCCAGGAAAATTATTCTGGTAATACCATGAAAAGCAAGGGACAGACTTGAGGTGGGAGGGAAGACCTGTTTGAAAGTTATGGTACCATATTGTCCAGGGGAGGGTATACTAATGAAGACTTGTATTAGGGTAGTAGCAATGGGAATGTAGAGGAAGGAGGACAGTACCGTGGAGGTTAAATCAAACAACGTTCAAATTGGATGTTAAGGGTTCTTGGGGAAGAAGATGTTTGCAGTATAATGGATAGGGAACTCTGCACCAAAAAGACCCCATCTTTTGATGCGTATTGGCTCTGTGGTCTGGAGCAAGTCACTCCTTGGTGCTCTAGGCAACTGATTTACAAATTGTAGCAATGGTGCCAACCTGTGTTGGTAGAAGGAGTTCCCTGTATCAGGTTCAGTCCTTTAGGGTTTGGCAGAAATGTAACCAGTGATGAGAGCAAAAGATGATGTCTGGGTTTAGGGATGGGATGATGTGTGGGAGGTGAGGGAGAGGGAGAGCCAAAGACATCGTCAAAGTAAGGAACAGAGAGAGGAGGCAGAGTAAGTTTAATGGCAATGAAAAAGGTGGGGATAAGAAACTCCATTTGGGCACGTGGAGTTTGAGATTTGTTCGCTGTCTGCTATTGATTTTAAAGGGGAGGTTTTCTTTTTCTACCTAGCTGGAGCTACCATCTAAGTGGTCTTAGTGTGCTGGACAACATTCCTCTAAAGCAGTGCTCACTTGGCAGAATTAGTTATGAATCCAGTTTACCCAGGTTTGGATTATATTAAGTTCTTTTTAGTTTAATTGCTTAGCTTATGATAATCCTGTGTCACCCAGCATTAGAAAGTGGGGGGCTCTATCCTGTTTATATCAGGAAGACCTAAATTCAAATCTTGTCATAGATACCAGCTATGTGTGACCCTAAATAACTAAATCCCTTAGTGGGAAGTGGCTTAACCAAAACCCACACATCAGGCCGTCACAGAGGGGAAAGTAGAACCTGGACCTCAAGAATTCCAGCTTGGGCTCTTAAGATTGTTATGGGTTTTGTTGCTCATAAAAAGGCATCACAGGGAAAGTGACCATGAGCAGCTAGGTGGCACAGTGAATAGAACACTGGGAGTCAGGAGGACCTGAGTTCAAATCTGGCCTCCGACACTTGACACACTTACTACACTTACTAGCCATGTGACTTTGTGCAACTCACTTAACCCCGGTTGACCTCCAAAAAGCGAAAAAAAAAAGTGGGGGACAAGTCACTTTCTTTCTGGGCCTGTTTCCCCCTCTCAGTGGAGCAGGGGCAGTCAGACTCGCCCTCATGGAGGAAAGTACTATTTATTTCTAGACTTTTTCCACCTGTGGAAATGGAGAAACTATGGTAAGACTGACAGAGGAGGAATTGACCAATGAGATCCAAAATCTCTTGGCCAAAAACTCATTTTGGAAATCAAAGCATATCCAGGGGCTTCTCGTTTATCTGACGTTGCACAGAAGGGAGCTGGTTCACAGAGATGCGTTCTCCCTCAAATGCCAGCATTGTTTAAATTTTAACCATTTTGGATAAGAGATCTTTCTAGTGAATTACTCACTTCCCTGACTTCTTAAATATAACATCAAGATTGATTTCATTTTTCACTAGGTAAAAGAGGTCATTCTTTGCCTCGTTCTTATCTAGCCTTAATCACTGAATGGGTGTAGGCTCAGACTAACTGAGACTTGGGAAAGAACTTAGCTTTAAAAGGCCAAGGGCTCTCACTGCATCTAGAGCCTTCTCCAGTCACCCTGACCTATATCTTGCCACTGGACCTAGATGACTCCAGAAGAGGGGGTGAGGCTGGTGACTTTACTCAGCCTTCCCTCTCTTAAATCCAGTCCACTTGCAAGTCAAGACATCACCTTTCTGATGCCATGGTCCTCTTCAAGAATGAAGGATAAATATAGGATACTGAACACTATGCAAATCTTTTCTTGGTGTCTGGGGAATTTCATTATGAAAATTAAGGAGAGCACTGGACTAAAATACAATGAATAGTTCCTTCAGTACCTGTTGGGGTATATATGGGAAGCACTTTACCCCTATACAAAATGGCCCCAGACTGTTTTTTATAATTATTTTTTCTCTTCCCTCAGTAAGAGATTGCCAACTCTTTCTTTTCTGGGTTGTATCTTCCCCCATCCTTCTTTGATAATTTTTCTATTCATCATATACATATACTAAACTCTGGGGAATACTAATGTAAGAAAGCATTACAGTCCCTACGCTCAAGGAGCTTACATTCAAATGAAAGAAGACACCATACATATTGAAATCAAATTGATTTGAATCATGTGAACTATGTATAAAGTAAAACTAAATTGACTCAGTGAAGACCTGAGGGATTCTCCTACAACTAATGAACTTTGTGACTGTTTCAGATGCTCTGAGGTTTCCTTGTTTCCAGGTTTTCAACCATACTGTAGATGATGAAAGTTACCAGAAGTCTGGCAGCTGAAGAAGTGGGGCATAGCTATAGTAATAAACCAAGCACCCTCTCCCTAACCATGATAAGAAAGTTGATGCCTTAATGGAATGAATATCTGTGGTCTCCTGATATTTGCTATTTTCTTCCATTCCTAGGAGACTACAACTTGAGAATAGCATGGGAAAGACCACAGAGATGTATTTAGTCCCACCAGCCCAACTAACTCTTTTCACCTAAGTTTTCTTCACTGAGTATCAGTTCCTCATTGGATGGGGAGAAAAGAGAGAAGAAATTTGGAAATATATGGAGTTGTTCTTTCAGATGGTGGACTGTTAGCAAAGTGTCCCAGGCATCCAAAGTCAAGGATTCAATGGAGCCCTTTATAATACTTCCAGTTTCTGCATAGAGAATCTGAGTGTTTGTTTTCTAGAATTGAGTGAGACATAGCTCTTGGTTTCTCAAAAGGGAAGTTGCCAGAAACGGAACTATAATTCTATTTAGAAGCAGAGGCTTTATTATTTTTTAGTTTAGTTTAGTTTTTCTTTTTGGAGGGGGAAGGTAGGGCAATTGGGGTTAAGTGACTTGCCCAAGGTCACATAGCTAGTTTTTGTCTGAGGTTGGATTTGAACTCAGGTCCTCCTGACTCCAGGCTTAGTGCTCTGTTCATGGTGCCATCTAGCTGCCCTGAAGCAGAGGCTTTATACAGTTAAGAGCTGGGAGGGAACTTTAGAGAGATGACCCAGAGAAGACAAACCTTCAAGTTGTTTTTTGTTTATTTGTTTTCCTACAAAGCAGAGAACAAGGAAAGTCACATGGCTGGGACTAAAACCCAAATCTCCCAACTCTGGGTTCCATGTTCATTCATTTAGTTCTTTCTAAAATATTCTGCTTTATCTCTGCACCCAGATGTATTGACATCCTTTGGAGTGGGTTTTGTGCCCTTCCCCCATCTCCCATCTTCCCTTTCCCCTCTCCTCTTCCTCCCTTACTCTGTACACTGTAAGTGGCTCAGGCCCCATTTCACAAAAGGGGAACTTAACTCAATCTAGAAAATGTGACTTACCCAGAGTTTTGCTCTGAGTCAGTAAGAGTCAGGAGTATACCCCAGTGGCTGCTGATTCACCATTAGCTTCTGAGTTCTGCCATTTCCCAAGCTGCTTAACTCTGGTAGCATTTACACCAGGGGACTGGAAGAAAGAGAGGGGAACTGAAAGATTTTCCACTATACTGAAACCTTACTGTTTCTAATTGTGCTTGTTCTAGGTCAGGTTAGAATTGAGCCCTTTCCACTCTCTGAAGAGAGGGTTATTAACTAAAACCTGTCATGGTATACGTGAGGAAGGCCTGAATTATTTGAACAAAGATCCTTGAAGCCTTTTAGAAACACCTCATTCTGTACTTTGAGAAGCTAGTGATAAATGGTTCTTCTGTGTCTGTTGAAGCAGGTCCCTTATGTACTTCTACTAGAAAAACACTTGGCCATCCAATCTCTAGTTACCTTGTAAATTTCTTAATTTTATTTGAAAACTACATTGCTTTATAGACAGTCCTATTTTGGCTTTCATTTTTAAAAAATATTATGAATTTAATCATCAACACATATGACATTCCAATATGCAAACTCTTTGGCTTTTGCAAAGAAAAGTGTTCATTGCTCATCATGCTTTCCTATCTCTTATAGTTGCTTGTGTATCTGTTCCCTTTGAATCTTTACCTTCCTTTGAAAGTTTCGTCCAAATACCAACCCTTTCTAAGGCCTCTGCGGATCCCCCTAGGTCCTCGTGCTTCTCTCCTTTCCCCACCAATGACCACACATTTCCTTTGGTTATATTCATGGGGGCATAATTGTTTCACCCAATAAAACGTCAAGTCTCTGACTATGGTGATTGTTTTATTACAGACTTTTATTATCCAGTAATGAATGCACCTTGATCAGTAGGGGAAAAGGCACAATCAGAGTGTAATCTCCATGAGGACAGGGACCCTTCTTAATCCTTTTCTCTCACCACCCCTTTTCACAGTGCTGTGAAGTGTTTATAATTTCTGTCAGATTGGATTAGGTACATCTTAGATTTAATCAATCCAGAGAGGCTTTCTCCCTCTTTTTTCCCTCTCTAGGCCCAGAAGGGTGCATTTTATCTGTATCTCAGGAGGGTGCCTTGGGGAGCCGCTAATCTATCTTGTATATGTACCTGTCTTGGGTAGTGGATTCCAATGCTGATGATATCAGTGGTGCCCTGGAGTCCTGAGTCCTAATGGTGTGTGGTAGTCTAGGGGAGGAGGAGGGTTTAGGTTCTGCTTGGAAGTAATTGGTGTCAGAGACTAGAACAAGACCCAGACTAGGCAGGAATGGATCCTACAATGATATTCCCACTAACCTGATCTCCTTGAGACCAAGGACTGTCTTTTGCCTTTCTTTGTATCCCCAATGCTTGGCACAGTGCCTGGAAGTTAGTAGGAGCTTAATAAATGTTTATTGATTGACTGGCATGCAAGGGGAATACAGGGGAAAAGAAAAAATGGAGTGAGTTCTAAACCCATTGCTGTAGCAAGCAACTCATTTTTAGGGGAATGGGAAAAGTCCTGAGGCTAAGATTCTGCTGGAGACCTAGGCCTGTTTCTTTGGTAATTTAAGACAAGTGACTCACTTTCCTCACTTGTAAGATAACTGTGTTGGTCTAGAACAGGGTTGGGCAAACTGTGGCCTTCTAGGTCCTTGGGTGAGGTCTTTTGACTATGTCCAAGATTTATAGAACAAATCCTTTTAGTAAGGGGAATTTGTACTGTGAGGTTTGGATTCAATCAAAGGGCTGCACTTGAGAACCTAGAGCAGTGGTTCTCAACCTTCCTAATGCCGCGACCCTTGAATATAGTTCCTTATATTGTGGTGACCCTCAATCATAAAATTGTTTTCATTGCTACTTCATAGCTGTAATTTTACTACTGTTATGAATTGTAACATAAATATCTGATATTCAGGATGTATTTAAATTGAACATAACCTGCAGGTTGAGAACCACTGACCTAGGGGGCCACATGTGGCCTTGAGGCTGCAGGTTCTACTAGAAGATCTTGAAAGCATTTGAAAGGCTCTTCTTTTTTGTAAATAGTATTTTATTTTTTTCTGATTACATGTAGAGATAGTTTTCAACATTCATTTTTGTAAGGTTTTGAGTTACCAATTTTTCTGCCTTCCCCCTCTCCATAACATCAAGCAATCTGATATAGGCTATACATGTGCAATCATGTAAACATATTTCCACATAAGTCACATTGTGAAAGAAGAAACGGAACAAAAGGGAAAAGTCATCCCCCCCCCCAAAGAAAGTGACAGAAACATGAAAATAGTCTGCTTCAATCTGCATGCAGACTCCATAGTTCTTTCTTTGGATGTAGGTAGCATTTTCTATCATGAGTCTTTTGGAACTTTCTTGGATCATTATATTGCTAAGAAGAGCTAAGTCATTCATAGTTGATCATTGTATAGTGTTGCTGTTACTGTATACAGTGTTCTCTTGGTTCTTCTCACTTCACTCTATTTCAGTTCATTTAAGTCCAAATTTTCTGAAACCCACTTGCTTTTCATTTCTTATAGCACAGTAATATTCTATTACATTCATATGCCCCAACTTGTTCAGTCATTCCCTAATTGATGGGCGTTCCCTCAATTTCTAATTCTTTGCCACCACAAAAAGAGCTGCTGTAAATATTTTTGTACACGTAAGCCCCTTCCCCTTTTTAATAATCTCTTTGGGAAACAGACCTAGTGGTGGCATTGCTGGATCAAAGGGTACACGGTTTGATTGCCTTTGGGTATAGTTCCAAATTGCTCTCTAGAATGGTTAGATTAGTTCACAACTCCACCAACAGGGCATTAGTGTCCCAATTTTTCCACATCTTCTCCAACGTTTATCATTTTCCTGTTCTGTCATATTGGTCAATCTGATAGGTATCAGGTGATATCTAAGATTTGTTTTAACTTGCATTTCTCTAATCAATAGTGTTTTTTTCATATGATTATATATACTTTAATTTCTTCATCTGAAAACAGCCTGTTCATATCTTTTGACCATTTATCAATTGGGGAATGACTTGTATTCTTATAAATTTGATTCAGTTTTCTGTATATTTGAGAGGCTCTCTTGTGGAAGAGACCCGTCAGGGCAGAACTGGGAAGAGCTGTGGAAGGTTGAATCAGAAAGTCAGACAAGACCTGGTCCAAGATAGAATGGACTTAATAAAGATAGTGAGCCCCACATCTTCTTCCTCTTTATAGTCAGTCACCTGTACTCTGAGACCCAATGACATTGGTCCCTTGACTATATATCTCTTGATTTCTGGCATTTTTCACTGGCTGTTCCCAAATGTGTAGTGTCCATCTCAGCCTCTTGGCTTCCTTCAAGTCCTAACTAAAACCCCATTTTCTCCAGGGAGCCCTTTCCCAATCCTCCCTCTGTTGATTATCTCTAATGGATCCTGTCTTTATCTTGTTTCTACATAGTTGTTTGCATATTGTCTCTCTCATTAGAGCATGAGCACCTTGAGGGCAGGGACTGTCTTTCATCTTTTGTTGTCTTCCCCATTGGTTAGCACAGTGTCTAGAACACAGCAGGCCCTATTTATGGACGGACTGACATGCCAGGAGGATGTAAAAGCTGGATGATCATCTCATCTCCGGGGATTCCCATTGTTCTATGGATGTGGTTAAGTTGGGGCCTTCTCTGGTGTGGGTGCCACACCTTACTCTCAGGATGGAGAGAGTTTAGAAGAATTGGGGTCAGGTCTCTGAACATTTTGTCATTTTACTACTATTTCCATCTGGGATCTTGGGGGCTGATGAGTATACAGGCCACCAGAAAATGGAGAAAATGTGGTGGAGTAGAAAGGGGTCAGAGGCCAAATCCCAGGTCACTCTTCTCCAGGCCTCAGTTTCCTGATCTGTAAAATCAGTTTAATAATAATACCTGGAATACCTACCTTAAGATTATTTATGTGGCATATTGTGTGTCAAGAACTTTGTGAAATTTAAATTGCTATAAAAATGTTAGTTTTATAGGTTCATACACTTATAAATGAATACCTGGGCAGAAATGACATCATCCTCTCCTCCCCTTTCCCCCTTTTTTAGCTGCATGTAAACCATACCTAGATCTCAAAAAGCACAGCCAAGATTTTTTAAACCTTGTACTGGTCCCCCTACTTAGTTCTTGAAGGAACAGCAGCCTCTTGATTCCCCACTGTGACAGTACAATGTGTCTTGTGGAGGCTGCCACAAAAAATTGGGATTATAAATAAGATTGAACCCTAGGGTCAGTCTGCAGCAGGCCAGAAATATCTGCACCCACAGAGAGAGTGGGCCCCAGAAGAATGTTCCCATTCAGTCACCCCAGGGAGATGAGCCCACTCATCAGGTGGGGGGGGGGGGAAGATGGGGAAAAGACTTAAGGTCTTTTTTCTACATCTCAGGATGTCAGTGATTCTTTCCCTTCAGCCTCAAGTTACTATGACCCTTTGGTAGGATAGGCAGGAGAAGGCTAGCAAGGCCTGAAGTTACCTTAGCCTAATAATAGCTCATTTATATTTATATAGCCCAAGTGCTTTGAATACCTTTTTTCATTCTGAGTCTTACTATGACTCCATTTGGGCAGCAGCTCTAGTATAATAATACTTATTTTACAAATTAGGAAAATCATTGAATGTTAAAATTGGGAAGTATCTTAGAGTATGGGACTTAGACTGTAAACTTTCTAAGAGCAGGAATTAGGTTGTCTATATCTCCCTCCTGAGGCCTAGCACATTTCTCTGTTAAGTATCAATCAAGCTCTTCACTGAAATTCCTGTTAATTACATACCATTCCAAAAGTCTCAGTGCAGTTTTAAGCTATTAAAGCTTAATAAGTCCCTTCTCTCCCTCCCTTTCTACCCTTCCTTCCTTCCTTCCTTCCTTCTTTCCTTCCTTCCTTCCTTCCTTCCTTCCTTCCTTCCTTCCTTCCTTCCTTCCTTCCTTCCTTCCTTCCTTCCTTCCTTCCCTCCTCCTTCCTAACTTCCCTCCCTCCCCCCTCTTTCCTTCCCTTCCTCACTTTTTAAGCTAACAAAGCTGGCTAGTAGATACAGCACTAGGCCTGGTGTGAGAAAGATCTGAATTCAAATGTGATCTCAGATACTTAATGTCTGTATGACCCTGAGCAAGTCACTTTAACCTTTTTACCACAGTTTCTTCATCTGTAAAATGAAGCTAATCATAGCACCTACCTCCTAGGGTTGTGACTAAAATGAGATAATATTTGTAGAAAAGTGCTTTGCCCAGTGCTTGGCACACAGTAGGCTCTTATAAACGTTAGCAATTATTAACTTGCACTGAGACCTTTGGAAATCTCTCTCCTCCCAGTTGCTAAAGGAAAGTCACAACTTTCACTTGTTTTGAACTGACTGAATCCTGGCCATTTAGACCTGTTTTTCTCCTTTCTTCTCCTTTGCAATTCAAAGTAGAAGGGATTGTGAGGGAGGTGTGGCTTTAACCAGCTCCAACCACCAGCTTCTACTCTTTTATCAGCTTCTGCTTTTCAGATGCTTGGTGGACATTTCCTGGTTTTCTTTAGTTTTTCATATCAGTAATCAGTCTTGACTTTCATTTCCTGCTTGAAATAAGTCAAGGAATCTAGAGACTTTTGGAGTGACTCAAGAGATTAACAAATATATGTATAAGGGCGGCTAGGTGGTGCAGTGAATAGAGCACCGGCTCTAGAGTCAGGAGTACCTGAGTTCAAATCCGGCCTCAGACACTTAACACAAAAATCTAGCCATGTGACCTTGGGCAAGTCACTTAACTCCAGCTGCCCTCCAAAAAGCAAAAAACAAAAACAAAAAAACCCAAATATATGTATATATCTATTCATATGTACGCATATACATAAATCTATACATCTCTATACTACACCTGTATCTTTTTGGTTTGGGGGGGTCTGAACTAAATTTTTATTGATACATAAAATATTTACATGTAAACATTTATATACACATGTGTATATATGTATAGTATATATAGCATTCATAGTATATTACATAGTGTAAATTATATAATATGTAATCTTATACATACATATTATAATATGTATTTTGCATGCATGTGTACATGTATAAATTTAAATCTTACCCCCAAATTTCAAAGATTTCCATGAGTAACAAAGGATTAGGTTTTATAACCAGCTGGTCTAGTGAGATGAATATCTGAACTCCTGATTTACTGAGAATGATGTTGAGGTCTGGCATTTTCACCAGAAACAGCAAGTGTGGTAGAGAGACCCAGCCACTTAGGCAATCATTTTCCTCTGAAAAGCTGAGGACAGATAATAAAACCTGAGCAGAAGGATTCTGCTCCAAAGGTTAACTCTCTGGCAATGACAAGATAGTTGCTGCTTGACTGGGTGGGTCAGGAGTGGCACTTGTGTAAGGCTACTCAGATGGTTAGTGGCAAAATTGGACCCAGCACTCAGACCTTGGCATCTAGGATGGTAAAGTTAAAAAGAATTAAATTGTTCAACAGGCATTTATTAATTGCCAAGTGCTGTGCTAAAATGTAACCCCTCATTAGCTATTTTTTAAAAACTGTAACCTTTAGTTTTCCCTTGACCTTTATTTCATGATTCATACAGCCCTCTCTCCCCCTACTTGGAGAGGTGACCCTTATAACAAAGTTTGCATTTAAGCAGAAATGAGCATATCAATTCAGTTTGGTAGCATATGTAATATTCTGTACCCATGGTCCCTCACTTCTGCTGGGGTTGTGTGTGACAGGGGTGCACTAGCATCATCATCATCATCATCATCATCATCATCATCATCATGGTTATTACTATTATTATTATTAACTAATTCTCTAGGGTCCAGACTGGTCACTGCAGTCCTGTAGATGAATTTGCTTTGTTTTGTCACTAATTGTCATTTCTAATCATTGTGTCTGCTATGTTCCTTGTTCTACTTGCTTTAGTCTTCATTGGTTCCTAGGAGCTTATCCATATTTCCCCAAATTCTTTCCATGAACCTTTTTCTTCTACCTTGTTTTATTCTGTTAAATCCTGTGGCACAGCTCATTTAGCCATTTCCCAATTGATGGGCTTTGATTTTGTCCCAAGTTCTTAATGACCATAAGAAATGCTGCTGGTAAATACTTTGGGGTCTGTGGAGACCCTTTTTTCTGCCCTCAACTTCATTAGGTTCTCATTTTAAAGAGGAGAAAATTAAGCCCAGACTGTGACTGGGTGACCTCTCTGGGTCTTGGTCTCCTTCCCTGCAAAGTGTGCGTGTTAGTACTTGGGCTAGTAACACCTGCCTTGCTTGCCTTCCTGGCTTTTGAATAGAGACCAGAATCATTCTGTGATTCTGAAAGTGCTATGAAAGTGCTTTTGGAAAGTTTTTATGCAAACAGACTCTCACCAGGTGCTTTCCCCTTTTCTTGGGCTGCTCTATAGGTTCTTGAGGGCCCCTTCTTTGGAGCCATGGGGCATTGTTGCCTGTCGTCCACACAAAGCATTTTTTGTGATGCCTTTTCTGTGGTCCTGAGTTTTGGAAACTTCCAGGTGCCTGCTTGCTGTTGTCTAATTGCCTTTTCTATTAAAAGGGAAGAGAGGCTGGGCTACAAATCTCTACCTGTAGAGTGCCTACCATCCCCTGTCAATGGCATTTAGATTTGGAAGGGACCTTTAGAGGTCATTTTTCAGATGAGGACACTAAAGGGATCACTGAGGTCATGTCATCATAGGTTTGGAGCTGGGAGAGATCATAGAGTCCATCCATCACTCCTCATTTTAGAAATGAAACAATTTGAAGCAGATAGAGGTTGAGTAGCTTGCCTAGGTTAACACAGCTAGAGTCTGAAGCAGGATTTGAAAAGTTTTCCAGGTTAAGTTCAGTGCTCTAGCCTCTACATTGTGCTGCCCATTGTGAGCTATAGGGCAGGATTAGAATCTAAGTCCTCTGACTCTAAATTCAATGCAATCAATATTTATTAAGCACCTACTATGTCAGGTACTGTGCTAAATTCAGTGTTCTGTTTGCAACTCCATGTGGTCACTTTTCCCAGCTCTTGGGGTATAGCTAGGACACTCACCCAGGAGGAGGATGACTAGCTTCAAGTCACACATGACAAAGCAGAGGTGTAACTGAGGTTGAAATCCAAAGCTTCTGAATCCCTGACTGTGGTTTTCTCAATATACATTGCTCCCTGTGACTGAGTTAGGGTGGAAGGACCATTGGTTGTATAGACTGAAAACCTACTTCTGATGCTTAAGATGAGTGTGACCTTAGGAAGTTATCATCTCATCTCCCTAGGCTTAAGTTATCTTAACAGTAAAATGAAACTGTTAGCTTAGATGGGTTCTGAGGTCCCTTCCCAAGTCCTGGACACCCCTGGGAAGGGGTAGACTGGTTTTCAATTCAGCAAGCAATTATTAAGGACCTACTGTGTGCCAGAGTGGATGTCCTTGAATGAGGAGGAGGGCAACCTAGTATAGTGGAAAGAACACTAGATGCTAACCCTGTGTCAGTGACCCTGAGGCTAATCATTCCTCCACCTTCACACCTTACTTTTCTCATCCCTCAAATGATGAAGTTCAACCAGATGATCATTTGAAGAGCAGCCCATGTTCTAAGCCCTTCCAACTCTAGCATTCCATGTTCTAAATTTCCTTCTGGTTCTAAGCCTCTTTGTTCCAGGGTTCCCTCCATCTTTGACAGTCTGTGTTTTCAGACTCTTTCAGTTATGACATTCTGTTTTCTGAAATTCCTCCCAGTTCTAACATTTCGTATTCTAGGTTTCTAGCTCTTGACATAAAATATGCTCAGGCACTATCTAGTACTGATATTTTATTCTATAACTATAGGAGCCTTGAGTTATGTGGGGCTCAGTTCTGAACTGAGCCCAGAAGGTATGAAGGTCACCTGGTGGGACTTTCTGTGGTTGAGGGGGTGAGGATTGGGAGAAGAGAAGGTGGCTGACCAATTAGTCTAAGGCTCAAGGGCCTGTAACTGGGAACTTCCCAGCAGGGGCAGTGTCTACCCATGGGGGAACAGATTTCATTGAGGGCAACTTAAGGAGGAAGGGAATGGCCCTTAGCATTGGGAAAAGATATCCTGAGGGACTTGTTAGTAGTTAGTAAATACTGACTTGTATTTATTGGCCTTGGGAACAGTCGAGATGTGTCCAGCCAGGCAGCTGCTGAACACATTGCTCCCAGACCTTGGTCTCACCCAGTGCATAGCTGGATGGGTCATCCTCTGCTCTGCCTTCGTCATACCTCCTATTGCTCCCCGCCCCCCTTAATTAATAAGTAAGCTAGATTTTCTGAACACATATACTCTGCTCAGTCCTATAATCTTGGACCTGGGAGAGACTTTAGAGGCCTCATCCAACTCCATTTTACAGAAGAGAAAGCTAAAGACCAGTGAGCAGAAAGCATTGTCTAAGCAAGTCATAGAGCTATTAATTTCAATTCAATTTTTTTTACGTATTTCTTACCTATCTGTGTATCCATGTATCTATCTGTGTAGCGATCTATGTATCTATGTATCTGTGTAGCAATCTGTGTATCTATGTATCTATCTGTGTAGCGATCTGTGTATCCGTGTATCTATCTGTGTAACGAGTATGTATCTGTGTATCTATCTGTGTAGCAATCTATGTATCCATATATCTATCTGTGTATCTATGCATCTATCTCTGTATCTACCTATCTGCCTACCTATTTATTGTCATTCTTACTGTATATGAGGCCCCCTACCCTTGGTGTTGTTTATCCACTAAGAAAATAAAGCCTAGTCTTTGTTCTTTGAGGAGTCTAAAATATAGGGGAGATAAGACATAGAATTATAATATCCATTGTCGTGTGTGTGTGTGTGTGTGTGTGTGTGTATGTGTGTGTGTGTCTGTCTGTCTGTCTGCCTGCCTCCTTCTTTGGCTCTGTCTCTGTCTTTCTCTCCATGTTGTCTCCCCTCCCTAGAATATAACCTTCTGGTGGTCATAGATTGTTTTGTTTTGTCTCACACTTAGTTATGTCATCCTGGCTAAGTCATTTTGCCACTATCTGCCTCAGTTTCCTCAACTGTGAAATAGGGACAATCATAGTACCTACCACTCGTGGTTGTTTTAATGACCAAATGAAATCTTCATAAAGCACTCAGCACAGTGCCTGGCACACTATAGAAATTCTTATTACCTTTCCTTTCCCTCAGATCAATAATGCTTGCTGATTGGTTGATAGATTTAGAGCTGAAAGGACCTCTGATCTAACCAGCTCTTTCTGTAGATTTGATCAGTCCAAGAAGTTAAACAAATTATGCAAAACCCTCTAGGTAATAAAAGGCAGAGCTGGAATTTGAACCCAGTCTTCTGATTTATATACACAGACAACTCTGCTTCCCCCCTTCCACCCCAAAGACCATGATGTTATGGGTGTGGGCTCTCCATTCATGGATCGTAACAGCCCAACCTCCCTCTCTCCAGACCAGAACTCCTGCCTCCTCAGCCCAATGTGCTTGCTCCTTTCCCTCTGCTAGGAGATCAAAGAAAATTATCTCTGCTTCTTCTCCAATTGAAATAATTATGAGAAAATATTAACGTTAGGATACAGGGGAAAGAATGCTAGACTAGGAGTCAGGAGACTTTGGACAATATTAGCTTTGTTACCAGCTTGTTCTGTAAATATGAGGAAGTCTGTTTCATTCCCTGGCTCTCAGTTTCCTCACCTGTAAGTCAAGGAAGGGTGTATAGGAGGGGGAGGGAGGCATGAGAGCAGTAGTTCTCAAATGTTTAAGTATGAAGACCTTTTTAACACAGGATGGTAGATATGCATTGATGGTAAAAAAAAAACAACCCAAATACTCAACAACTGCCATTAAATCAGTAACAACATTAAGTACACTGTTTATTAATCAAAACACATAATTAATATGAAACTGTAAATGCAAAGTTAGCCTATTCTCATATTACGTGTTTTAGTGGAGCTGAAGAAAGAGAGGATTGCCAGTGCTTGGTGGCCATATGGCTTCAAAGACCTCTTACAGGACCTGAGCCACACTGGGCTGCGGCCTGCAGACGTAAAGAACCACTGGATAGCAAGAATCAGAGTCTCTCCCCCTTCTCCCCATTCACATAACGGGACACTCTAGCTTAGCAGTTCTCAAACTTTTTGGTCTAAAGACCCCTATACATGATTAAAAATTATGAAGGACCCCGAAGAACTTTTGTTCCTATCTTTTAATATTTACTAAATAAATAAAACAAATTTATAAAATATTAATTTATTTGAAAAATCACAAAAACCACTACATGTTAAAACATAACTAATATTTTGAATGAAAAGTAACTGTTTTTCAAAACAAAAAAAATTAGAAGTGATTTTATGTTTTTTTTTGGGGGGGGAGGAGGCAAATCTCTTTGTCTTCTATTTAAGTGTTTAAAATAAGCTTCCTAAAAGCAAAGACTTGTCTGCATTATTGCCTAACTCAACAATCTTTATTGAATGTTTTCTTGCTGCCTCTAGAACACATACAAACTCTACATAGTCTGGGTCCATCCTGCCACTTCTGAATTATATTATAACCCTTCATAAGTCCTCCATTTTGGCCAAATTTGGCCAAATACTTGCTTTTTAACTGAGGTTAGCCTTCCTTTTCCAGCCCCCATGTCTTTTCGAAGGTTATCCCATCTCCCTAAAATATACATCCTTCTCACCTCTGCCTCTGTCGATGCCCAGCTTCCTTCAAAGCTCAGTTTTTCTTGTTCAGTCATGTCTGA
The DNA here is from genome assembly GCA_028646575.1 of Pseudocheirus occidentalis. Lineage (NCBI taxonomy): Eukaryota > Metazoa > Chordata > Mammalia > Diprotodontia > Pseudocheiridae > Pseudocheirus > Pseudocheirus occidentalis. The sequence goes on along the minus strand of CM053599.1, from coordinate 45,922,021 downwards.
CTCTTCATAGCCCTATTTGGAGTTTTCTTGGCAAAGATACTGGAGTGGTTTGCCGTTTTCTTCTCCAGCTGATTTTATAGTTGAGGAAATGGAGGCAATCAGAGGTTAAGTGACTTGCCCAAGGTCACACAGTAAGTGTCTGAGGCTGTATTTGAACTCAAGTCATCCTGACTCCAGATCTGACTCTTTACCCACTGTGCCGCCTAGTTGTCCCAAAGCTCAATTTAGGCACCACTTTCTTTAGGAAGCTTTCCCTGGTTTAGTTTTTTAAAAAAATACTTATTTTTAGTGAGCTATCTTTCCTCGGATTATATTCATTTTATTTTTTTGTTTAAACGTCTTCACTCAATTCCCAGAATGTAAACTCCTTGAGGTCAGGAACAATGTAGCTTCTCAAGTTTGTGTTAGTAGCATAGTCCTTCTCCATTGTAGCTGCCGAATTAATTCTTATTGAATTGGATATGTCATTTTAGAGCTGGAAAGAGTCTGAAAGACCCCATAGTCACCCTTTATTCAACATTTCCTCTGTACTCCTCCCTTTCCTCTTTATAGAATCATTAATGGTCACTTCCCTCACTGTCTCCACCTACTACTCCCACCCTGGCCCCCACCCCAGGACAGGGACAAGAAGGGCAGATCCCTGCTTTCTCTGAGGCAGAAAATCAAGAATCAACCCCCTGTTCCCCCCCTTTTAAATTAAGCTATAACAAAACCTAAGACCACAGAGCAAAACAGCTTGTCTTGTCTTCTAGTGAAGGAGGTATGGGAAGGAGGGCAAGATACCATATTTTGGAGTAAACTTGAATGCCTCAGGGTCTCCTGAGCTAAATTTCAGTTTATCTCAGTCTACTAAAGGGGGCCAAAAAGTGTATGAAAGGGAGGACAGACTGAAGACACTCATTTCCTTGGCTTAATAACATGCTAGGACTCCCACTGTCCTTTTAGATTTAAGGTCATTTAAGGACTGGGTAAACCTTAGAAACTCCCTAATAGTCTTTTAATAGGCCTTTTGGTGTGTGTGTGTGTGTGTGTGTGTGTGTGTGTATGTATGTATGTGTGCGCACGCACACACGTGTGTATGTGTTCTTTTCCTTTCTGTATTAAGCATAGAGACTGTATAGCTCATAAACAGAGGCCACATCCGGTCTTACATCTGATGAACCCAGTGTCTTCCAGTGTGCACCAGTGTGCACGTCTCCCTCTCTCAGGGAATTAGGCTGGGTATGACAGATTAGTTTTGAGTAGAGGAAATGGGAATGGGCAGTTCAGAGAACAAGGAGATCAGCAAATTTGTAAGCCCTACTTCTGGGTCACTCCAGGTGTCCCCATCCTGAGTAAGGGCTGGCTATAAGATTCTAAGAGGAGGAGAAAAACATTAAAAAAAAAAAAAGGAAATCCCTAAGTGGAATTAGTTTTTACTCAGCATGGTGTGATGGAAAAAAGCCCTGGAGTAGAGGCCAAGAAATCTAGATTCTATCCCAGCTTTGCCATTTCTTTGCTGGACTTTGAAGAAGAAATTGTACCTCTTGTACAAGAAGAGATTGTATGCTCATTTGTAAAGTGGGGTGGAAGGCTGCGGGCAGAACAGGGAGAGGTCTTGGCACGCATGTTAGAATGGTAGTCTTACAGTCAGGAAAAAGATCTGGATTAAAATACCCCCTCAAGGAACTTTCTGGTATTGTCACTCACCAGGTTGTTCTGAGGATGAAATGATATAAATATCAAGTGTTTTGCAAACCTTAAAGTGCTATGAAAATAGTAGCGATTATTGACAATAATATCATTCTTACTTACACAACATCTCATAGGGCTGTTGTGAAGAGAGCAGTTTGTAAATCTTTTAGGGAAACAAATATTATTATCATTATAATTTCTATAACTTAATTTGGGGAAGGGAAGGAGGGCTAAAAGTTTGGGGAGGGGGAGAGGATTTATTTTACCCTCTGATATGTTTATCACTAAAATAGATTGAAGAGTGCAAGTCCAGCACTATGGAAGTGTGGATTATCTTCTCCTGGGCACCATGCCTACTGGGTAGCTGCCATCAGGTGCTCAGTGAAGATAATTTAGGCTCATGGGAAAACTTTTTTTCTCCCTAAGGCTGTGGACAAGTGCTTGAAGCAAAGATGAAATAGATGAACTCACTGGCTTTTGCTTTTTCCATAAAAATTTAATTCTTCATTGAGAAGGTGCCATGGCCATCCTCCCAAGTCACTCATGTTCAAAACCTTGAGTGTTCCCTTCTCCAAGCTAAATATTCCCAGTTTCTTCAATTGGTGCTCATATGGCATTAGCTTGAGGCATTCATTTCCCATCCTTGGTTTGTCCCTTTACCTTTTCCCTTGTCCCCCAAAACAGTATTATTGTGTGAAGGATCAATTATTTCTTTAATGTCACAAACTCTCTGGGTAGATGCTTCTATCATTTCAGACCTCCAGTTAGCTTTGCATTTAGTAAACACTTAATGGATGCTTGGACTGTCGTTGGGATGGGAGATACAAAGACAGGAAATGACAAAGCTTTTGCAGATTTAGTCCCAGTAGTTTGCTTGAGGCATATAAGGGATTTCCCCAGGGTCATACAACTGGCAAAGATGCTGCAGAGGCAGTAACTGTACCCCAGTGCTGCTGAATCCAAGCCCAGCAACTCTATCCTTTTTCAACTGCCTAATCATGATAATGATGATGAAAAATAGAATGAACAAACTCATCCTCTTTCTCAAACTCCCTGAGAGCAAAGACACTTCGTGTTCACCATGCTAACTTACATGTAAGCTTGATAGATACTAGACACTTAATAAATATTCATTGAAAATTTTAAGGTTAAGAACCATCAGGGACATCAATCACTAAGATTTCATTGCCTCATCCAATGGCTCTAAGGTTACACCATCCATCATTAAAACTAATGCCAATGCCCAACAGCCCACAAAAGCTGAGTTTATCTTGTGCCTCCTTGGCTATGATCTGCCATGTTTAATGGTCCATTCACACAGGTGCATTCAGCATTTGTAGTACTCCTTACAAAGAGTTGATAGAGGGTCTAGGAAGGATAGCCGAGGTGATGTCTTGCATATGTTAGTATGTATCCACACTTTTCTGTACCCAAGTGCATTTTGGTGGAAGGACAGTTCCATAGATTGCCTTTTTTGAGAAATAAGTGCTCACTCTCTGCTTGTCTTGCACTGGTGCTGCCCTCTGGTGGGTACTTATGCCCCACACCTTTTTTACCTGAGCTCTTCCCCCTTTGGGGGTCTCATTACTACTCCCACGTTGCATTGGGAACAGGGCCATGGAAACTGTTTCTGCATTCATGTGGGCCTCAGCCTGGAGCACCCTAGGGTGGTGCATTATCAAGGGGTTTAAATCTCAACTGTGTCTCTTTCTACTCAGGTAACCATGGTTACCATTTAATTTCTATGTGGGTGACCTTGGCTGCCATTTTATTTATTTGAGCTTTATTTTCCTCTGCCTGCAAAACAAGGGTGGGGTGTGGGTGTATGGGGGAGGGGAGATTGAACTAAGTGACCTTTAGGTTGGTCCATTCTAGCAATAAATCTTAGGTTATTCACTTTCAACAATAAGTCTAATCTTAGTGACTCGATCTTTCTTTGGAATATATTTTTAAGAGCCCATCTTTTTTTAGAACTTTCTTTCTCTTTTTTGGGGGAGGGGTGGAGAAGGAAGATTGCATAGGGGGAAATATGGATTCTGACCCTATTAATATACAGCTGGGGTGATCTGTGCCTCACCCCAGCTCAGTTGTGCTTCCGTATCTGCTTGGAAGTCGATAAGTGTTCTTCCCTACAAGTCCATATCCCAACTCTGATGGAGTCCCAATGACCTTTGTTAGTTGCTCACTTTACAGTCATAACAAAATAGGACGTATGAAAATTAAATCAATTAAGCATTTATTGATGCGTACCTAATATGTGCAAATCTTTTTGCCCGGGAAACAAAGAGATTACTACTCCCACTATGAACTCTTTGGACTTTGCATAACAGGGGAAAGACTGTCATTTCTTTATCACTACATTACAAGAATTTAACACAAAACATGGCATGTAAATGTCAATGGTGATGTTTGTCAAATGAATAAATTCCTGGTCATTCGAAAAAGAAAGGATGTAATCAATTTCTCCTTCAGAATAGCCCAATGTTATAGATTTTCCATTTGTTTTCCCCCTAAGCTCCCCTCAAACTGCCTCAGATATTCACATATGTTAGCATATGTGAAAACACACTTTAAGATACTCCTAATTTCTAGCCCGTAGGTTACAAAAGAAACTCAAGCTCGTTGCCTTAATGTTAAGGACCTCCTTCCAGGTCTAGTTCAAAGCCAGTCTCTTCCATGCTGCCTTCCCAGATTTTTCCAGGCCTCAGTGATCTTTATTCCCCCCTCACCTGTCATAGCACTGGTACCCATTTGACATGAACCTGATCATTTATTATTGTTGTCTTCTGTTATGATTTAACTTGATTGCTGTTGAAATGTTTCTTTATGCATTGCTTCTCTTTGGGGGGGGGGTGCTGCAAAGCTCCTTGAGGGCATTGCATAGCAAACAGTCAACCAAGAAGCATTTATTAAATGACTACTATTTGTCGAGTGGGAGAGTTTTACAAATGCCAAGAATGAGACAATCTTTCCTTGTCAACAACTATATCCTGGTTATCTGTGTTTGCTCCAAAGTATCTAATAGTATATTACTCTCGGTACATTGACTAAGGATGGTATTCTAGTGTTTACTTATACATGTTTTCAGGTATTGGCGTGATTCAGTGCGAATTAGGAATATAGAAGCAAGTCTAATAAAATCCTAGAATTGAAGACTCCCAAATGGCTCCCCAGGAAAAGTATAGGAGTGGTGAAAATTATGAAAAGGTTAATTAAGGTCTTAAAGAAAGAGTCATAGGGACAGTCAGGAGGAAGCAATAAAGGCTTCCAGCATGGGACTTTCACCCTCTTGGTTTGATTTTATGTCTCTGAAAAATGAAGGCTGTTGGACCAGAAGATTGCTAAGGCTCCTTCCATCTCTAACATTGTGTGATTCAAGGCCCATTCCAGTTCTGAGGTAGTGTTTTCAAATGTCTTTTCTAGCTGGAGTGGCCTGTGGTTGTGGCTGCTCCTGCACGCATCTTCTCCGATCACTCAGGCTGAGGCCCTTCCTTGTCTGCTGTTCTCCTAGCCTGTGGACTGTCTCCCCCACCCCTGGAGGGCTCACCTTCATCTCCTGGAATTCTTTCCTTCTAGACTTAGCTTCAATGCTACATTTGCCATGAAGCCTTCCCTATAGCTGGTAGTTCATTCCCCTCCAGTGACCTTGTTATGTCTATACTTACAGTCATATTTTCTCCCCTTAAGCCCTTGTGGAAGGTGCTTAATAAACGCATAGCTGGGACTCAAGAAATGAAAGTGCTTAGACCAGAGGAAGGGCATTTTAAGAAAGCTAGGTCTGTCCATCAGCAAGCATTTGTTTTGTCCCTTACTATGTGACATGCTCTGTGTTTAGTGCCAAGGACAAAAAAGCCAAAGACAGCCCCTGCCCTTAAGGAGCTAACGGTCCAATGAAGGAGAAAGACAAGGGCTGTGTATGAACAAGATAGAGACCTAGAAAAGGGGAGATAATCTCCGGAGGAAGGCATTAGCATTAAAGGGAATCCAGAATCACTTCTTCCAGAAGGTGGGACATTAGCCGAGCCTTGAAGGAAGCCAGGGAGGCTAGGAAGTGGAGATCAGGAAGAAGAGCATTCCAGGTGTGGGGACAGACACGGAAAACACTCCGAGTCCCATGGTGATTGACCATCCTCAGTATCCTGGTGGAGTGGGATTGAGAGGGTGGAGTGGAATTGAGAGTCAGGAGGCTAGCTAGGATTCTGGCTCTGCCTATGCCATTTATTTACTATCTAACCTTAGGCAAGTAACGTCCCTTTCCTGAGCTCCATTTTCTTTCTCTGAAAAATGGAGGTTGTTTGGGGTTCCATGATTTTTTTCAAGGTATACTACACCAATGCAGGCTTTATCCCCAAGGTGGGGGAGGGAGAGGAGAGAAGGGGAGAGGAGTGGGGAGAAGGGGAGAGAGACAGAAACAAAGACAGAGACAGAGAGGGAAAGGAGAAAGAGGAAAGGAGGAGGAGAGGAGAGAGGAAGGAATGGGGGGGGAAGGGAGACAGAGTCAGGCAGGCACAGAGTAAAAGCACATCCTGGATGCTTTTACATTCAATAGGTTCTTGGAACGAATATAAACTTTCACCCTCCTTTATGCCACCTATTAAAAAAAGCAAATCTGAGTACAGCAAATGGCTGAGGGGGCTGAAAGGTGGGGGTGAGAGTGTGGGAGAGTATTAATCTCAGGATAGTACAGCACATGTAAGTTTTCCTATTTCAGTGGATTTTGGAATGCAGTCCTCATGTTCAGCAAAGATTTCTGTTTAAAAAATTGTGAACAAGTCAGATTTGCTATAGAATCTTGCTTGCCAGAGGAATTCAGCTGAGGAACCACTAAGGTTGGCCATCAAAGGCAAATGGGACTCTGTTTGAAAGGCTCTTACTGGACATAGTATCATTCTTATAAGAACCACTGCCCCAGGGTTAAAGACCTAGGATTTGTGTCATGAGACAGGTAATGGAACAGTATACAGAACTGACCTTGGCCAAAGAGGAGTTGGGTTTGAACCCTGCTTCTGATACACAGTAGCTGTGTGACCTTGTACAAGTTACTCAACCTCCATGAGCCTCAGTTTCCCCTTATATAAAAGTGAAAGAGTTAGATGCCTGTTAAGGTCCCTTCCAGCACTTGGGTCTGTGATCCTGTTTCCTGGTAGGGGGGGAAATGATTTGCTCATTCATTTACCCATTGGTCCATCTGAATCAGGATGCTGACATCTTCAGATTCCAGGTTCCTTGATTTGTCCACAGACACCTAAGATGTAAAGGAGAGTGGTGAGAAGTGGCTAGCAGGGGAGGCAGTTTCCTCCAGTTTGGAGAGCTCTCGTCTAAGGCTTGCAGAATAGAGGGGTGATTTGCTTGAGTTCATGCAGCAGTCAAGAGGACGCTGACAGTTTTGCTGTATCTGCTTCTCAGGCACTCATGGATACCTCTGCCAAAGTCAGAAGACTGAACCAACCCCCTCCAGTGAAAGAACTAGCAAGATCCCTGGCCATAGGGGATTAAAGCAATTAAACTCAATGAACAGGTCTTCACAGAATACCTACTTATATGTACAGTTTTGTCATGGGGGATTATAGGGGATATACAAAGAAGATTCAGTCCTCTGGAGACTTGCAATCTATTTGGTCAGAAGTGACAGAGACATGTGAAAAGTTTAAAAAAAAATCCAAAAAACTCCCCAAACAGCAACAACCCAGAAAACATTTAAAGATGTGGATAACCGTTCAAGATGCCAACAGAATAAGATGCCACAAGGCCAAGGCCATATGTGATGAATTGCAGAGACAGGAAATGCTGAGACGTTAGTTGGGTGAAGGTGTTCAGTAAAACCTGTCATTAGCTTATGCACATTGTTTTTTGCTGTTGTGTTCTGGAAATAAAGTCAGGTTTTTTGTTTGACCTCCTGTATGGGCCTAGGTTGAAATTAAGGACAAACACAGAGTGGCCAAGTTGGCACAGATATAAGCCAACCATTAAATTTGGGCTAAAACACTACAGCTCTTTCCCTGGATTATTCAGCTCATTGAAGGTAAATTGGGAGTCAAGAGACTAGAGTTCTAGGCCAAGCTCCATGGAATTGAACAAGTCTTTGTGGTATGCTGACTCAGCCAATTACTAATTAATTTCTGTGACCTTGGGCAGATCACTTGGATTCAAAGTCTCCTCATCAAAAAAGGTTTTTTTCTTCATCTGTGAGAGATAAGGACTCATTTATCTCATCCAGCTCTAAATCTATATTCCTTATCTGAACCTTGGTTTGTTTTTAAATTTTATTTTGATCTACAAAGTAAGGGGATTGGAAATAGATCATTTCATTGGTCTCTTGTAGTGCCAACAGTAAATCATAGAATATCTCATAGATATTTAGTGAAGATATGTTTGTTGAATGAATCAATGAATAGATCTAAAGCCTATAAATTCCTTGGTCCAATCATCTCACTTTACAAATTTGACTTGAACTCTTCAGATAGGCAGTCTACATGACCCATGCCATTCACCTGATCATTCCCAACCATTTACATAGTATCATGCAAAGGATGGCTAGGTGGCACCAGAGTGCATAGAGTAGCAGGCCTGGAGTCAGAAAGACTCATCTTTGTGAGTTCAAACCTGACCTCAGACACTTACTAGCTATGTGACTCTGGGAAAGTCACTTTACCATGTTTGCCTCAGTTTCATCATCTGTAAAATGAGCTGGAGAAGGAAATGGTAAAATAATAAAATATAATAATAAGAGTGAAGTCATGCAATCAATGTTAATCCTAGTAAGGACTCTAGAGATCCTCCTCACTTTATAGAATGGGAAACTGATGCTGAAAGAGAAACAGGGACTTCCCCAAAGTCTCATAGTAGGTGCATAGTACACTTGGGACAGGAACCTATTTCTCTTGTGTCCTATTTTAGGTTTTTTTTCCAGGTTGTCTCTCTACTTTAATAATAATAATAATAATAATAATAATA
>CM053599.1:45900560-45912893 GCA_028646575.1 Pseudocheirus occidentalis | reverse complement strand
CTGAAAGAGAAACAGGGACTTCCCCAAAGTCTCATAGTAGGTGCATAGTACACTTGGGACAGGAACCTATTTCTCTTGTGTCCTATTTTAGGTTTTTTTTCCAGGTTGTCTCTCTACTTTAATAATAATAATAATAATAATAATAATATCACGAATAATTATATTAATAGCTAGCATTTAGATAGAGCTTTAAGATTTACAAAGTGCTTTAAAGATATTAATTTATCCTCACGATGATTGAAAATAAGAAAATTATGTCAAAAATGAAATTAAGGGAAGGAACTTGATCATTGTTTAGTCATTTCTGTCATATGCAACTCTTCATGACCCCATTTGTTTTTTTTTAAACAAAGATACTGGAATGATTTGCTGTTTCCTTCTCCAGCTAATTTTACACACAAGGAAACTGAGCCAAGCAGGGTTAAGTGACTTGCCCAGGGTCACACAGCTAGTAAGTGTTAGAGACTGGATTTGAACTCAGGAATATAAATTTTCCTGACTTTAGCCCCAGCATTCCATCCGCTACACTACCTACCTGCCCTAGGTCCTAATCTTAGGATCCAGTGAGGTTAAATTGGGTCCCACCATCTTGTGAGTGGTGCCTCAATGAAACAGAAGTATAGGACCAGAACTAAGGTGGGGTGGTCAGGGCTTTGTCTTAGGGCAGAATATTTAGAAGATGCTGATAGCATCATCCTAGGAGATAACACTGGTGGTAGCTGCTCCTTCATCGTCTCCATTTAACATTTAGCAGCACCTCCCCCAACCCCCAGATGAACCTTGCCCTTGCTCCAGGCCCCATGTGCAGAAATCACTAGTGGTGGCTCTGTCATACTGACAGCAAATCCCTTAGGCAGGAGACTTAAGCCACAGTGAGGATGTTGGAAGTGAGTAAAGAACCTGTAGTAAAATCCCAGGGGAACAGGGACTATGTGCTGAAAACGAAGAAAGGAAAAAAAAAGCCTTGCATTTTCCCCCTTACACCTTCTTCCTTTGGGGGTTTCAGGGATCTGTGTGGGGAAGTTTGGCTTTTTCCTTTGCCTTCAAAGCTCTCTTGAGTTCATGGGGGACTGTGATTGTTTTGCTATCTGCTGTGAAGCAGACTCAGGCAAGGCTTCCTGCAGCCGAGGGGCCAAACCTTTGTCTCCTGTAAGGCAGACGTGTGTCTCCGTGTTGGAATCACTTCACTTTGGAATCCCAGGCTTTTATTTTTCCTTATCCCCTTGGGGGGGATACAAGGGAGTTTGACTTTTGGATTCTGCCTGCACTAATTGATACTGTAAAAATAACCCATCATTCTTCTGGTCTGATCTGGGCGGTGGCGGAGCATTGTTCTAACATCTCCTTCTGACCATTTGATTGTTATCTCTTAAGTACCATTGTGGCATTACTCAATGGAGCATAATTGGAGGATGTGGGACTCCAGGTCCTTAATAATAAAGATGTTTTTCATTGAATGACCTCTATTTTCTTCTTTCTCCCCACCCAATCATACCAAGTAGAGACACCCTTCATCTCTCTTCTTTAGCTTCTACTTCATATTTCTGTAATGAAACTCAGCAAGACCTTGGTTCAGAAATGTGTCATGTTTGGGAGGATGAATTTTGACTCTCTTGTGGTAGGTGAGAATGAGCTGTGGCCCACCCAATGTTTTCAGACCAAGAGACAGTATGGTGCTTGGGAAACCATATGGTGGTTTGGGAGTCAAGAGAGTCAATGTCTACTCCTAAGTGCTGCTAGAAGGAACTGGAATATTTAGATCAGAAAAAAGAAAATGTAGAAGTGGCAAGGTAGGTGTATTTCAAGAGAAGGCTGTCCATGGAAGAGTCTGCTTGACCTTAAAGGGCTGAACTCAGAATAATGGGCAGATGGTAAGAAAAACAAGTTCTTAACATAAGGAAAAATTCCTTTGATAATTGAAGCTACTGTAAAATAGAATGGGCTACCTTGGAAGGTAGAGAGGGTGATCAGTCACTGGAAGTCCTGTGTGGTCACTTTTTGAGGAGGTGGTAGAAGAAATTTAATTTAAGGTGTATATTAGACTATATTGTGGTTGTTGAGTCATTTTTAGTCATGTGACCCCTTTGGGGTTTTTTTTTGGCAAAGATTAGAGGGGTTTTCACCACCTCTTTCTCCAGTTCATTTTATGGATGAGGAAAATGAGGCATTAAGTATCTGAGGCCAGATTTGAACTCAAATCTTCCTGATTCCAGGTCAGTGCTTTTTCCACTGTGCCAGATAAGTTGACTTCTTACATGGCTTCTGAGTCTGAGGTAGGATGATTAGGCCTTACTCACTCACTATGTGATCTCAGGCAAGTCACTCCTTTTAAATTCGTTTTATACCAGTACTTTAAAAATAACCTTCAAGAAGCCTCAGTTTCTTGTTCTATTAAATAAAATGAAGGACTAATTCTAAAATCCGATGACTATTGTTTTTGATCACTCAAGGACTTTGGCTTCCTTTAATCTAGTGTTAAAATGGAATGTAGGAGAATGTAGATCTCAAGGATGACCCATGGTTGAGAGGCAGCTTGGTGGGCATGGTGAGGAAACCAGACCTGGTTTAGAATTATCTGTGTGATCTCAGGCAAATCAGTAAACTTGTGTTGAGCCTTATTTCTATTTCCTCTTTAGTAAATGGAGACCTCTCAGACCCTCCTGCCTCTAAAATGGTGATCCAATGGGAATTGGAAGGAAGGAGAGTAGCCGGCTGACTTAGTGTAGCACCAAAGCCTCTGAGTCTTGGGTCACAAGCATTAGGCTCTCTTCTTGAGTTATATCCATATGTGAACACATTTCCTTCTTGTCCCCATGAAGGCCTTCGTTTCCTGTATAGAGATCCCTGGACAAGCAGAATTCAGCATAGCTTTCACCAATGGAACAGATCTTCATGATGGTCCCAGACGTACAGGCTGCCCAGGATCCTAAAATCTCCCTTGGTCCATTGAGAGCTGACCCTGTTGAATGCAGGCCTGTCTACAGAGGAGAATGTTAATTTCATAACTTGGCTCTTACTGTCTTTCCCCAAAGCCTTCTCTGCTGGGACTCTGTAGAGCCCCATTTCTATACGTCCTGGGCTGTAATTGCCCAAACTTCCCGAATTAGAAAAACTCAGTGAAATAGGATGATAAAATTCGGGAGCATCTTTGGGGGGTGTGGGAGGGGAGGAAAAAACTAATTGAATTTCTTGGTTAATTTATATACTACAGCAGATAATTGTCAGGAATAGACCTTAGAGACAGACAGCTTTGGCCATAGTCACCAGTAAATGATCCCACCCCCATTCCTTTTTGCCCTTGCAGAGCCATGGGCCTTTAGAATGATGTCCGTTAATCTTGCATGCCTTTGGCCAATCATTTAGTGAATCCCAAGTCCAAATCCCTGAACCTTTGACTCTCAGTTTTCCAAATGGAATGGAGTGATTCCTCCTCTCTACTCCTGAAACTTAGAGCATCCCACAATCATAGCTTTAGAGATGGAAAGGACATGAGTAGGCAGCTGGTTCAGCTGACACCCAGAGAGGTTAAATCATTTGCTCCAGGGATCATATAAGTAGTAAGCAGATGAATTGGGATTTGAACTGGAGTCCTCTGACTTCAAATACAGTTTTTTTTTTCTTTCATTGTTTCATATTATCTCTTTTACCCATCTTGCTCAGGTCTGGTTCAAGCACAAGGGCTATTCTTTCCTTTCAGAGAAGAGGCATCCATCCTTAGCAATCCATTGTCATAGTCTTAACCTTCTTCCTTCTCCCACCTCCCTCAGGGACACTATGGCACCAGCATTCACAGGATTACAGGTAAAGGAGGAGAGAGGATCAGAGGAGTGTCTAACCTAGAACCCTGTGGGCCTCCTCTTCCTGGATGGAGGCTCACTTCTCTCTGCAGGGGCTCCCATCTCTGGGACTCACTCTCTGTTGCTGGTGCCCTTTGTCTTCCATGAAGGCATTCTTCCCCTGACCTCCTACAGCATTTGGATTAAACACTTTGAGTGAGCCTCAGTCTCCCTTTTCTCACTTCTTTCTGGGCCTCCATTTCCTTATCTGTAACATGAAGGAATTAGCCTCATTGATTTTTTCTTTTTTAAAAATTAATTGATTTGTTGATTTACTTTTAGTTTTCAAGATTCAGTTCCACAGTCCCTTGAGTTACAAATTTTTTCCCCTCCTTCTCCCATGGTGGCATGCAATCAAGTATGAGATCTGTAAATACTTTCACGCTGGACATTAGTCTGGTTGTATAGAAGGGTTGTAACCAATGGAGTGAACAATGGGAAAGAAGAAACCAAACCAAATATGGAAAAGAACGGTAGCATTTAGATTGCTTCAATCTCCATTTAAATTCTCTTCTTTCTAGATCTTTCTATGAATGTAGACATCTCCTTCCATCCTGAGACTTTTAGAGTTGTCTTGTAACTATGCGTTGCTGAGAAGAGTCCAGTTTATCAGAATTGGTCATCACACATACGATGTGTCTATGATTGTGTGCAAGTTTCTCCTGGTTCTGCTCTTCTCAGTTAGCATCAGTTTGTATAAGCCTCTCTAGATAAATATGAAGTCCATCTCCTTCCCATTTCTTATAGCACAATAGTATTCCATTGCATGCATATACCACAACTTGTTTAGCCATTCTCCAATTGATGGGCATCCCCTTAATTTCTCATTAGCCTCGTTGATCTTGCTAGTCCCTCTGTGGGGGTGGTATTGCCTTGGGAGTCACAGCACATGGGTTTTGTGTATAGTTTCCTCACTTGTAAAATGAAGGGATCAGACTAATTGTACCCGTGGGGGTTCCTTGTCATTCTAAATCTATGAGCCAAGTCCAGTGTTCTGGAAGGCCCTGAGACTTGAAGCCATATGATATCAGAACAGTATGAGATTCTTAAGGTCTGGGTCAAAGGCCTATCCCTGCCTGGGATGAATGGGAAGAAGGGTTGCTGGTAGGACTAGGTTCCAGATCTCTGGTAAAGTTTTACTAGGTTCCCCAAGCTCCCGCCACCTGAAAGGGCTTACAGATGAGAAAGCAGCCTGGTGTCTGGTCCTCTGGTCTGGGGTGGGGAGTGGGGGGAGAAGCATTGGACTAAACTTTGGGGTTACAAAGACAAAAAAAGTAATTCCTTCCCTTAAGGATATAATAGAGGAGACATTGTCTAGACATAGGTATATATAAAGCACATAGAAAGCAGACAATAGATACCCTTGGATGAAGAAGCATTAGTATCTGGATGGACTTGCTATATATACATATTTATATACATGTACATGAATACATTCATTTATTATGATATTATGTCTCCACTTCAGTTTTAAGTAGCTTGAGAACATTTCCTGGATGTTCTGAAATTCTATAAGACTCCTGAAATGTCGTGGCTAAATCTTCCTTTGTGTTCACATGGGAGGTAGGGAGGGAGAACTCACATTCTGGGATTCTGTAATAATCTTAAGATTCCTTTGTAAAATCCTTATCACTCCCAATTGTTTGAATATGTGTATATGGTGAGTAGAGAGGGCAGGGAGTTATTCCTATGGAGTTCTGTAATATTTTTCATATGTCCTGCCTAAGTCCACATTGATTTTTTTTTTGACCTCTAGAAGAAGGAATGGCAACCAAGGAAAAACTTCAGTGTTTGAAAGATTTCCACAAGGACATTTTGAAGCCTTCCCCTGGCAAGAGTCCAGGAACCCGACCTGAAGATGAGGCTGAAGGGAAGCAACCACAGAGGGAGAAATGGTCAAGCAAGGTTGACTTTCTGCTGTCCGTGGCTGGTGGTTTTATTGGCTTAGGTAACGTCTGGCGTTTCCCGTATCTCTGCTATAAAAATGGTGGAGGTGAGTGTTAAATTATATTGGTATGAAATGGATCTTTCCCCTTTCCTTTCTTCTTCACCTTCCTTTTTCTAGCCACTGTTCTTCCTAAATAAAATTTGTGTGTAGGACTGAACACAAAACTCACTTGACCTCTCAATGAATTACATTAGTTTTATTGACTGTCCTCTCCCACTATAGACTTTCTAAACATGCAGTCCCCTAAACCCCTCAGACTGTAGTTTGACAAACCAATGTTGATGAGGCTAAACCTTTTTCATTTGATACTTGGGAAATTGATTTCTTGAACCCAAGTGGAACACTTCATATTTGTCAATATTAAATTCATTCAGTTTGAATCAATGTCCTAATCTGTCAAGACATTTTTGGATCCTATCATCCATTGCATTATGTATCCTTCCCATTTCTGGGATATCTTGAAGTTGGATGATCATGTCATTTTTGTTATTTCTATAGAGGAACTACTCAGTGTTCCAAATTTTATCCCATTTTTCTTCAAAATGTATATTCTCAGTAGAGATCTGACCTCATTCTTAAGAGGAAAAGATAGGATAAATTAATTCATAATAAAATACAAATAATTAATAGCTATTTCAGTATGTTATTCCTTCTAGAGTTATCAGCATTTTACAGGAGGAGCTTGTTAACTTGAAGGAATACATCTCTAATGGTAGAATTTTGGATTGAGGGATAGGCCTGCTAAGAATAGACTTTGGGGCAGTGGGCATCTTCTGGGCTGCCTTCAAAGCATAACTGATAGGCAAAGGTCCCTTCTCCTTGAAGTTAGCTTGTGTGGGACATCCCTAACAACCTATTTGGGTATTTTTGGGGGTTGGCTATATCACTTTCCTTATTGGTAAAATTAGGATAATTGTAATATAATAACTAGCATTTTGTATAATGCTTCTTGTGTGCCCAGCACTGTGCTTTACAATTATTATCTCAACTAACTTACTATTAGTTGTGAGACAAGTGCTTTAAAGACTTCCAAATATTATGGACATATAAGCTAGGCTGTACCATTGGGAAATTAGTGGTCATTCTTTATTGAGAAATGAGCCTTTGTGTCCCAAGGACTAGATAGAGAAAAAAGCAGAAAACCCCCATCTTGGGGACATCCTTGAATTTTGTAGAGGGTTATCTCAGGTGTTACATAGACCTTTAGGCCCCAGTGTAGGCCTGGGTAGATGCACAGCAGCTCTGCCTACCTGCTAGCCTTCACAGCCCTTAATAAACTTGGAATGTCTGCCCTTCCCCCCTCCCCACTCCCCCTCCCCCATGTCAATATGGTCTTTTCCTTGATCTGGAGCCTAAGTCATGATTGAGCCAACTTGCAGAATCCCTGTGACCTACTGATAGGGGACCTCCCCCTCTTTGTGTTCTTTCCACAGGTGCATTTCTTATACCCTACTTCATTTTCTTGTTTGGAGGAGGCTTGCCTGTATTTTTCCTGGAGGTTGTTATAGGCCAGTATACCTCTGAAGGTGGGATTACTTGCTGGGAAAAGATCTGCCCTCTTTTTAGTGGTGAGTATTCTGGTTTTAGCAGAGTCTGAAATACACCACTGTGTACCTTAGGAAAGTCCTTCTTTCTTGATTGCATTGAGAGCTCTGAGAAGATCATAGAATAAAGCTGGGTAGGAATTTGAAGGGCTGTCTCACTCAACTCCTTCATTTGACCTATGAGGGATTAGAGGCGACAAAAGAGGAAGGGATCTGTCCAGTTGTTTCTCCAGGAAATTCCATTGCTAGAAATTAGAACCCAGGCTTTCCTATTCCTGGTTCCATCCTCTCCCACAGATCCATGTCTTGCTGGATCTGTGACTTAGAATGGTACTTTGGAAGGCAGTATATGCTCACTTATGGACTAGTGATTTGGAATTGGAGTCTGGCCCTGTGATAGGTCGCTCATTATGTTTCTCTTGGATCACAGTCTCATTATTTTAAGAGTTGGGAAGGATTGTAGAGGTGATTGAGGGGGCAGGCAAAGGGGAATAGTAGATTGAGCCTTGGACTTCAGAGTCAGAAAGACCTAACTTTGAATCCTTCCTCAGACATTTAACTCTTTGGACTTCAGTTTTCTCATCCATAAAATGAGGGATTTATATTTGAAGACACCAGAGGGTCTTCTAGCTCTAAATCTGTGATCCTATGCGTCCAAGTTTCCTCATTCTAAGGAGGAGGAAATCAAGCCTAGAGAGGTTAAATGACTTACTTGTCCAAGGTCAAACAGGAGTAAGTGGGAGAGATGAGATTTGAATCCAGATCCTCTAGCTCTAAAATCTAGCATTATTTTCATAGAACCATAATCCATTTCATTCATTCATTTATTTAATAATAGCTTTTCTCCAAATTACATGTGAAAACAATTGTTAGCATTCATTTATTAAAATTTTGTTTTCCAAATCCTCTCCTTTCCTCTCCCCTTCCCATCTTCCCTCCCTGAGATAGTAAGCAATTTGATATAGGCTATACGTATGCAATCATGCAAAATATTTCCATATTGGTCACGTTGTGAAAGAAAACATGAAACAGAAAAAAACCCCATTAAAAAATAAAGTATAAAAATAGTACGCTTCCATCTGCATTCAGACTCTGTCAGTTCCTTCTCTGGAGGTGGGTAGCATTTTTCATCATGAGTCCTTTGGAGTTGTCTTGGATTATCGTAGTGCTAATAATAGCTATTATTGTATAGTTTTGCTGTTACTGTGTACAATGTTCTCTTGGTTCTGTTCCCCTCACTTTGCATGAATTCATTTAAGTTAAAAAAATTTTTTTCTGAAAGCATCCTGTTTATTTCTTACAGCACAACATTATTCCATTACAACCATATATCACAACTTTTTCAGTCATACCCCAAGTGATGGGCATCCCTGCAATTTCTTTGCCACCACAAAAAGAGCAATTCTAAATATTTTTGTCCAAATATGTCCTTTCCCTATTTTAAAAATGTCTTTTGGAATACACAGACCTAGTAATGGTTTTTGCTCAGTCAAAGGGTATGCACAGTTTTATAGCCCTTTGGGCATAGTTCCAAATTCTCAAGAATGGTTGGATCAGTTCACAGCTCCACCAACAGTGATGTTCCCTTTCATAGCATTTCCACCCTGGTTTTTCACAATGGGGGAAGTGTGGGATGGGACACATTTCACATTCTGAGAATGAGACATGAAAATAGGTGAGAAAGCCCTTTGAAACATACAAAGGTCTATATGGATACAAAGATCACTGAAATCTGGACTGACTAAGGGTCACTCAGTAATTTATAGTAGCTCCTTTGATCTGGGCAGGGAAGGCCAGTAGAAAAGAGACCAGGTGAGCTGCAGAGCTTGAGAAAGCATTTAGTCTTAGGCAAGACGCTCAGGTCAAATGGAATTCAGGTGTTACACTGACCACATTCCCAGAACTGGATGCTTCATTAGCAGCTGAGAATCAAGAGAAAATAGGGGTATGTTGTAGAAAGAAGACTGGATCTGGGATCAGGTAGGACCAGGTTCAAATCCAACATTGGACACATCCAACAGTGTGACCACAAGCAAGTCACTACCTCCCAGAGCCTCTCACTGCTAAAATGAGAATGATAAAACTTAACTCCCAGGGTTGTTTTCAGGCTTCAAAGGCTATATTGCTAACTTTAAAGTATATACAAATGTTAGTTCTTGTTACTGTGGGAGTGTCTTGAACGATTTGAAGATAAGTACTGTAGTGCAACAGGGGTTCTTAATCTGAGATCTATGAACTTTCAAAAATATGTATTTATATCATTTTTCCCCAGCTGGTTTCCATTGCAATATGAATATTTTATGCATTTTAAAACATCATTAAAAGAAGGGTCCATCAGCTTTATCAGCCTGCAAAGGGCTCTGTGAATGTCCTCTTCTGAATGTCCAGTTAAGCAAGTTCCGTCTATTAGCAATATCATGGTGTTGTCGCTTCTTAGGGAGGAAAGTGACCAAGGAAGAAGTTTTTGTTGTGGTTTTGTGATCTGATCCCCACTCACCCAACCCTCTTCTTCCCCCTCCTCCCACCCTGACTCAAAATAAAATATGATTCCATACTGTTGTCCCTTAACCCTTGAATAAGATCAGTTGTCTGGACAATTCAATTGTGTAGAAATCTATTAAGGGAAAAGGTTACAGAGAACTGACAGACTTTGGAAGATCATGAGAAAAAACAATGTCTATCTCTAGTAACCCATTGATGGAAAAGCAGAAGGAGACCTGATTTGAACCCAGAGGATTAACTAATCCTCAGTTTCATTTCTTGATATTTGCTCTTTGGATGACCCTAGTTGGGCATGTTAGCTCACCTCATTGGACCTCAGTCTTCCCATCTGTGAAATGAGGTTCAAAAATGCACTCTAAGATCCCTTCTAGGTCTAAACCTATGATCCCATGATCTCATAAGATTTCCTTCCCATTCCAAATCTATAATTCTGCAGTCTGTTTTGGTTGAAACACTTTGATTTAATTGCCTTGTATAGGTGGTGCCTGAGCAAACCACCCAAGTGGAAGATGAGGCTGGCTTTATGACTGCATAAATGCCACCATAAACTGGATCTCTGAAGACAACAGTCCTCAGTTAACAAAACCATTGTAAACAATGAAGTCATTTTAGAGATAAATTGCAGCTTGTTAAGCGACAGCAAGCTAGAAGCACCAAGAAGGGGGTGGAGAGTGGGAAGGGGAAGAGTCTTTGCATTAGTGCATTTTGTGCCAGGAAGCAGGAATTGGGAAGGACAGCATGGACAGTGACTCTTCTCCCTCTAAGTCATGGCCTCTTCTTGGATGGTGGGTCACTGGAGACTTTTCTTTTCAACTTTCTCATCTTATTAAAAGACTGAAGTAACCCTAAAAAGCACATTCCACAGATGGAACAGAGCAAGGTGATCATTTCTCTTGGTTCTGCCTTTTGGTATGACTAAAATCCCATAGGATGGGAAACTCTCAAGAGATGACTTCAGTTGGGTGGTGGCTTGCATTGTCAATTTGCTGATTGGACAAATATGTATCCATTATCAAAAGATGAATAGGAATCCAGTCCTTGTCCCCAAGGATCAGAACACATACCCAGGCAATATGGTTTTGTGGGCAAGGGAAGGCACTGGTGTGGCAGTCACAGGACCTGGGTTCACCTCTCAGTTCCCACACCTACCAAAATGTGTGACTTTGCACAAGTCACATAACCTCTCTGACCCTCAGTTACCCTACCCTTACCCATGAAAGAAAGGGTGAAGGGTAGAGATTGAAAAACATTCCCTCTAAGAATCTCTTCCATATCAAAATCCTATCTATATACAAGTGATTATTTCTATTCACAGTTAACTGACACTAGGGAAGATGTGAAACATAGTGAAACAGTTGTGTATATAAAAAGTGTTTGGAGAATACAAAGGAGAAAGAAGGGATGGAAGTAGACTGGAGGTAATCACAGAAGGCTTCTTGAAGAAAGTGGGGCTAGAGTTTAACCCTTAAGAAGGTGTGGGATTTCAACAAATAGAAGGGGAACAGCATGAACAAAGGTACAAGCTGGCAAATGGAGGCTGTATTGGTTTGGCAAATTAGTACTCTTTGTTTGGAGTGTTGGGTAGGTGCTTCTGTTGACTTTGGGTAGATAAGACTGGAAAGGTAGCTGTTGACTGAGGAAATAGAAGGTCATTTCAATGTTTAGATTCCATTTTTTTTTAAAGAACTTTGTGGTCGGACTTTATAGTTCCTTCACCTACTGGTCTTAGAAGGTCACTGTACATATATAGTTTATTAATGTCATTTCATAGGAGGGAGTGGGTTAAAATGTCCCTATGAAAGGTGTCCTATCTGGAAGGGACCTTAGCATCCCTATATTATTATATTGAGGGAGGACCCCACAGGCCCAGAGGGGGAAAGGCATTTGCTCCAGGTCACACGGAGTTTTCCTCAAGGCCAATTATATCCTGGATCTCCTGACTCCCAGACTCTTACCTGAGCATGATATTGCCTTCTTGGACTAAAGTCCATCAAAAAAAAACCCCAACAGATTCATGGATTACACTTTTATTGACATCTCATTTCCACTTTATTTTTTAAAAAAGCCGACAGCTGGTGCTCTCTCTATAGCACAGCAAATGGATGTTTAATTTTTTAAAAAAAGATCTACAGTTAGCTTTAAGAACAATAGAGTAAATAAAAACACAATTACTTGGATTAGCTCAGGAAATATAATTTAGATATGTTCATTTTTGTAGTGTTTGTGTATATTTTACAAATAACTAAGTGAATTTCAGAGTTTCAGAGTGAAGTCATACTAGGAAGCAAAACTGGTATAATGACAAGAGTCCTGAATTTGGGGACAAATGTTGTGTGTGGCAATCCCAGCTTTGTTGCTGAATGCCTGGATGTTTTTAACTAAGTTGCCTTCCTCTGTGAAGCTCATTTCCCTTTTCCATAAAATGAGGGGTTTGAACTAGTCATTTTCTTTCTTTCTTTCTTTCTTTCTTTCTTTCTTTCTTTCTTTCTTTCTTTCTTTCTTT
>CM053599.1:45799049-45900460 GCA_028646575.1 Pseudocheirus occidentalis | reverse complement strand
CTCTCTTTCTTTCTTTCTCTCTTTCTCTCTTTCTTTCTTTCTCTCTTTCTTTATTTCTTTCATTCTGCTTTTTGGAGGGGGAAAGCAGGGCAGTTAGGGTTAAGTGACTTGCCCAAGGTCATACAACTAGTAAATGTTAAGTGTCGGAGGCTGGATTTGAATGCAGGTCCTCCTGCCCCAACTAGTCAATTTCTTAAAAGTTTCCTCTAGTTCTGAGTTATAGGATCTTAAATTAGAAAGGAATTTGAGAGAGCATTTAGATCAAAGCCATTATTTTACATGTAGGGAAATTAAAGGGACTCACCCAAGGCTTCTTACTGGATGTCCACTTCAAGATTTGAAAAAAAAAAAAAGAAATGTGAGACTTTTTTGGGGGAAAATTCTGGCTTACCATAACCTGTTTCTCCCCATAGCTTAGTTCTTTTTGTTGTTGGTAATGATAATCTCACCACAGTTAGGAATTTAATCAAATGGGACTTTTCATCCACCTCCTAAGCCAATGCTACCTATCTTGGACAAAAACAATTGAAGTGTAAAGTTCTGAAAATGCTTTTGGTACATCCTTTCCTTTGTTCCTTGCAATCTACATTTCAGCTCTGGGTTGAAAATTAGGGAATTGAGGTTTAGGAAAGTGGAGGCTTGCCCAAGGTCTCCCAGATCTAGTAAGTGCCAAAGAGGGGAATTGGGGAGAGTTCTCCCTGCCCTTAGCATACCATCCTTGATAGCAAGTTCTCCTCATGCATTCTAGCTGGCATTTGGGAACTTGTGTGTGCATATTTACAGACACACAGCTATTGATTTTGGAAGCAACCCTCCCATAATCCCATGGAGTTCCAAAATATTTGCCCTTGCGAACAGGCATTTTGCTGACCTATATCAACTGGAATGTTTTAGAGAAGCAATGAAAGTGAAAAGTCACCATTTACTTGTATGCCAGCTAGGGGTGGTTATTAACTCTAGGATTTGAAAGCTGGAAAGAGCCTGGGAGATCAGCTAGTCCAACCCCCTCATTTCTAAGAGCAGGAAACGGCATCTCAGGGAGGGGATTTGACTTGCCCACAGTCAGTTAGTTGGCAGAGGCCTATTTAGAGAACCTTGGACTTTTTGATGCCCAGCCCAGAACTCTTCACATCATCCCATGCTCCTGATTTATCACCCTTTTCTACTGGCCCAGCAGCATTTAGTAAAGCATGGACACCCCCTGCCCCGACCTGACTGAAATGATGGCTCCTTCCCTACAGAGCATTTTTGCTCGAGTCCAAATGAAACATGTGCCTTTGAAAGGCTCTAGGTGCCACTGTCACCTTAAGGTGTTTAAACAGCAGCATCTAAATCTCTGATGCCTCAGATTAAGGGCAGTACTAAAAAATGTATTCTAAGAGAACACACTCCAGGGGAAGAGAATAACCCTGCTAATAATAGATCATGTTTCTGGATGACTTTAAAGAATGTTAAGTATAGTGCAGTGGATAGAGCTAGCCCTGGAGCCAGGAAGATCTGAGTTCAAATCTGACCGCATACACTTAATAGTAGTGTGACCTTGGGCAAGTCACTTACCCTGTTTGTCTCGGTTTCCTCATCAGTAAAATGAGCTAGAGAAAGAAACGACAAACCCACTCTAGCACCTCTGCCAAGCAAACCCCAAAAGAGCTCCTGGAAAGTCTGAAATGATTGAATGATAACAAAGAGGAGTTTTACACATATGTCCCACATGATCCTTATACCAACTCCATGAAGCGGATACTATAATTATCTCAGTTTACAGATGATGAAACTTGCAGCTTAAAGGGAATAAATATATTATGTGCCCAGTAAGTAATTATCTGCAGGGTGGGATTTGAACTCAGCTCTCCTTGACTCCAAGTCTGCCACTCTCTCAACTCCAAGGCCAATCAATCCATAAAATGCTTTTATTAAGTGCTTACCATTGTCCAGGCTCTAGGGGTGCAGGGAACAAAATAAAATCATATATTCCCTCAAGAACCTCATGTCTTATCTCTCTCTCCGAGAGTGTCTCAGACCTGCTAGTAGATAAAGAGCTATGGTGTTAATGTGTTAATAAGACCGGGGTCCCCAGTGTAATTTTGTACATACTATCCTGCCTCCCTCATTGCAGTTAATAGGAATTCATTTCACCTGGCCCAGGAGTCAGGTTAAGGTGTGAGTATCTCCTTCCCATGAGTTCTATTGGGGGAACTGGGCTATTGAGAACATAGATTTAAAGCTGGTTTTAATGATGACCTTTAATGATGACCTAAAGGTGACCATAGAGGCCATCTAATCCAAGCCCCCTTTTTTTCCAGATGAGGAAGTGGAGGCTCAGAGCTCTTAAGGCCATGCAGATTGCACAGCAATGCTCTAGATTTGAATCTAAGTCCTCATACCATATCACATGCTCTTTCTGTGACTGGAATCTTAAAGAATATGTTAACTCTGAGGATGAGGTTGGAGGAAGCTATTCTAGACAGAAGGACTGCACAGCAAGAGCAGAGAGGGAAGAAACTTTTTCATTTTATATCCTGATCCTGCCTTGAATTCTTTTTCACTGGAAGTGTTCCAACAGATACTGGTTGACTGACCCTACCTCCACCCCTACCCTGTGGAGGACATTTCTCCCTCTGATGGAAAGTTGTCTTATGTGGCCTCTTAAGCTTCCTTACAATTCTTAAGTGTAGACCATCCTAAAATGCTCATAATCAGATTCTATGATCCCATGATTCTCAACTTCTTTGGTTCTGAAATTCAATAGATTCCCTAATGCTTGGTTCTATGATTCTTGGATTCTGCTCATAGTATTCTATGATAGAATCACTAAATTTTGGGCCTCAGGTAACTGGCCAAACCCTGCACACCATGTGCCCTTACGTGAATGCCTGCCCTAGTTCAGCCATGGCCTGAAGAGGGAACAGTCATTTGAAATCCTCTCCTTACACAGGCCACAGAATTAGAGACTGGAACCTTCATTTTTGTTAAGCACAGAGTGCTTTTGTACCAGATTGAGCTGTCACGGGCTACATTCCATCCCCTCCCTCTTTGCCATTTTAAGTCACAAAGGACAGAACCATTTGTGTCCCTGAGCCTGGACTTCAGGGGAAAAAATGGGACAGTTTTGATTTTTTAGCTTTAGAGAAGACAGACATTGATTTGGAATGCTAACGATGTAAGTGCATTGTAGGCCTTCTTTTTCTGAGATCCCCTAAAAAAGTTCCCTTGTTTTCAAGTGGACCTCTTAAAGCCAAGGATTAAGTTCCAGGCCCCACTTGAGAAGCAACTCGGCATGGTAGAAAGGGCACTAGATACGAGAATGAGAGACGCTGGATTTGTATCCTAGCTCTGGCACTGAAGAGCTGTGTGACTAGGCATATCACGCTACTAGAAAGGTTACTTGGATTCAAATCCAGGCTCTGCATCACCTTTGGGTTATTTAATTCAGCCTTGTTGTACCTTAAGTTCACTTACCTGTGAAATCTAAATCTGTGAGTCTGCTCCTATCTGAATCCCAGTTTCCATATCTAGTGCTACACTCACTAATCCCATAGGAATGGGGATAGAAAGTCACTTTTTAACAAAAAGTTCCATGTGAAGGTGAATTAATTATTATTATTTTCATCCCACCACCTTCATCCCCTCTTCCCCTGCCAAGAGCTCTCTTCAAGGGAGTAATACGTTTTGGTGAATTGGCCCATTTCCCCAGAGGAATCTCAGAATGAGATTTTTCTTTTTATAAAGATGCATTGGTAGGTTAGTGAAGGAGACATTTTGGGACAGGGAGGGGTAACTGTCAGCATTCCTTGGTGAAGAGCACTCATGTCAGGAACAGCACAGGCTTGGGGGAGATTTCAATGGCCGTTGAGTATAATTCACTTTCCTGAGGACCAGGGGTGATCATTGATTTACCTGTGGTCATCTGGACAGTAGGTGGAGGGAATGGGATTTGAACCCCCATTTTATTGATGAGCTGGTAGTATTCTTTCCACTGTATCAGGTAGGGGTTGTTAGAACAGAGTTCTCCTTCAGAAATGCTAACGCTGCCACTGGCGTTGGGATCCTAAAATTTAGATCAGGAGTGGGGAGTGGTCTAAGAGGCTATCTAGTCTGTCCCCTTTGTTTGCATTGACTGGCAGGGACAAGGGGGGGGAACTAGAGAGGGCCAGGAGAAGACTTGGGGGGGTAGGAAAGGACCAGGTAAAAGGAGAGTCCCTAATTGGTCCTGGAGGTAATAGGGAGCTACAGTAACTGATTGTTTTTCTTGTCTCCCCTGTCTAGGCATTGGTTATGCCTCCATCGTCATCGTGTCCCTCCTGAATGTGTATTACATCGTCATTCTGGCATGGGCCGTCTACTACCTGTTTGACTCATTTCAGAAAGAGCTCCCATGGTCCCTCTGCGATCAGAAGTGGAACACCCCGTCTTGCATGGAAGACAACCTGAGAAAGAACAAGACGTTAATGAACATGAATATCACAAACTACACCTCACCTGTCATCGAATATTGGGAGTAAGAATCATTTTGGTCTTAGTAGTTGGTGCAGTGGGTAGAGCACTGGCCCTGAAGGCAGGAGGACCTGAGTTCAAATCTGGCTTCAGGCACTCGACACTTGTTAGTTGTGTGACCCTGGGCAAGTCACTTAACTCCAATTGTGTTGTCAAAAAAAAAAAGAATGAATGAATAGACAAAGCAAGGCAGGTTCCCTCCCCCCCCCCCCAAAAAAAAAAGAAGTCTCTGGTTTCTTTAGAGAGTCTCTAGCTACTGCTGCAAGAGGGCCTGGAGAGGGAGAGTCTAAGGTGGGTAGAGCTAGATGCTCTCCATTTGAGACCTGGATCTAACCCTTACTTAATAGTATTATTATCCTCAGTAGCACCTAATTCTCTTGAGCCTCCCTGTCCTCGTCTCTCAAATGGGGATGATATAGGTTGTGTTACCAATCTTAATAGGGTTGTTCTAAGGAAAATGTTTTATTGGTGAACTGTCAAGGCCTCTCTATTCAGGTAAGTTCTGTTTTTCCTGCCCAGGATATTCAGGAGCCATTAAAATATATCCTCGGTCCTCTTTGGGTACTGCTCAAGGGCAAGGCTGTTGCTAGGTCTAGTCTGCTTAAGAGACACTGAGTTCTCTCTGTAGCTTGATGGCTTTGTGGTCTAGAGTTAAGAAATGAACTGAATGTACCTGAAGCTTCTCCCTAGAGACAATACTATCCACTCAAGAAATGGTTTTCTTGGGTGCCTGCTTTTTTGCAGGGTATTGGGGTAGAGCACAGAGAAATTTAGTCCAAATCTGCTGCCTTCCCAGAGTCTTAGAAGAGGAGACAAGCACCCCAGGCTTTTCTTGGAGAGGCCCTGGTTTGCTCCTTCACTAAAGAGTTTCTCATTATGTAACACCTTTGGTGTGTTTTTTTTCTTCTCCTGTGTGTATTAAAACAAAAGAAACCCCAAAACTTAGATCAATTTAGTTCTTACTCAGAAATCTGATCCAAAAGCCTATCTCTGAGACCCTGTTTAATTTGTTTCTTCTTCTTTTATTTTTTTAATGAGGTGTGGGAAATTGGTACATTCCACCTGTTTCATAAAGATAAAGGCTTTCCAGAAGCCCCCACGTCCATTCTCAGGAAGACCTAGCAGAAATGGGATGAAGTCCAGTGGTGTCAGTAGCACCTTTGGCCCCACCCCTTTATAACATGGCTCACCCTGGCCTTAAGTCTATCAAGAAATCAGACCCTTCTAAATGTCCCAGACTTTATTAGGGGAGAGAGACAGAAAATTTCAGCCCTCCCATTATCACTCAGTCTTTCCCCCACAGGGGAATCAGGAAGTAGGCATTTTCCTCTTTTCTTTCCTGTGCCATTGTCCTAATGGGCACATGCCTTCCTTCCCTAGCAATGAGGGTGAGTTGGTAGCTTTGAAGCCAACCCACTTGGGCCTGCACCAGGTGCCTGCCATAAGTCTACTACAAAGGATGCCGAAAAGCAGATGCAATTATCAGGCTTTTAGAGGGGAACTGTTCTCCGAGGCCCTTCCTTCCCAGGTGAGGAGTGCTGTCTTTTACTGAATAACTATATTGATGTTCATGTGGCATCTGGAACCAGGGAGAGCCCCAGTAGCCCTTAGCAGGCATCTTCCAGGGGATTGCTTTGCCTTCATGGAAGCATAACCACATCCCCAGATGCCTTCTATCAGTGGCCCAGGTCCAAGAGCTTGGGAGCACTGAAGCCTTTGGGGGCTAATGTGGGGGATGTTACAGGTGGACTGGGTGGAATGAATTATTTGCATTGGAATTTGTCCTCTAATTTGTTTGGTAGATTTTGTTGTCAACAATGTTCTTATGGGCTAGGGGTGGTGGTGGTGGTGGGGTAAGAGGCTGGGGACCATCAGAGAGATAGATTTAGTAACAATCCCGTGTAAAAAGAAGTGTTTACATATCAAGCCAAGCTATAACCTATAAGAAACATTTCAAATAGTGATTGGTTTTTATTTCTCCTTTGGAAATTTCTGGAGGGTAGTTCATATACATACATATATACATACATACATACATGAATGAACTACACACATACATATATACACACATATACATATATACATACATACATATATTGTGTGTAAATAAATGAATATACATATACATGTCTATACACACATATATTATATATACATACATATGTGTGTGTGTATATATATATATATAAAACACATATATATATATATAATATATATATATATATATATTTGGCCAACTTTTTTTTTAAGTTCCTAGAGAATAGAGATTTGTCATAGAAATGTTGACAATCAATTCTTCTCACTTGAATGGAGTTGGGTGGCCTCACCCCTTCCCTTTCTTATAAACACGTCAGGTCAGGTCTGGCAAATGAATTCCTCAGGAACCATACAGGGGAAGCTAGTCTGGATAGTGCCTGCCCTATTGTGTCGAGGGGCCAAGGGCAGTTTTCTTCTACCTTTTGTTGAATTCTTGAAAGAATTTGGCCTCACCCTCCCCACATATATCTCTTTAAAGTTGGGGGGAGGAGTCATCTGTTTTAAGCTATAGTCAACTCATTATTTCAAACCCAGTTACCTGTTTCATGGCTTAAACCAGCTCCTTGACTTTCTCCTCATTTACTGCTCACCTTTGGAGCATCTTAGTTCTGGGCAGCATGATCTCTTTTCTCTACCCTGGCCTCTCTTCTCCAAAGACGAGTAAAGTCATTGACCCAGTTAAGTTTCTTTTGGCCACTTGAATTCAATTCTGATCTAGTCTGGTAGGAATGAGGCTGGAATAATTGGGCTGAGAGTCATTATGGAACTCCTTTGTTCCCTATAGTCACAGATAAACTCAATTTATTCACTGTTGTGGGTCTTGCCTTTCAGGATTCCCACTGAAGGACCTTTCTCTCCTACTCTTAATAAGGGAGGCATTAGATACTCAACTGTCTTGGGAAACATCCTTCAAAGGTCTTATAAGATCCAGATGGACATAGTAGGTTCTGAAACCACCGGATCCTCCCCTTCCTTGTTGTGTTCATCTGGCCAATTAGTAATAACCCCAGTGCTCAGTTCTCACCCATTTGGGCCACTTAATCCCCACTTGAATTCCAGGGCAAGTACTTGAGACAGTTTGAGTGTTCCTCTGAATTGTATACATAAATATAAGCCAAGGACTGGATGAAGGATGGTGTCCATGTGGGACAAATTCTGCAAATGTTACATTTGGAAAAGTCTGACTTCTGTCAGTGCCCAAGACAATTCTAAGATGAACAGGCTGGCTGATGGTTGACTCAAAAGCTTCTGATGGGTCAATTCAAGTATGTGTTAAGTATTAATCTGTGCCCAGCCCTGCATTAGCTATTTGGGGGAAGGGATGGGACAGATTTAGGGAAGGAAAGTACCTTATTGATCACTTTGTTACCTTTCCAATCCCACTCCCCATCCATGTTCTAATGGAAGAAATCGAGGTACAGAAGGAATTAGTGATTTGGCCAGCCTAATAAATAACCAGAAAATAATTTTCAAGCCATTTTTTTTATTCTAGCACTTCTCCCCACTCCAAATCATACTCTCTGCTTCTAGGGAGTTTAAATTCTTATCTGAAAAGCTAGATCATGGGACAGATGACTATAAACTAATACTTGATGACTATAAAATTCAGTTGTATGGACCAGAAAGGTTATGATTTCAGAAGAGAGAGACACAGTAAGGGTTAAGTATTCAGAAAAGGGGGACATCAGCATAGGATGACATGGCCAGGGATGACTCCATGGATCAGGAAGAACTTGAAGAATGAGTAGGTTTCATCAGACTATTCAATCACCCATTTAGAGTGGGAAAAGACTTTTGAGTCCACCCAGTCCAAAGCCTTCCTTTTTCCTCCTTAGGTGACTAAGGCCAAGAAGGAACGAGTGACTTGTCAGAGGCAATAGAGGTAGTAAGAGGTAGAATTGTTTTGGCTCCACATTTAACAGGTAGAGAGAAATAGCAAGGACATTTCAAGGGAAAGAAGCAAGTTGAGCCCAGTGGGAGGTTAGGGTGTTAAAGAGATGGCATTCCACACCGGATTTTCCAGTGTGTCATTACAGAAGTCAACAAGTCAAGTCACACATTCCTTCCTTCTATTGCTTTTGTGAGGAATATAGAGGATCTCTCACGGGAGACAGGGAATCCAGCCCTGAGGCATGGGCCACTGTTATTGTCCACCCAATGTGCCCTTTCCCCCAGAAAAGTCAGTCTGGGGAATCAGAGGTACAGAAAGGGAAGGGTGTGTGGAGCTATTGCTTCCCACTCCACCCATCCCTTGGGGTTTCTAGAAATAAGGGAAACCCTTTCCTGATCCTTGAGATTCACTTCAACCCTCACTCTGACCCATCCACTACCTACCCCCTACAGACATTAGAAAATGAGCCTTCCTGTCATGGTCACTGGGTATGTTACTGATTCTCTCAAGCCCTGCAGGAGAGCAGCTGGAATAATTTATCAGAAAACTCCCTTGATTCCTCTTCAGCATTGAAAGGCCAACCAAAACAACCCAGCAGGCTAATATTGCATGCCATAAATTTAAGCCTGGGATCTTTATCCCTTGAACCTTCCTGGCATGAGCTGTGGGCCTTCATTCTTTGAGATGTCTCACCCAAGGAGAGTTAGTGAAAGTTGCTAAAGAGGGCCCTAAGGTCACAGGCAAGTCTTTCTTGATAGTCATCTGCTTCTGCTGTTGAACACCCCACAATCATTGGAGCCCTGACTGGGAAGATCAGAAGTGTCATCCACCATTGGGGCCAGAGCTGAAACCTATGTCCTTCCCCATTTCCATTTTCTTCCTAGCACTCATCCTTTATGGTCATCAATAGTTATACTTATTTACTTATACTTATTTACACTGCAGAAATAAGACATCTTTTCTTCCCACTCTCATCTTGATTCTTTATCAAGTTCCAAAAGGTTTAGGAGAGGCAAGCGATAGAATCATCTTGCTCCCTTCCCACCTTTTGGCCCACTTGGCTACTGGAGGAGACAGTGGAGTAACCCTTATGTAGATTTTCTGGCCTGGAGGAGGCTTCATAATCATGGCTGGGTAAAAGAAAAAAGGGACTGGTATGATTTGGCAAACCTCAGACCTGAAGGAAGTCTTTCCAGTCTTAGCTTTCCAGTTTGCTCGGCCCAAGGATTGCTAGTGCCTAGGCTTTTCTCCATAGTATTTGGGGGGGGAGGTGGTATCTTGGAACCTCAGAGGTCATCAAGGGCCATCTCCCTCAGAGCTGGAATTGACCCTGCAACATTCTTCACTGAATGCTTTATTGAATGACACCTAAATACCATCTATGATAAGGAATGAGGAAAAGATCTAAGCTTTGTCCTTTGTTTTGGCTATTGACAGCCTTTCTCCTATCATCTGATGCATGACAGGAGCCCATGCCTAGGAGGAATCATTTAGAAGAGTTCCCCTAGATTACAAATCCTGGAAACTTGAGTTCCATGGATGGCAAGCTACTTAATTGAAGTCACACAACCAGGAACTGAATCCAGAGCCTCTGACCCTAAACAATTATTTTTCCTTCTACATTGTTCCCAACTCGTGTGTGTGTGTGTGTGTGTGTGTGTGTGTGTGTGTGTGTGTGTGTGAGAGAGAGAGAGAGAGAGAGACAGACAGACAGACAGACAGACAGACAGACAGAGAGAGAGACAGAGAGAGAGAGAGAGAGAGAGAGAGAGAGAGAGAGAGAGAGAGAGAGAGAGAGATGACATGATATAAAAAAAAATAGGCAGTTAGGTGGTGCAGTGGATAGAGTGCCAGGATTGGAGTCAAGAAGACCTAAGTTCAAATCTGGCCTTAGACATTTACTAGCTGTGTGACCCTGGGCAAGCCATTTCACCCTCTTTGCTGCAGTGTTTTATCTGTAAAAATGAGCTGAAGAAGGAATTGAAGAAGCCACTTCAAGTATCTTCACCAGGAAAACCCCAAATGTGGTCAAACAATTCAACACATTTTTAAAAATTTTAGAATTTGCCTGATAGTATTTGTTATTACAATATCCTTTGATTTAGAAAAAATATACATGTGACAAAGCTTCTATGGATTCAATAATGTAATTAAATGGCCCCATATTTTGAAAACAACAATAGCATCAATGTAGAGTTGAAAAATAGTAATTATCGAGAGACTCATGTAGCCTAGGAAAGGTGGTCACTTTTGTAAGTATTTACATTGAGACTGGTGGATGTTGCTGGAGTCTCTGCCCTGTTTTCACCCTCACTTATTTGGTGTTCTGGTGACACTTGTGGGCATGGTGCTCAAAGAGTAGACTTTGTTAACTTTTACCTTCATTTCCTCTGCCTTGGAGGTGATGAAGCTGGAGAGGGTTAGAAATTCCACAGATCCTTGTCAAAGATCAGCAAAGGTGAAGGCTGGAACCAGTCACCTCTGTGCATTGGAGCACTCTCAAGCTTCCATGGATGAAGGCATCAGGTGCCTTCAGCAGGCAGTGCTCAGAAACTCAGGGTGCTTTGAAGCTTTCTGTTGATGGCAGGAGAACCTTTAACTGGAAAGCCAACAACATCTAAGCATCAGGGAGTAAGTAGCCAGCAGAGGAGATTAGACAGCCTGGATTTGGTGTTGCATTTGATAGACACCTGCTTAGGGAAGTAATCTCTCCCCAGCATCCTCATGGAGCAAGAAACTGAGTTAGGACCCAAGTTAGGGCCCTCCTGGGTACTTTGGACCAGGCTTTGAGCTGGCCTTGTTTGAACATATCCAAGACACTCATTGGAACCCTCTCATTCGTCCTTTGATGGGTGCAAGCTGTCTTTAAAGACAAGTGGGCATTTAGGACACTGTTTCTGATGACAGCCAGCCTCGGTGGGAAGTTGTCCTGCTGTTCCCTTGTGGGCCTCCCTGGTGGTCAGTGCTGCACCCATCTCTGTCATCAGGAAGGAGGGAGGAAGGCGTCTCTTTCTTACATGATCTACTGAAAAGGGACACTTTATGTTAGTTGCTCAACCCTGCTTTCTCATGTTTACATCCCGGAGCCTCCTGCTATTATGGGATCAGGGCTGCTGCAGCCACCCCTCCCCCCCCCCACCTGGCATGAGCTCCATTTACAGTCCCTGCCAGCCTGGGAACCCAAGTCAGTGTGACTCAAGCCAAACCTGAGTGCCTGTCTGCCATTAGCTCTGAGAGGAACCTGGGCTTGGGGGTCAGGAGACCCAGTTTCATTCCTTCCTCTTTCTAGTTGTCTAACTCTGAGCAATTTCTGTGCCTCCCTTAGGCCTCCGTTGACCTTGTGAAATGGGGACAAGATTATTGGCCAACTGAGCTCCCAAGGGTGGTTGTGAGGAAAGTATATTGTCGAATTCCAGTGATGTGACCTAGAGAGACAGTGAGTGAATGTGTGATTCACTGGTCTAGGGAATTCCCAGGTGGGGAAACACCCTCTACCAGGGTCACATAGCCAGTACATGTCAAAAGACAGCCAGGCTTGGAAGTCAGCTTGATATCACAACCTGTAATATATAACACAACATAAACACCGCCTGGCTCATTGTTGTTGTCATTGCTGTTCAGTCATCTAGTCATGTCCAATTCTCTGTGGACAGCTCTATAGACCATGGGGTTTTCTTGGCAACCTAGTACACAGAAGGCACTTAATGTTTGTGGATTATTATGTACCGTGATTACAATCAGGCATGCATTAAGACTCTGAATACAATTATTGACTAGCTATTAAAGGACCCTTTAGTAGAATTGCAATCCCAATGGGTCAAGTGATCTGGGTTCACAACCTGGCACTGCTACTTATTAGCTGTGAGTTGGCCAAACCACTTAATCTTTCTGAACTTCAGCTTCCTCATCTGAAAATGAGGGTAATCATAATTATGCTCCCTCCACTCCCAAAAAGTAATTGCAAGGAATATGGTTTGTACCTCTTTAAAGCCCTGAATACATGGCAATCGTCAGAATTGGCAAGTTGACATATGAACAAGGTTTCACGGGAAAAAATGGAAATCTTAGTTAAGGAGATATTTTATTCACTGGTACCTGAAAACAGTTGTGAAACATGGCTGCAATCCTGGTTTCCCTTTCATGAGAGCTGACAGTAGTTCTACTGCTCTGATTATGATGGCTGGCTGGATAGCCCCTTTGAGGATTGGGTGCTGGAGAGGCATTATATGGGACAAGTCCAACCAAGAAGACCCCTTCTTCTTTAAGGGAAATCATCCCTTCTCCAAGGAATACTTCTCCACATCACTGGCATATTCAATTCTTCAGGTGCCCCTCTTCCCCATTTCTCACCTTGAATCCATCAAAATTCTAATGCCCATAGCCTAAAAGGTGGCAGTTTCCTGCTGACTTTATAATTCAGCCCAAAGCCGGAACCACTGGGTGAAGCCTGGTTCTGCTTTAGCTTGCTTAATCCAGTCCTTAAGGATATTTGAAGTCACAGAATGTCTGAACTCATCATCCATACTTTGAGAGATTATCTAGTCCAACCCTAGAAGTTGGAAATTCAGGTCCAAAAAAGGTAGCTGACTTGGAGAAGGTCACAGAGCCAAGGCAGAGCAGGCCCTAGGACTGCTGACCCCTTTCCCTTCTTTCTAGGGACCTCTTTTGGGGTGTCCGACCGTGTAGAAACCAACAGGGTACCTACCCTTCCTTCTGCCCAGGCTGCCTGTGTTGTCCCTGGACCCCTGCAATGAACCGGCTTTGGAAAATACCTGTAGCTAATGTGGAGTCCTTTATCCCAAGACCTTTCCACAAACCACTGGGGAGAGACGTGCACATATAATTAGGCTAGCTTTCTTAGAATCAAAGGAGTGAGTCATATTTGCAAACTCTTCTTATGTTCAATCTTCTCTTGCAGCTGTTGGGAGGCAGAGCCAATTGTTGGATACTTTAGGAAGAGAGGGGGAGGGAGGGCGGAGTGGGGAGGAAGCATTGTATAGACTTACTGCCTTGAGGTCGGGTGTGTATTTTCCAATTGTTACCTCTGCTATTCTCTAGGGGAGCTCGGGCTCCATTATGTGGCTGGATTGGGGTCAAAAGGAAACTATTTGACCCATACTTGGAACTTACTTACATTGTTGAGTGCTTGCTGGACGGCAGCTGAGCCATTCGACTAAAAACAGACATTCAGACTATTCCAGGATCCACCCTGGGATGAATCATTACTATTCTTGGACAAGAAAACAGCTAAGTCCTCAGTCCCTTGTCTGGGGCAGGCAGGAGGCTGGGATGCTTTCTCTCATCTCTTTCTGTAGCTAAGGAGGAAGGTGAATGATTCCTAGAACATTGCAATTGGTACCCCTGCTTTGGAAAGAGCAAAGACCACCTTTTCCATCCCCATAGAGAGAATCAGGAGACCAGGGTTTTTATGGGTCCAACTCTGCCACTACGTAACCTTTAACAAGCCCAAAAGACTTAAGACTATAAACTCCTTGAGGGCAGGGAGTTAGTATTCATTTTTAAAAAAATTTTGTAATCTGAGCATCTATCATGATATCTTAGGAGCAGACCAAGGACCGTTATGGAAGAAGAGAATGTCCACTTGATTCTGGAATCAGAATACCTAAGGTTCAGATCCTGCCTTTGACCTTGGGAAAGTCATCTAACTTCCCCAGGTCTTGGATTGCATTGAATTGCTTGAAATCTGAGATTGTAATATTAGATGACCTTATAATATAATCACTTATAAATGCTAGCTGTCACCACTGGATGACAAAGGTCTACCTACCCCAACTTTAGGATTCTGTGATTCTCTCACCAGAGAAGAGGCCTTGTTCTCATCCTAAGAAAGGTCAAGTTTCCTGACTCTGGTTTTAGGACTGATTTTTCAGAAACATGTGACATTGGGTCAGCATTGCTGAACTCAATTATTACTCAGCTAGTCTCTTTCAAACATCTACTGTGTGCTCGGTACTGTGTTAGGGATTGTGGGAGATGGAGGGGAAAACAAAAGATATGACAGGATCTTCTTGGATAATGACAATAAGTTTTAGATTTGTCTTCTAGGAGAATGGGAGATGTGGGAGATAACCCTATATTCAATTGTAGATAGAGTATAGCAAATAAGATGCTTCTGCCTGAAGAATTTTGAGCCCTCCTAAGGAAGAAGGCCTTCTGGAAATCACTGTGTTTCTTAAGTTACTATAATATTCATGAGGATCTCTAATAAAGCCTCAGTAGCTTGAAAGGGACATTGGTTTACCATTTTTTAAAAATGTGCTTATCTCCTAGCAAGGAGCACTTTGCTTTCTTTCCTTTGAAGGAGTCACTGGAAAGGCTGAATTGAACTGTATATCAATTTTAGATTAAGAGGCTGCCCAATTCAATACTGTATAGTCAGCAGCAGAGTGATATCTGGCCCCTTCCCAGACCTAAATTGTTATTATCAAAGCCAATGGTCTCAGAGCACTGAGTCAAGAAAATATTGTAATTGGTGGTGAGCAGAGGATTACAGAGATGCAAGGGGAGAAAGTAGGTCATATTTTACACTCTTTCAGATTGGAGAAAAGCAGCCTTCACACTGGAAACCCTGATTCTGGTCTCAACCTTGGCACTGACTGTGACTGTGGCTAAATCCCTTCCTTCCTCTGGGCCCCACTGGCCTCCTTTATAGTGAGAGGGTTGAACAAGATAATGATCTGTGTTACTACTATGTCTCAGGTTCCTTGTAGTCCTAATGTTTTGTGATCATTGCCAATGTGGATTGTTTATTTCCAGGAAAATCTGCATGCACAACTTCGTTCATTCAAAAATTGTCAACTAGGCAAAATATTGTGAGCAGATGTTTAAAAAGTCAAGCATCACCAGCCTATCTTCACAACTCTACTCAGAACTTGTTCCATATTCCATTCCCTAGGAGCTAAGGTAGTCCAGACTAGCTCTCATCTCATCTAGGCTTCCCTCTTCCATAGATTTCTGTGAAATGCCCACTCCCCACCCCCAGAATCAATAGCATTTCTGTGCCCCATGTGACATGTGCTATTTGAAGAGCTGAGGTACATAACACCTGCTCTGGGTTATTCTTGCCACCCAATATTTTTTTTAAAAGCCACTGTGAGGCCTCCCTGGTTAGAAAAGCAGGGATCTTTGAGATTTTTATTTGTGCTCATTGCCATGGTCAGCCCTCCTCAGTGGATCATTACTGGAGAGGCATTTCCCACTCTTCTCTAGGAAGATATCTTAGTATCACAGAAAGAGCACTGAATGTAGAAATAGTTACCTAACATAGAATCCAAGCTCTGCTACATTCTCCCCTTTGCACCCTTTGGGTAAACCAACTATTCAAAACCAGGAGCTGTTTTAGGTGCTGAGGATACAAAACCAAAAGTGAAAATAGCTCCAGGCTGTAAGAAACTTACTTTTATAATCGAGTAGGGCAATACCTACTTTTAGAAATAAATGTAAGATTTGGAGATGCAAAATATTAACACCTGGGCTACAGGGATTATGAAAAGCTTCACTTACAAGGGGGTGCTTGAGCTATGCCCCAAATGGAACTAGAGCTTCTAGGAGGCCATGATGAAAGGATTAACATTCAAAAAATGAGGAGGGTGAGGGGTAGATTGCCAATTTTAAAAATTATTTTTTAAATTTATGGAGCAAAACAAGTATTTCTATAAGGTAGTATAATTTTTAAAAAGATGATTGCCCATGAAATTGTAAATCTATTATGTGTAACTTGCTATTCCTTCTAATTTCATTTCCCCCCCCCCAAGCCTTTACATGACTATGTAAATGATCCTTTGCCTACCCTGTATTTTCATAAGTTATGTCTGAGAATCTGAATGAAACCAAATAGGAGAAAACCCAACCAACTGTGGCATTATTTGGATCCTTTCCAACTCTTAAGGATTGGTGCTTCCCATCATAGTGGTAATAGAAAAATCTTGGAAACAATGATGGCAGTGATTGATTCCCTAGGGGCTTTAGTAATTAGGCAGGGAGAGAAAGAAAGGTCATTTGCAGACTTCACAGACCAAATGGGATCCATCTAGTTCCCTGCTCAAATGATGAGTTGAGATGTCACCACTCATGTTGGCAATGACCAATATTAACTATGTCTGGAAAGTGCCTGGCTCTCTTAGGGGTGCTTATTCTAAAATGCTGTCATGGATTTGTTTTAGTGTGAAGAGCACTGGACTGGGTATCTAGTCATGGAAGTCATAAAATCTCCAATGTGGAAGGGACTTCAGAGGCCATGTAGTCCCGCCTTAACTAAGAATTCCTATAACATCCCTGAAAGGTGATCCTCTATCACCTCTGTCACCTCTGTCACCTTTGCTCTCAAGGCAGTCCATCCACTTTGGCCAGCTCCAATCATTAGTAAGTTTTTTACTAACATCAAGTCTAAAATTTTCCTTCTTTTGCTTTCGACTCCTAATTCTGCCTTCTGGTGTCAAGCAGAACAAACCTCATTACTCTTACTAGGATGGACCTTCAGATACTCGAAGAGGGCTGTTAGGTCCTCTTTCTCCATTTCCAGTATCTTCTTCTCTAATCAGAGTCCTTCATCTAACCTGAAATCATTTGACCTTGAAGTCAAGCCCTATGCCATCCTATTTAACCTCCTGGACACTATCAGTTTTATCCATTTCTTTCCTAAAACACGAGAATCCCAAACTGAAAGCAGCACTCCATAGCTGGTCTTCTGTTTTTAAAATATAGGACCAAGAACTGAAAACCGTACCCTGCACATGGTCTGATGAGGACAGCAAACAAAAGAGCTCTCTCTTCCCTGTCCCTCTCTTAATATTGCATTAGGATTTTGGTTGACTCACTGAATTTGTATTCCACTAAACTCCCTGCTCTTTTTCATACAAACTGCTGTGTAACCATACCTCTCTCATCTATGGTGTGTCTTTTAAAACTTAAACATGTAACCATTCTTTTTATTTTATTTTATTTTATTTTATTCTATTTTATTCTATTCTATTCTATTTTATTTTTTTAACCATTCTTTTAATGTTTCATCTGATTATAATTGATTCAATATCCAGTCTGTCCTAGGCTGAAAGTACAGCAGCTACTCCCCCTCTGCTCCTAATATCAATGAGCACAGAAGCTTTAACCTGCTTTTTCCCCTATCCTGGGTTCACTCCTCCTATGTTGTTGTGATTCAGTTATCTTGTGTCAAACTCTTTGTGACCCAGTTTGGGGTTTTCTTGGCAAAGATACTGGAATGGTTTGCCATCTCCTTCAGCTCATTTTACAGGTGAGAAAGCTGAGACCAATAGGGTTAAGTGACTTGGCCAGGGTCAAACAGCTAGTAAATGTGTGAGGTCAAGTTTGAACTCAGGATGATGAGTCTTCTGACTGTAGGCTCAGCACCCTTATCTGTTAAGCCCTCTTTAGGCAGGGTAGTCTTGTGACCCTCTCCTGGGGAGCTGGGGTGGGGGGTGGGGTGGGGTGGGATGAGATGAGGTGGTAGAGTTCACCATAGTGATTCCAGGTAAGCCTTAGCCATACCATAGCTCTGAACTCTGGAACTTAGGGGGTCTACCCATCTCAGCTTCCCAAACAGCCCTGCGTCTGATATATTTTTGTATCCTGTAATTTAGTCAATTAGCTATCTGCATATAGGCATACCTCGTTTTCTTGCCCTTCATTTATTGTGCTTTGGAGATATTGCATTTTTTTTTTTACAAATTATAATGTTCGTGCCAATCCTGCACACAGCAAGTCTAGCAGCACTTCTTCCTAGAGCATCTGTTCACATTGTGTATCTCTGTCACATTTTGTTTATTTTCAGTATTTCAGCTTTTTCATTATTATCACATCTGCTATGGTGATCTGAGATCAGTGCTGGTTGGTGTTACTATTATAAATTGTTTTAAGGCACCATGAATCATGCCCACATAAGACAGTGAACTTAATCGATAAACATTAAATGTTTTGACTCCTCCATTGACTGGCTGTTCCCCATCTCTCTCGCTCTCCTCAGGCTTCTTTATTACCTGAGATACAACAATATTGCAATTAGGCCAGTTCATGACCCTACAATGGCCTATAAGTGTTCAAGTGAAAGGAAAAGTTATACATCTATCTCTCACTTTAAATTGAAAGCTAGATATGATTAAGCTGAGTGACAAAGTTATGTCAAAAACTGAGACAGGCCAAAAGCTAGGCCTCTTGCTACAGTTGGCCAAGTTGTGAATACGAAGGAAAATTTCTTGAAGGAAATTAAAAGTGCAATTTTTTTTAGCAATAAAGCATTTTTTAATTAAGATATGTACATTTCACTTAGATATATTATTGCACACTTAGACAATATTATAGTGCAAACATAAAATATGTACTGGGAAATAAATTCACATGACTTGCTTTATTGCAATAGTCACGTTTATTGTGGTGGATTGGAACCTGACCCACAATATCTCCAAGGTATGCCTGCAATTTGAAAAGCATGTTAATTGCTCCTTTATCCACATTATCCCTAAAAGTGTTAACTGGTGAGGGCCAGTCACAGATTCCTGGGCCATACCACTGGAGACTCTATACTTTTGAGTCTGGTCCTCCGATCAGTGCTATCACTGAGTACATGTTCCTCAGTCTTTCACCTACATGGATGAGCAACTCAAAAGTGAATGCAGGAGTAGGCTCAGAGGCTTGGCAGGCACTTACTCTAGGTATCTTGAGGATGGTCCCAGAGACTTCACCTTGTTCCCAGCTGGCCATGAGCATGAACTAACTTTTCTCTCTGGCTCTGTCTGTTTCTCTCTTACACCTTAAAGGCGAAAAGTGTTGAGCTTGTCCAAGGGAATTGATCAGCCTGGCACTCTGAAGTGGGACCTGGCCCTCTGCCTCCTCTTGGTCTGGATAATTTGTTTCTTCTGCATTTGGAAAGGAATCAAGTCGACTGGGAAAGTAAGTCATGCTTGGTTTCTGTGTTCGTTTTGTTTGGGGTGGGGGTCGGGTTTCTGTTGCTACTTATCTCCTAATTCACCCCCTCCCCCACCTTTATAAAATAACTCTCTAGAACAGATCATTGAGAAGAGTCATTTTAAGCCAACATTCTCTGTAGAAGAATCAAAGGTAAAGAGTGACCTGTGTTTGGTATTCTCTTACCTTAATTTTCAGTGAATCCCCTTCTCCCACTAATCTTACTGGTGTCTGTGATGCAGAGACTTTAGCACAGGATCTGGAGCATAGTAGGTACTTAATTCATTGAGCCCCTCAGAAAAGTAGGGGTTGGTTGTTGATTGGCTACTTAGCTGATGCTCACCTTCAATATTTCTTCTCTTTGGAACAGTCACATGTTGATAGGGGACTAAAAAAAAATAAAAGGGCTTGAAGATCATTAAGGGTAAGTTTTCTATCAAAGGGGTAGCTGTGGGGGGGTAGTGGGAATGTCTCAGGGTAAGTCAGGTCTTTCTAATGCCCCTCAGATCACCCAATACATGGGTCAGTCTAGACCTATTACTTCAAATTTTCTAGCATATTTTGGAATGGCCAAAATTGAGAGTAGGGGTTCTTAAGCAAAAGGGATTTCTGAATAGATTTAATGGATGTCTGTGAATTTTCATCTTCACCAGCCTTAAAGCATTTCCTTCAATTATTTGAAAATGTGATTTCAAGAAGGTGTGCCAAGGACTCTTCAAAATGGCAGAGGTGTCCATGCAATCTCAAAGTTTAAGAGCACCTGTATAGTACAGATTCCTAGACTCCCACTTTCAAGGAAACTCTGTCTCATCTAATCCAACTTTTCTCTAGATAAAGGAATCCCAACAGTATCTTGAGAGACAACTCTGGAACCAAATCACCTCATGTGATATCCTGTCTCCCATGAACAAATTTAATAACTACATACCTCAGTTTCCTCATTTTTAAAACGTTAATATCACTTCTGTGATAACTATAACAGATAGCCAGTTTCTGCTTAATCATGTCTAGTAATGAAGTCCTCACTACCTCACAAGACAAATTCATATGTTCTCCAGATTTTCTTCATAAAATTAGATAGTGCACTTAAGGGTTATTATAACTCTTCTCTTTAAGGTACCTTGTTCTTTTTCTTGCTCGGTGGTTGGTATACCACAATCCTTAGCCAAGGTACCATCCCTGCCATGTAGACATGTGGAACACATACTTCTATCTGGCCATGTGTTAGATGTTTGGAAGTATTTGAAAGAAGGATAAGCTATCCTTCCTTCATGGAGCTTATGGTCTAGGTGGGAAGTTAAGAAAGACAAGTCAAATGCTAGACAGGATGGCCAGATGGCCAAGATGGCTGGACAGTCACTGGCCAAAGTATGTGGTCTTACACCACAAAGTAATAGAGAACCAAGATGGGATCCCAGGGTTCTCATTCCAATGTCCTTTCCATTGTACTGTCCTTCCTCTGCTCCCTGGGGAATTTTCTATTCTAGTCTCCCAGAGGTGAGGGTGTGGTGCCCACACACATGGTACCTCTAAGAAGGCTAGAACAATAAGTGCTTCTACAGAGCATGGCCAATACAAATATGGGCAGAGTTCTTTGGATGTCCTTGCTCTCAGAGAACAGTAAATCATCTGCCTGTTGCCATCTGGTCAACATGCTAGACCTTTCCTCCCCAGAACTGCTAGATTCTCTATAGAATTGGCCCTGAAGCTGTTCTTTGAGGTTTCTAGACTGGCTGAAAGATGTCAGGCTGAATACTGGAATCAATCTGGTCTCTTCTGCTTTGAGAGTCATACGTATTCAACCAAGTGGCATCTCTCAACTCCAAACTAAGACTCATCCTGATATTGTGTGCTAGGAACAAATGTTTCTTGCAAAACCACATTTTGAAAATTTTTGAGCATGTGGGGTAGCAAAGAAAATCCAGAGTTCTGATGTCTGGATTGTCTGCCATTAACTCATCATAGGATGCCAGATTAGTCACTACCTGATCTCTTTTGTTCTCAGTTTCCCCATCTGTAAAGTGGATATGGAGGATCATTGGATATTGATCATTTAGCTTAGCTTTCTCATTTGGGAGAGTGAGCTGGTATTCACACCTGGGTCCTCTGACAATATAATATCATCATCAACAACAATGGACATTTATCTAGAGATTTAAGGTTGGAAAAACACTTTACATTTGAGCTCCTTACTGCTCTTTTGATCCATATTTGCAAAATAAAATGTATATCACACACATTACATTCTAGGGTATTGAAGGATGCCATTCCACTCCAAGAGTGCTTTAGAAAGCTTCTCTTGCATGTGTGCTTAATGCCATGCCGAGCATTTGGGGAGATGTAAGGTTTCAATAAGGCATGGAAATGTGGCAGAGCAGATATAGGACTGGACTGGGAGTCATGAAGATCTAGGGTCAAATATTATCCCAGACGTTTACTTACTGGGTGGCCATGAGCACAGAGGATCCTTGCTTTAGAGATGGAAGGGGACTGAGAGGCACTCCAGTGCAACAAATTCATTTTACAGATGAGGAAAATGAGTCATACGGAAGGAAGATGACTTTAGTTTCCTTCTCTATAAATGGGGACCATCTCCAGTCATCCTGATCAATATTTAGTGACTGGACCCAGATGGCTCTGAAGGAGAAAGTGAGGCTGGTGACCTTGTACAGCCCTGCCTCACTTAAATCCAAGTCAACTACAGGTCATGTCATCATTTCCCTGATGCCATGGTCCTCTTAAAAAATGAAGGACAAACACAACTATAAATGGGGAATTGTTGTGAGGCACCTTCCTCACAAGGCAATGGTGAGGGTCAAATGAAGTTGTAAAGCTTAAAATGTTGCTTATATATGGGTTATTATTCATGGTGAGGATATGACACATACTCTGGCCTCTGCCAGAGGTGATTTAGTCTATCTGATTTTGCAGATGAAGAAACAGACACCCAAGAACTTTCCGTGACTTGCACAGGGTCACCCAATGACTGAGGGTCAAAGATTTGGCCCTCTGACTCCAGAGTGAGGGCTCTTTCTACCGTCCAACAGTTGGAGGTGGCTTCATTTCCCTTATTTGCCATGTGAGCAATTGAAGTACCAAGAGATACCTGGCCCTCAGTAAGGCAGTGTGTGATTTGACCAATGAGCTCAGACAACAAATCTCTGCCCCAGGTGAATGACTGGCCACTTCACGGAATGACATGCTTGCTTTGGCAGGCTGGTCATGCAGTTGCTAGGCTCCTGACTCCTTAGAGGGGCTGATAGTGTATAGGCAAAAGTTCACTGACTTTCAGGATTCTGAAGACATGACTTCTGGTCCTCATTCTCCTTGGGCAAGTCCCTTCTTAATAACAGCTCATGTCTCTAATTTGAAAGGATAGTTGTATCACAGTATTGGTGGCAGATAAGGAAACTGAGGTGCGGGGAGAGGTGGTGGTGGTAAATGACTTGTGTGCCCCTACATAGTGTGCTGATAGCAGAACTGGGATTGGACCCAGCTCTTCTGACGCCAAGTCTCACGTCATATGGCACCAGCCTGCCCTTAAAGTCCTCACACCTAAAAGTGTCGATGATAAGCTATACTGACCAGCCTCAGGAATAGAGAATAAATGAGGGGAAGAGGGAAGTCACTATGCTTTGCTGCCCCTCACTGGTGTGAATTTGTGGTTCCCAAGATCCCTTGCCACAATCCTTCCTTACCTCACCTTCTGGCAACCTGGGCCTAGGAAACAAGGGTGTGGTTTGACTTTGTGGTTACATATACACAAAAGAATGTGTTTGACTAAGTTGTTTCTTCTCACACCCTAAGGGCTTTTCTGTTTTTTTTT
Source organism: Pseudocheirus occidentalis (assembly GCA_028646575.1). NCBI lineage: Eukaryota > Metazoa > Chordata > Mammalia > Diprotodontia > Pseudocheiridae > Pseudocheirus > Pseudocheirus occidentalis. The sequence goes on along the minus strand of CM053599.1, from coordinate 45,877,274 downwards.
TCATGAAAGTGAAAAGAATACAAATGGTTACTAATTATGGTAGTGACTGGGGTTCCCCCAACCCCCAAAGACTTTGAATTTATCAATGTAGGGAACTCCTGGTGTGGAACCTTCCTTTACCAGTGCACATTGGCAGTTCACCTGAAAATCCTATTATAGTATCAGAGTTACCTGGGAAAGGTATATGAGAACATGCAGTGTCAGAACTAGAAAGGATCTTAGGCTATAGAATATTATAGCATAAAGGAACCTTAGACCAGGGAAGGTTAGAACTAGAAGGAACCTTGAAAATTACAATGATAGAGCTAGGAAAAACAATAAAATGTAGAATGTTAAATCTTGAAGGAACCTTAGAACAGAGACTATTAGAGCTGTAATAGACCTGGAAAACCCTATTGTTGGAGGTAGAAGGAAACTCCAAATACAGAATGTTAGAACTGGAAAGGGCATTAGAACATTGGTGTCAAACTCATCCAAATCATCCCTGCAGGCTGCAGACCTAGGACCTAATTCCTAGATCCTGTGTCCTTGGTCATTATTCTATGACGTTGGTGTTACGTCCCAAGGTCATTGTCCTATGATGACCAATTTCATACAGTCTTCAAATTGGAGAAGTCCATCTCTAGCCCAAGGGTTCCTAGCTTCTTTTTTTTTTTCCTCTGTGTGTTAGACCCCTTTGACAATCTGTTGAAGCCTATGGGACTCCTTTCTTCTCAGAATCATGTTGTAAAATAATTGAAGAGAACTAAATTTCATTTAGTGGTTAATGAAGCTCAAGAAGCATTTCCCCCCATCATAGTTTCTTGGGGGTCACATGCCAACATCTTGGATCTATCCCAACCCTCCCTCATCTCCCATTTACACAAGGGGTAACTGGGTAAGATCATGACTAAGAACATGGTTCTAACCCTAACTCTTCCATTATATTAGTCATTATCTTGTGCTAGTAATTTCTTTCCTGTTTCCTGCCCTATAAAGTGAGGGGATGATAAGAGATGATCTCTTAGGTCCCTTCTAGTTACAAGTGTCTATAATACTCCCATGACTTACCCACCTAATTCCACGACTAGTAACTGGCCGAATCTAGACCTGGAACCCAAGTCTCTTGGCTCCCAAGCCAGTGTTCTTTCCTTTTCATGTTCCCAAAGTAGAAGCTAGCCCTGTTAAGTTCTCTGCTCTGCTGAGCCATGTGTATTTAAATTCTAAAGACTTAAATTACCATGAAGGATTCGTTGATAGAACGGAAAAATACCATGCCCTGTGCAAAGGCCTGACGGGCTTTACACCACCAGTATTGTGGCGCCCCTGGCTTTGGCTTCTCCTGGAACAACTCCCCTAGGATGCATTTAAAAAGCAGGAGAGTAGATCTCAAGAGCTTTCCCTCCCGATCAGCAAATTTTGCAAAACAAAAATATATTTTAAATGAGGCGACGGGGATATAATTACAAAGGGGGAAGCTGTTTGGCTCCAGTCTAAACACACATACACACAAACACAAGACACAACAAAAGCAAAAATTTGCAGACATGTGATCACCAGCACCCCATCCCCCTCACCTCTCCAGAAACAATAACCATAACCACTGCCACCCTTCACCCTAGACACAAAACCCTTTTGCTTCAAGCATAGATTGCCTGGCACAACAGTGTGGGCCCTCGAAGCCTGCAGGCTTTGAAGTGCCTGCCCAGCAGAGCCTAAGGAGGCCATTCATAGCAGGCAGCTATTGTCTTGGGCAGTCTGAATGTCTCCAGGGTTCCTGGGATGGGGCTGGGCAAGAGCTGGCTACTCACGGAGGTGGGGAAGCCTGTCTTCAGGAAGGGAAGAGGGGGAGAGGCTTTGGGGGAGTTTTGTTTGATTATTTTTCTCTCAAACATTTTATAAGTTGATGTAAGACACCCCAGTTGCTCCTCATGGAATTATGGGAGTTCCCCTCCCTAGAAGAGCCAAGAAGACTAGAGCCATGGAATTTGATTGCCAGAAGTGGCCTTAGAGATCATTTAGTTTATGGCTCAGAGAAGGTGTTTTTTTTTTTTCTATTTTTTAATTCATTCATTGATTCAGCAAGACCCAGCACAGTGGTATAGCAAGAACCCTGAACTTGGAGTCATGAAGCTTAGGTTTGACGTCTTGGTCTGTCATTTACTATCTGCATGAATGTGGTCAAGTTATCATGCTTCTCTGACCCATTTCCTCATCCATAATTTTACTCATGATTTTATAGTAGAGAGGAATTCCTGGTTCCCAGTGATGCTGTTGTATAACCTTGGCCAGGCTTTTTCATTTCCTGGATCTCTGTTTCCTATAAGATGAAGATATTGGACTACATGATCCCTGAGGTCCCTTCTGGCTCATCTAGAACTTAGAGTCTTAGATAATTGTCCAAGGGAATAAGATGTTAAGCAACTTGTCTTTGGCCACATAGCTAATGAATGTTTGAGGTAGTACCCAAACCTATATCTTCTTGATTCGAAGTATAACCTCCCTAACCACCATACATACTAACTCTCAAATGTAAGAGAGTGGTAATAATACACCTAAGCTACCATACCTCACAAGGTTGTTGTATGGGAAGCACCTTGTAACTGTTAAGACATTAGAGAAATGGAAGCCATGTAAATGGTAGACATGGAGAACCTTACTATACCACTCAAACCACAGCTTTTTATTGTTGTTGCTCAGTCATTTTGGTTGTGTCTGAGTCATTGTGACGCCATTTGGGGTTTTCTTGGCAAAGATAATGGAGTGGTATGCCATTTCTTTCTCCAGCTCATTTTCCAGATGAGGAAACCAAGGCAGAGTGAAATGACTTGTTCAGGGTCACACAGCTAGTGAGTGTCTGAGGCCAGGTTTAAACTCACAAAGATGAGTCTTCTGACTTCAGGTCTGGTATTCCATCTACTTCACCAACTACCCCTTGTGGTTAGGAGTTCACAACTAGTATCTGGGGGGGAAAGTATGGACTATGATATGAAAGCTATAATATGAAAGGGAGGAAGGAAGGAAGGAAGGAAGGAAGGAAGGAAGGAGCTCGAGGGAGTAATTAGTAGGGTGCTATGCAAAGTCAGAATAGGGAGAGACCACTTTCTATTGCTGCTATCAGCTAGTAGACTTCATAGACTAAAATTTGAGCTGGGTCTTAAATCTTTTAAGGGATAAGATTTTCAGCAGGAAGAAGTGGGCAAGAGCCTGGAGTGGTAGTGCCATATTCAAAGACGGAGATGGCAGAGAGTCATGTAGCATGTGAAGTAATTATTCTGACTGGATCTCTGGACACTTAGAAGATTTGAGCTGGAAAAGATATGAGACCATATTGTCTAAGCCCATCATCTTAAAAGTGACACAAAAGGGGACCAGAGAGATGAAGTGTCTTGTTCTTGGTCACACTGAAAGCTAAAGCTGAGTCGAGTTGGAAACTCAGGTTTCCTCAGGACTCTCAGGTTGAGGGCTTTTCACCTTACCAGGCTGCCTGTTGAATGGTATTAGATTATTTGGGACTTGTGTTACCTAGTGTGGGTTAACAGATTTATATTTTAACAGGGCTCTTTTGATTTGATTTGGGGAGCTCAAAATTCAAATGTCCAGGAATGACTGGCCAATGCAAAGTGGCCAACATTTTGGTGCAAAGCACTAACTAGAGAGTCAGGTCTCAGATCAGCCCAATGTAGAAAAGGTATCAATCTTCTTTTCTCAGACTCATTCACTACAAGTGGCTTCTATTATCCTGGTTGAGTTTGTGTATTTTTTCATGAATTTGGGTTATATCAATGAGCATACATCTAGAAGTCAGAGCAGATAGATTGGTGATATATATGTATATATATATATATATATATATATATATATATAGATACATATATATGTGTGTATATATGTATAAAACACACTCACACACTCATACATATGTATGAATTTTATATATGTGTGTCTAAATATATATATATATATACACATATATAAATATATGTGTATATGTACATACACACACAGTTTCAACAGATGCTCAGCTCCTACTTCCTAGGTTCAGTGCTAAGCATGGAGGGGACATGAGGCTTAACAAAATGTGTCCCCCCTGCCCTCAAAGAACTTAAAATCAACCGTGGAAACCAAATACACAGATAAATCAAAAATTAATTGGAATGTGATTATGTAAATAATTCCTACCTCAATTAAATGAAGCACTCAGCTAATGGAGACAGATTTGAGTGTCTTTTGCTAGATGGATGTGGAATTTAAGGGGTTAATTCAGGGCTTGAAAAGGTACTTCTTTTGGTCTCACCACTTGTTAGAAATCTGTTTAAAACGTCCACATTGCTGCTTAGTCACACGTGGAGTGGAATCTCTCCACTAGAGGCAGGTCCTATACAGGATCTCAGGAGACATGGGTTCTAATCTGAGCTCCACTCCTAATTACCTATATGACCTTGGCCAAGCCAGTCAACTCCTTGAACCTCCATTTCCTCATCTGTAAAATGGAGCTAATAACAGGCTTTCTGCCTGCCTGATGAGATTGTTCTCGTTTTGAACATGTGTTCTCATGGCCTAGGATTAGAAGACAGAATTTCAAAAAGGTTAGAATGTTGGGCAAAAAACTGGGAATTGTATTTTGGAAAGGACATTAAAAGGGAGGAGAGTATACAGGAAAAAATATTAATACCATACTAAGGGTTTAGGGCAGTTAGATAGTACAGTGGATAGAATCAGCTTCTTCTATGATTTCTTAATATTTCCAGTGACAGCTGCAAAAGGAGATTTCTCACATCCTGCCACATAGACAAGGACTCCCAGGTTGGTAGAGAGATAAGTATTTGCCATATGAGGACTGGATGAAGGAAGTGAGAATATTCAGCCTGGAGAAGAGAAAGAGGAGTGGGCAGGAGATGATATCTTCAGGTACCTACCTGAAGGATTATAGAATGATTGCAGAATTAAACTTATTCTATTTGGTCTCAGAAACCATGGGATAGAAGTTACAGTCAAATTTAGGCTTCATGGCCAGTATTAACATCAGCTAACATTTAAATAGCATTTACTGGATATCAGGCATTGCACTAAGCATTTTACAAATGATAGCTTACTTAATCCTTACAATGACCCTTACAATTATCCCCATTTTACAGATGAGGAAATGGAGGCAAACAGGTTAAGTGACTTACCCAGAGTCACACAGCTAGTATCTGATGCAAGACTCCAGACCCAAGGCTCTAGCACTTACCTAAATCCCTAAGGGAGGAGTGTGGGCTGTAACAGTGTTAGTAATCCTTGGTTGGAATGGACTACCTGGGAGGTGGAGGTGGGAGGAGGAAGGGGTTAGTGGGCTTCCTCTCAATGAAGATCTTCAAGATGACCACTTGGCAGATAGAGTAGAGGTATTCTCCATCAATTCTAAGCCTGAGCTAGCTAAGTATGACCATCGAACTCTGAGATGAGATATTGAGTATCTTCTCCTGAATGTTAGTGAGATTTGTTTGTTATTTTAAATTTCTCTTATACATCTTTTCTCTAATGACCTTTCTTAAAACAAAACAAAACAAAACCCTCCAAAATAAACCAAAAACAAAATCTTTACTCAAAATTCCAGTTAAAGTTAAAGTTAAAGGTAAAGCTGTGTCACTAACTTGTGAAACTGCCTCTCTGGTTTGTATTTTCCTGATAAAAACAAGATGATCTCTGAGCTCCTTTTCAGCCCTACTCTTCTTTGTTCTAAAGTTCCTTCCAGAGACATGGCAGAGTATAGTCAATGGAGTCAGACTCAATGACCTTTGAGTCAGACAAGACCTGGGTTGAGGTCCTTCCCTGAACACGTACTAGTTGTGCAATCTTTCAACCCTCAGGGAGCTCTGGGAAATCATAAGAGTTGCTCATCTCTATTGGAGGATAGATTATTTTTCCTTTGATTTCACGTGCCATTTAAAAAAGGGAGCTTCCAGCTCTGCCATTCTTTAATTTTATGGATTCCACATAAATGAGTTTTTTTTTTATAAATGTGTGTGTGTGTGTGTATGTGTGTATGTGTGTCTTCCTTTGGGAGCATGTACTCACAAATTACATAGTGCAGAAAGATAAACGAACATGAAACATGGGTGAGTTCATCTCAAGGGAAGGGGGAATGAAAAAAAAAAACCAAAGCCAAAGGCATCTCATCCCTTGCTTTATGTTTCTTTTCTATTTTAAGGTTGTATACTTCACAGCCACATTCCCCTTCCTTATGCTTTTCGTGTTGTTATTGCGTGGACTCACCCTGCCTGGAGCTGTCTCTGGCATCAAGTTTTATCTGTATCCTGATGCGTCCCGTTTGGTAGATCCACAGGTAAGGTACTGTCAGACTTCCCCATGGCCTCTCCTGAGACTCATGGGGCCATGAGCAGGGGAACCAGATCTAGCACTTTGGGGAGGAGGTGGAGTGGTCCAGAGCACTTTTTTTTCCATTACTCTCTTGAGCTCAAATAGAGCACTGAATGCTAAAGAGTTGTGTTTTTCCACTGTGTCTCATTGAAAAGGTCATCGTTGAAAGTGTTAATGTATCTTTCCATGTGTATATCTTTTTATGTCAAAGGATTCTGAGGCTGTAGACTCTGCCCAATTATAGAATCTGGGTTAGGCTCTGGACAAGGTAAGGGAGATAACATTTTTTATGAGGATAGCTTTCCCCCTTCCCTCCCTCCCACACTTTCTCCATTCCAAGGAGAGCCAGAAAAAAGGGGGACAAAGGGAGCCTTGCTTGGAGGAAAGCATGGGAGTTTATCCCATACGGGAACCTCTAGAGGAAGATGCTGGTGAGGTAAGGGCAGTGGTCTTCAGAGTGTCAAATGGGAATCGCCAAAGCCTTAGCATTCAGGGACCACACCTCCATGTCAGCTTACATCAAAATGATCAGAATTAGCCTTGTGTACCCAGGAGACCATCTCTTCCTTTGTGCTTCATTTGACTGATGAGGAGACCAAGGTTCTTAGAGGCAAAATGACTTGATCATAGTCATACACCCAGGTAATAGAGTCACCATTTGAATCCAGGACTTCTCAATCACAGTCTTTTATTTGCTTCTTCCTGAAGTTCTTCTTCCATTTCCCAGAGAGAAATCAAACCTTTCTTTTTGTGTGGTGATTTTCTGAAATGCCTTCAGACACCCAGGCCAGGCCACTCAAATCTGGTTTGGCAGCTTCCCTCTCCCCCCCCCCCCCACTAAAACTGGGTTAAATTCTGTAGGATTTTCTTTTGCTTTGATTTTTTATTTTTAGCTCAGCTTGGGTAAAAGTTCAGTTGAAAAAAAAGTTGCTAAATGTTATGGGAAGTAGATAAAATTCTTCTTAAATTCTCACCTCTTCTAGGATCAGTTCTTTCTGATGACTAGAACACTGGCTTCTCTTTTAATAAAACATCAGAAGTTTGGAAGTGCTGAATCAAATATATAGTCAGTGGGTTAAGAAAACTACACATATAAGACACATTTTCCTTTACTCAGTCTGCTTTAGGTTACTACCTCCTACCTGTACAGTGGAAGTCAGCTGGGAGGGCTTATCATTAGAAGCAGGGAGAAATAGATAAAGTTATTGGAATAGTAGTCCTGCACAGGTATTGTGATTTGTGAACCTGAAAGCCTCCTGAGCACATACATTTCATCGAATTTAGAGCAATCCCTTCCAGATCATCGAATCCCTTCTTATTTTACAGAGGGGGAAATTGAGGCTAGAGAGGGGAGGTATCTTGAGAAAGGTCAATCAAAAGTACTAAGTCTTGAAAAGGCACAAATGTGTTAAGGGACCTGCCCCCCATACTTGTTTGTCTTAGTGAGAGTGACGAGCACTCTTGCCATCTGTCTGGAGTCACTAATAAAGACATGATTGAGCCCCCAGTCTGAAGTATCTGTTCTGAGTTCAGGCTTCAGGGTTTTCTCTTAGTTTGGGGTAAAAGGGAGCCAAGGAAAGAGGGTGGCTTGGGGAATGAGGGATGTTGGTGAAGACATAAGTCTTCAGATAATTACCAATTGCCAGCTTAGTGGGACCTTGGGGGCCCGGTATCAGAGGCCCATCGGATCCTCTCTCCTGATGACTAGGTAACTTTTTCTTCCTGGTCCCTTCTCTAGAGTTAACTTTCTTGTAATGTTCTTTCTCTCTCCCTTTCCCCCTCTTTCCTTCCAGGTCTGGATTGATGCTGGGACCCAAATCTTCTTTTCCTATGCTATCTGCTTGGGAGCAATGATCTCACTGGGAAGCTATAATGCCTACAAATACAACTGCTACAGGCAAGTCTTCCCTCCACAGGGGTGCCTGCCACTTAGCCACTTTTCTGTAAACAGAAAAAAAAAAGGAAGTAGGGACCCGGGGTTCAATCGTCCTTGAATTAACTTGCTCCATGAAATATGTGTGACTTAGGGACTGTATGCTGCTGGGATGCCTGAACAGTGGTACCAGTTTTGTGTCTGGCTTCGCAATTTTTTCCGTCCTGGGCTTCATGGCACACGAGCAAGGGGTGGACATTGCAGATGTGGCCGAGTCAGGTATGGTGGTTTCGGTGGCAGTGATGGTGGGCACTGCCGCCTAGTGCGTGAGCCGACTTCTGCAGGCATTTAGCCAGAGAGGGGGCATTGGGGGGAAAGGAAAAAAATGGAGGTCTTCAAAATGAACCCCAGAAACTTCCCCTAAGTACCAGAGACTCCTGCTTCAAAATGCACAACATCTGGATAGCCGTTTGATTGATGTGGGGGCAGAAAAGGAAGGATGATTTCCTCTCCTCAGTTCAGGGAATTGGGGTCAGCCCTGGATTGGGTCAACTAGAGTCCACCCAGCTGCCTACTGGGCCTTAAAGCAAATCCATTTGAAACTCAAAATCGGCTGCCGGTTCTGCAGTTTGATTGCAACTTTCTCAGCCTCGGTTTCTGTATTTTGCACTTTGCTCTCGGCGTTTTAGCTGTGAAAATCAGACCTTCTCGGGGTCACTGTCCGTCTTTGAGCCGTCCCTCATGAAGTTGGTATTATTGGTGACAAGTCCATTTTGAAATGGGTTGTGAGGAGAACGTCGCCTTCAACGGGCAGGTAGAATCTTTCTTCAGAAAGGTCGTCAGCTAGCCCAGAGGGGGCCCTTCTCTGATTGCTTCTCAGCATCCAATCACCCTAGGAAACTTAATCTGCTTTTTGAAACTGCTGCCTTCCTGGAGGCCCTCTGAGGGTGAAAAGATAGATAGATAGATAGATAGATAGATAGATAGATAGATAGATAGATAGAAGGATGGATAGATAGATAGATAGATAGATGATAGATGGATAGATAGATAGATGATAGAAGGATGGATGGATAGAAGGATGAATGGATAGATAGATGATAGATGATAGATAGATAGATAGATAGATAGATAGATAGATAGACAGACAGATAGATAGGGAAGGCCCTGTTGAAGAATATTTTGGGCAGAAGACAGGTGGTTTCAAAGTGCGGTCGAGCCAGTGTTGTGTTTCTCCCAGGGACTGTAATCGGGAGTGGGTCTGGCCGCACCCCCAAAGGACAGGAGCAGTTCAGACCGCCGTGTCGTCTCACTCAGTTTCTTCTCTCCTTGACCGTTCTCCCCTCATTCCATCATTAGCAATAGGAGTTGCAGTTCCATGATGGACATGCATGCATTTTGTCAAATCATAGGGTACCAGAAAGGTCCTTTGAGACAATATAGTCCAACTTCCTCAATGCACTGAGCTCTGTTTGAGTCTAGTAAATGACAGAGATGAGACTCCTTAGTTTCAAGTTTATGCTCTTTCTATTATCCCATATGGTCTCTCATGCCATTTCATATGGAAGTATCCTGAAGTCATTAATTTCCCATTCTGTATCCTCAGGGATGGTTAAGTCTTCCCTGATGGAAGACTTCTTCTTTCACCAACTTCTCCACCCCACTTCTGATAGCCATGTGCTCCACCTCCATAATGCAACACTCTACTGAGAAGTGCTCTCTTCCATATGCCGCACTCCTCAAAGATGTGCCTGAGAATGTCTAAGATACTGACTATTCCAATGGTTCCTCTGGACTTTTCTAAAATCCCTGTAATTCCTTCTATGTAATCCCCCTACTAGCTGCTCCAGTCTGAGGTTCCAAAACACCTTTACCATTGTAGGAGGAAGCCAATTTCTTATTAACCGCCTTGGCATTTTCTTGGTAAATCTAAAATTTCTGCTCCATAGTTTTCACCCTGAAATAAGGCTCTGGTAGATGATGAGGCAAGAATCTATTCTCTAAAGCTGACTTTGATCTACCATTTGGGTCAACACTGTCTGGTCTCTTACCCAGCAAACTCTAAAACAATAATAGCAATGCACCATAAGATGGAAATATTTTCCAATTCATTTTGTTCCAAGACTTTCTGACTCTTTGGTGTTGCTGGGACACTCCAAGTAAGTTAGTCCAAGAGCACGTGACTGTTTAGCTATACAGAGCATCTGTGACATGTCTGTCTGGATTTGTGGGCAAGAGAGATGGATAGAGTCTATATATTGAGGAATCAGGCAAAGGCAGCTTTCTTTTACAAGAGGATTTGCAAATGACAGAGCATTAATTAGGTGTCACTCATCTTAGAGAACCTGGAAAAAGGTTCGTTGTGTATGTGTGTGTGTGTATGTGTGTGTGTGTGTAAGTACAGGTATGCCTATAGGTAGATGCGTGAACATGTTTGTATTGTGAAGACAACGAGGCATTCTAATACTTCTGAAGCTTTTTGAGATCTCCAGCATGAGTAGATTCTTCATGGCATAGCAGATATTATTGTGAGATTTTTTGACCAAAAGGATTCATCAGCTGGTTCCCAGTGTTCTGTGGTGATGGGCCTCTCCATCCTCAGATAGGCTTGACTGGTCTTCAGGTTATAGGTACACAGCCCCACCATTGGATCTGTGTGCCCTAGCTCGGGAACTGCAAAAGCTTAGCTTTCTCAAACCCTGGGTTTCCTTCCATGGCAAGATGAGCCATTGGCATAGAGTGGAGGGATTTATCAATGCAATGTCAGCCTGAGCACCTCTCATCCTTAGCCAAAGACTTCAAGCTATGACTTTTTCATTTATTCTCCTTGGTGATTTATGAAGTGCCAACAAATGGTGTCTGATTATTTCTCTAATAAGCTTTTAACAAGCTCCGTATTGAGCCTAGTGCCTCAGAACGAGATAATTATTGAGCTGAACGGAATTCCAATGAAATGTAGCATGGAGTGAATTATGCTTGTCACAGTCTTCTGAGGTACCGGAAGGGGGTTGGGTTCCTTCACATGGACTTCTCTCTTGATAATGCAGCGTTGGCTTCTAGAGACAACCAACTACTCAGAAAAACTGCAAAACGGAAATACAGAAACAATTGAGTTGATAATGTGCAGAGTTTGGGGGTGGGAGTGGGGCACATGTTTTGCATCTGTCTCATAATTGGCTTGAATTGATTACACACGTGCAATCTACCAACCACAGCCTGAATGGAAATTTAGATTTCTACTGAGGTAAGAGGCATTCCTTGAAGGCACAGATTCCTAGAATCTAAGTACGCTAGGGGGCTGGAAGGGAACTCCAAGACCATCTGATCCAACCAGCTCCTTTGACGTAGGAGGAAGCTAAAGCCAGAAAGGAGAAAGAACCAGGTCATACTGGCCCCAGGAAGAATTAAGACCTAAACCCAGACAGTGATATTCTTTCACCATCAGACACTGCCTCCTAATTCTCAAAATGAGGTCTGCTATATGATGTGCATTTGAAGATGGAGGCCTTGCTTCTTTTAATCTGTATTATGTGCCCAATTTGGCAAGGCGTCATGGTGTTGTGGAAAGAGGGCTGGTTCTAGAGTCAGGGAGAAAGGTGGGTTTGAATTCTACCTCTCCTATATTTTCATAAGTTGCTTGACAATGGATGGACTTCTCTGAGCCTCAGTTTCCACATCTCTAAAATGGGTGTAAGAACATGTATAAAACTTACCTCACAGGGTTGTTGTGAGGATCACTTCATTCAAGGTAACATGTCAAGTGCTTTTTAAACTCTAAAGTGTTCTAGAAATTCTAGTCATGGTGACTGTCCCTCTTACCTGTCACTGATTTTAGGTGATATAATTACATGCACTCCTCTAAGGGTTTAATTCATATGATCACTTGCCTTTCTCCTGATTGAAATTCTATGGGGTTGAAGTGCCACAGGACTCAATTATTCTCTCCTCTGCCTCATACTGACCAGCTGTTCTCTAAACGAAGGCAAAATTATAGGAAGTTACCATGATAAGGGAACCAAAAACTCACCTGGTTCATTTTTATGAAAGGAGAAGTGACTTGTTCCAGACTAGGACCCATCCATCACCATATCATAGATTTAGGGTCAGAAGAGCCTCAGAAGCCATCTAGTCCAGTCCCTTTATTTTATTCTTGAGAAAGAATGAGTACTAGGAACATTAAATGCCCACATTCACATAGACAATGATAAGTCCCACCTATCCAAGGGTGGAACTTGAACCCATATCCTCTGAGCTAACTTTTGTTTTTCATTGTAGTACTGACTCTCAGCTCAGTCAGTGCTCTTTCCACTGTATCACCCCACCCATGAGTATGTCCTATGCTCTAATAATGCCACCCCCACCCCCACCCCTTCCTTCCCATCTAGAGGTTTTTGCCTCCCTAAGGCTCCTTCCTTAGGAACACTGTCTTTTCTTTCCCTAGGAAGCTGTGCTTTCTCTTTCCAAAAAAGTCACATTTTTCTAACATTGTATAGCCTCTCAGTCTGTCTTTTCTATTCTTACTCATCTGGTTGTTGACTTTCCAAAACTTTTTTTTTTAATATACCCTTCATTTTATTCTCCAAATGCCTTGGATCATCAGATTTTCTCCATGTCCCCCTAATTTTTTTTCTTTTCAACTGTGATTTTGTTTTTCTTCTTTCTTGATCTGACCACTCCTTTCCACTGATTTCTCTTTCTTTGTCCCTTTTTCTCTTCCCTAACTCCCTCACACTCTCCTGGCTCTTGGTTAGCCATACTCCTGGGCATCTGCTCTCCTTCCTCCAACCTATCTAACTCCTAGGAAGTGAGAGAAGAGGTAAATCTGCATTTCTTCAGATTTCTCATCCTTTTTTGTCCCCTAGCCAAGAAAAGAAAATACAAGGAGTTCCAAAAGTCTTTTCAACTTGAATAGCTTAAAACCTCCCTACTACTTTTGGGACAACCTCTATTCAAACAGCTCAGTCCCCCTCCCCTAAATAAGAAAAAACCTTTTTCTTTTTGAAAATGATCCCTTCTCCTTTCCAACCAAAAATCCTTAGTCAGAGACGTGGCACCTCCATCGCCTCTTCCATTGGGCTAGGGAGAGTGACCTCCCTTAACCCTCTCATTTCACTTTCTGGTCATCTCTGTTTTATTGCTGAGCAGAGCTCTGCTCTTCACCATTTGGCCCAGAGCCTAGAGTCCGAGATTCAGGCTGAGGACAGACAGATGTGGGTGTGGCAGAGGAGACTGAAGAGAGAAACATCCGGTCACATCTGTTGGGATGTGCTAGTCCTTTGCCCAGACGACCCAGTAGTGTGTCTTTCTGCTCTGGTGGAGAGAGTGTGTGCGTGCGTGTGTTTAAACCTGTACAGTGATCTCTGACCCAACAAGCAGAGGGCAGAAACAATGAGATTTCTTTCTTACTAAACAAGAGCCTGAATTGTCCAGAGAAGGCCTTTGTATCATTGTTTCCCTCTGAATATTGGGAAATGCCCTCACAGGATCATTTTCAGATTTTTCCCCTCTCTTGAAAAATGAAACCAAGAAACTACATTTGTTAAACAGCTTGGTTTGCCCCAGTAAAAGAAAGAACCTGCTTTGCAAACAATCTGGGAGTCAGCCTTAGATTTTTCCTTTTTGGCTCCTCCCTGAAAGCCACATTGTCTTGTGGAACAGGTTCATTTTCTCCGTCCCAGCTCATACCTTGGAATGATGAGATCTGCTTCCCTTGGGTCTCATGGGGGTCTGTTGGAGACAGATGCTAAAACTGGCCTTGACTGGTTCCAAATTGAACTTACGCTGTCTGTGGCTAGGACTTGCCTGACCTCTCCCCTAGGGAAGGTCCCCTGGTCCTTCCTCTTGCTCAGGGTTGGGAGTGGCCAAACAAAACCAAATTATTTCTGCCTTCCAGTATAAGTGTTGATTTTTCAATATGCTTGGTTACTGACTACTTTCCTCTCCTCTGCCCCCTTCCCATTCTCTCTTTTCCACTCCCTTAGGTCCAGGCTTGGCCTTCATTGCCTACCCGAAAGCTGTCTCATTGATGCCGCTGCCCACGTTTTGGGCCATTCTTTTTTTTATTATGCTTCTGTTGCTTGGACTGGATAGCCAGGTCAGTAAGAATGGCAGAGGGTGGATTCTTTGCTTCTGAAGGGAGGTTGGATCCGTCTTACTTTAGGTACTAATCCTTACTATCTTCCCTCCTCACTTGTGCAACTTCAGCCATCTGGTATGCTACCAGGAACCTAAAAAGACCCTGGCCTATGGAAATTGTTGTCACAAAGCCCATCCATTTTATTTAGAGGTCAAGACATCCTCAAGCCCTCAGTTAAGCATTTGTTTACAAAAGATTAGCAGAGCTTAAAGAAGAAGGCTATAAACATATCATTCTGGGGCATGGGCAAATGACGTTGCAGATCTTGAAAAGCTTGAGGGTTACCATTATTGCATAAGTCTGTATCTTCTATAACAGGAAAGTTATAGATATCTGTTGTGAAAGCACTGAACCCATCATCAAGAAAAACTGAAATGGTATTCAGCATCTTCTACTGAGTATTTACTAAGGTAGACACTAGACATCAAAAGCAATTTAAATAAACATGCTCTGGGTGTTTAAAGAGTAAGCTAGAAAACTTCTTTAACTCTAATACCAGATAATGCCAGATAAATGAAGAATTCCTATGCTGTCATATTTACTGTCAATGGATATTTGTCTAAGAGGCTCATATCATTTTATGAGCAAAACTCTAGTAGGACATGGTGCTGCACATGGACAGTTTTGGAAAATAAGGGTCATTGCTATGGCGGTGCCTCTCCTCTTCTTTTTGAATGTGCCTCCTCTCTCATGCCCCTTCCCTTGTCCTAGGCACCCAAATACCCAGGGTTTCCTTGCTGTGCCTCTTTTCAGGGAATATCGCTCTCCTAGACATCAACCATGTTCTTGAGCTTCCCTGAGCTCTTTCCCTGATGTTGCAGTGAAAACTTAATTGTCCTCTGCCTCAACATAACAAAATGTCACCTGTGGCTAGCCTTATAGCCTCTTCTGAGATGTAAACAGTACATTATCCTTTCCAGATAACATAGTCGAGGTCTTCTGGATGCAAAGGAGCAACTTTGTTTGAAAAGTTAGTATTCCAAGCATCATAACAGGGTAGCTAGGTGGTACAGTGAGTAGTGCTCCCGGCCTGGAGTCAAGAAGACTCATTTTCCTGAGTTAAAATCTGGCTTCAGTTACTAGCTATGTGACCTTGGGCAAGTCACTTAACCCTGTTTGCCTCAGTTTCCTCATCTGCAAAATCAACTGGAGAAGGAAATGGCAACCCACTGCAATATCTGTGTCAAGAAAACTCCAAGTGGGGTCATGAAGAGTTGGACATGACTAAAAATGACTAAATGATGATGACTCCAGGTGCCATAAGAGACAAATGTAGGAGATGCTAGGAGGATTCATCACCACCCTCAGAATTACTATGCAGAGAGCCACTTATGCATAATCAGGACTTAGAAGACAAACCAGTGTCATATCCATAGTTCATTGAAGACTAGAGAAATATGTGCTTTGGTACATGACCAAGTTTTCATTGATTCTTTAGAACAGTAGTTCTCAACCTTCCTAATGCTGTGACCCTTTAATACTTGTATGTGGGCATATCTGCATGTGGCCAGACCTGCCTGGAGATGGATAAAGGAGCGGTGTCTCGGTTCCTAAGACCATCGGAAATATGTGTTTTCTGATGGTCTTAGGTCACCCCTGGGAACCCCTGTGAAAGGGTCATTTGACCCCCAAAGGGGTCGCAACCCACAGGTTGAGAACCGCTGCTTTAGAACATTAATTAATGAAAATAAAGATGGAAAGAGCTGCTGAACTAGACTGAGTGTATCGAGAGAAGGTTCTACAGGGACAACACTTTTGTGGCCATTGAATGATGATTCTCCAGATATCTGAAAGAGGTGGATTTTCTTCCTACTCCCCCAAATCCACTATTAATAGACAAAGTCTGCTTTCTCCTTTCTGCAGAATCTTTGTGAGGATAATATATAATGAGTACATCTTAATGAAAGCGTGCAAAAGAAATGGGCAAGCTTTTGTAGATAAAACTCTATAGTGTCCTGTTTCTTTAGTTCAGTCAACACAGTTGACCAAAAGGTTCAGAGAATATGAGAGCTCACTGTGGTTATTAATTGTTGACTATAAAAAAAGCATTTGATTTGTGGAAACAGATTATCACATTTAAAGGATCTCCCATAGATTATTAAAAATTATTCCAGATCTCTTGGGGAGATGCAGTAATAGAGATCACTTTATTAATCATTTTCCATATCCTTAACACTTATCTTGGGTTTAATATGGAGACATGTTTGCCAAAGATGTTCGTCCTCATTATGGAAGCTTTTCCAGCCAGACTCCAAATGGAAAAAGGAATTCCCAAAAGACAGCAAAAAAAATTTAAGATAATCTTATTTGTAGGTTGATTGCATCAAGTCTTAGATACTGAAGAGCCCTCCTAACTGAGATCCATAATGACTCAAAAAGGTTCAGCCCAATTCTCCACTGAAGAAGAATCAGTTGGATGAAGAATGACTCCTGCCTAGACTGTGGCGTATGAGTGTAATTACAGAGTTTACTCATTGGTACATATATCTTGGACAGACTATGCAGATGGAGCATTGGGTGGATGCAAAATTGAGTCAGAGAAAGAGTAGGAAACTACATGGAGCTTTAAATAAAATCTCCTTTCTGAAAATAAGATCTATGTTTTTTAACAATGAGATTCTTCCTGTGACCTGCATCCAAATCCATTCTCAGATACTTCCTGGTGTTCACTTAGCGCCTCTCTGTCCCAGTGTGGTGTTGTTCAGTTGTTTCAGTCATGTCAGACTCTTGGTGACCCCATTTGGGGTTTTCTTGGCAAAGATACCAGAGTGCTCAGCCCTTTCCTTCTCCAGCTCATTTTACAGATGAGGAAACTGAGGCAAACATGATTAAGTGATTTGTCTGGGATCACACAGCTAGTAAGTGTCTGAGGCCAGATTTGAACTTGGGAAGATGAATCTTCCTGGCTCTAGGCCAGGTGCTCTGTGGCTACCTTAGAGAGACCCAGAGAGCCTAAAAGATTTGCCTAAAGTCACAGAGTAGAAAACCTGGCAAAGAGGACCTGTGCAAGTTTAAAGACCATGGAAAAGTCATGTAGAAAAGGGCAGTGTGTAGTTGGAGATCATAAGGCTCATCAAGTGTCAGGATAGTAGATGGAGATTTGGGAGCTAAGAAATGATCCTTGTGGCTAGAAGGATGAGTGAGCACTGGAGGGAGGGGGCTAGAGGGAGGAGATCAGAGATCTGAGAACCTAGCTTTGAGAGCAATACTCACAGACAGAGAGTGAGAGAAAGAAGAGGAACCAGGAAAAGAAAGAGAATGGGTAGCTGGAAAAATAGGAGAAACAAGAAAATCCAGCTTCACAGAATCCCAGGCAGAAGAGAATATACAGTGAGGAAGCAGGAGGAGGTGGTAAAGTAGTTTTCAGATTTAGAGAAGTCTTAAAGGGATGAGGAAGGGGATGGGGAAAAGACAGTGGATTTGGCCAGAAGGGAGAGCTGTGTTAGTACAGAAGACAAAACCCAAAACATTTGTGCCACTCTGTGGAGGGAAACACCCTGGCTCCAGGTAGATTAGGCTGTCATGGATCCTAAGCTACATCTGACATCACAGTGTTAGGATATACAATTTTCCTCCAACAATAGTTGGCATATGCTTCTGAGAATCCAAATTTTTCCATTTCAGATTCTTACATCAAGCTGGATGTTTGCAACTGTTTGTGGGAGCCTTCCTTTACCGTTAAGCCTTTCGAGGCACTTTTCCAACTAACTTAGGAAATCCTGGAACCTAATAAGAGCCATAGGGGTCCTTAGAAGACAGAGTTGTTAAAATCTGCAGTTGTTAAAATCATGGAGTACTGAATATTAGGGCTCAAAGAAACTTAACTTGTAGAATGTCTGGAGCTGGAAGGAACTTTAGGACACAATGACAGAACATAGATTAATAGAGTTGGAAGTGACTTTTGTTCAGTTGTGTCTGACTCCTTGTGACCCCATTGGGGGTTTTCTTGGCAAAGATACTGGAGTGGTTTTGCCATTTCCTTCTCCAGCTCATTATACATATGAGGAAATTGAGGCAAAGAGGGTTAAGTGACTTGCCCAGGGTCATACAGCTATTAAGTGTCTGAGGTCATATTTGAATTCAGGTCTTCTTGACTCCAGGCCAGGCACTCTGTCCATTACCTCGATGCCTGGAAAAGGCTTTCAATCCTAGAATGTCAGGGCTGGAAGTGACCCTAAGATACTGAACTATTCTTGATCTGCTCACTACTTATTACTTATGTGATGCTGGCCGATCCATTCAGCAATACTACAATTCATTTAAGCTCTCTGAACCTCAGTTTCCTCATATTGACAAAATGGTAAAAGATGACATTTAGCCTGTCTGCTATGTTCATGTGAGCTGTCAGTCTCATTCGTATTCATCTGAAAGCTCCATACATGGAACTTGAAGCTTTTTCCAAATTGACTTTTGAAATGTCCAGTCTGACCCTGTGTAGCCAACCCCTCCTGGAAATAAGAGTAACAAGGAAATTGCTGCTTCTTGCAGAAGTCGACTTTCACTCACTGGTGTTACTTATATCTTTGGAGTTGGGTCAAGCATGACCGGGAGCTAAGACTGAACAGGCTGCAGGAGAGTTTTAACATACAAGTTTAAAAAAAAAAAGAACACCCATTAGAAATTAATGTACCCTAAGGAGTTTTTTTAAGGTACTAGAAGATTTAGGAGAATTACCAGTGTTGAACTAAGTAAATACCCTCAGATGTGCTGCCCAGGCTTAGCCTCATCAACTTGGGCTAGTTTTGTTAGGCTCAGGGAACACACACAAACTCTGAAGTGACATTTAAAACCAATTTAGGGAAATACAGAATGTTAGAGCCAGGAGGGATCTTAGAACTTAGAATATTCAAGTTGGAGGCTACCATTGAATGAAATATGGTAGAGCTGAAAAGGATCTGAGAATGTGGAATGTTAGAACTGGGAGGGACCTCAGAGCAGACATGAAATAGAGTGATGGAACTGAAAGGGGTTCCCTTTTTTTCTAGATAAGTGGATTGTGATCCAGGCACAGGGCAAGTGACAAAGAAAGCTGGTGGCAAAGCCAGTGGTAGATCCTGGTCTCCTTTTCCCTTCCATATGTTGCCATTGACTCAATCCACTTTTCAGTTTTGAAGGCATCTGTTAGCTTAGCCATAAATAGGTTATAGTGATTTCTTCTTCCCATGAACCTAAAGAACTCTCGTCTATCTCAATCTTTCACTAAACCTTTGTCGGATCCAAGTTCCATTTGGAGATTATAATCAATCCTATTCAGATATAAACATTTATCTAACTCCTACTATGTGCCAGGAACTTTATAAATATTATTTCGTTGAATCCTCAAAACAAACCTACGAGGTAGAGGCTATTATTATGTCTATTTCACAGTTGAGGAAACTTAAGTTGAGATGACTTGCCCAGGGTCACACAGTTAATAAGCCTGAGGTTGGATTTGAACGCTAGTCTTCCTCACTCTAAATCCGGTGCTCTGTTCACTGAGTTGCCTTGATGCATGGTTTAGAAGGGCTCTCATAGTAGCAACTCCTGCCTGTGAGGAATCAAATTTTAAGAAACGAGAACTATGAAAAGAAATAAGCTTTATCTTTATGGCTTGTCAGACAAAGAGGAGAAATAGCTTCCCTTACCCCCCACCTCCCTCTCCCCGCATCCCCTTCCTTACACATGGTATGATTTGGTACAGTTCACACTATCTGTTGTTCGAGAGAGAATCTGTAAAATGGGGGAGGGTTATACTAGATGATTTCTGAGGTTCCTTTCAGCTCTAAATCTATGATACTATAATCCCTCCAAGTTTCAAGGCAATGTAGGGTCATTTTCCTTGGGCTTTTAATACTCACTCCCTGAAATCACAACTTTCTTTACTTGTCTTTAATATCCCCACATTGAGAAGGGCACAAACCCTTAATGATCAGCATAACTATGGAAGCATTACATGGAAGCATTACATGTTAAAGGTGGAAGGTACCTGAGAAAGCATTTGGCCCAACTCTCACATTTTACAAATGTTAAAGCTGAAGCCCAGAACAGGGGTGTGGTTTGCTCCAAGTCACAGAGTTGACTAGTCAGCAGGGCAGGCACAGAGAGGACATTACTTTCAAATCCTAGATAAGGGTGTTTTTGTTGTTGTTTTTCTAGTAATTCTGATGAAACAGAGGCAGAGAAACAAGAGACCTAGAGAGATGGGGAGGGAGGGAAGAAGGAGGAGGAGGGGAGAGAGAGAGAGAGAGAGAGAGAGAGAGAGAGAGAGAGAGAGAGAGAGAGAGAGAGAGAGAAACACACTACTTTCATCCCATAAATAACCTTTATTTCTGGCATGGGATTTTTCAGTTATCTGAAACTTGCACAATGTGAAATAATTTTTCTTTTTCATGGAAAAGCAGGTCCCAAATTAAATAGCATATGTTTAGACTTGGAATTTTCCAACTTTAAAAGGAATGGATTGCAATTAAGTAGTAGATTATATTCAGAGAAAATCAGGCCTGGAAGGGACCTTAGGCATGTTTCAATCCAAACCTCTCTGTCTCCCCCTTTTCCAAACTTCCTCTTACGTTCCTCCCTGATCACCAGCTTTTATATTTGTTGTCTTTCCCCACTGGAATGTAAGCTCCTTGAGAATAGGGGCTGTCTTGCTGGCTTATATTTGTACTCCTAACTTTAGCACAGTTTCTGACACACTACATATTTAATAAGTGCTATTCCTTCCTTCCTTCCTTCCTTCCTTCCTTCCTTCCTTCCTTCCTTCCTTCCTTCCTTCCTTCCTTCCTTCCTTCCTTCCTTCTTTCCTTCCTTCCTTCCATTCCATCCATCCATCCATCCATCCATCCATCCATCCATCCATCCCCTTTCCTCATTTTATAGAGAAGGTAGAAAATGGTGGAGAAATTTGCCCAAGGTCACTGGGCATGTCTTTGGCAGAGCTGAATTAGAGCCTATGTATCTGATTATTATAACCTAATCCAGTCTCTTTCAACTGCATTGGGTTGTCCGGGGATTGCAATGGGCTTGGAGAAAGGGGAGAGTGTGTACTGAAATTATGTTAAAGGAAATAATTGAGGGACAGCTGAAACTCAGTCCGATGTATTTTTGTCACTTTTCTCTTCCTTCCAGTTTGTTGAAGTTGAAGGACTGATCACATCATTGGTTGATCTGTACCCATCCTTCCTAAGGAAGGGTTACCGACGGGAAATCTTCATTGCTATAGTGTGTATCCTTAGCTACTTTCTGGGCCTTACTATGGTGACTGAAGTAAGTGTTCCTGGATACCTACTACTCTGTTGTTTCTTCCAGTCCTTGGTGGATACACATTCTATTTCTGTTCATGTCAAAAGCTGTTTAGTTCGTGTAGTCTGGTATTAAAGCCTTGTCTCCTTGGAGGTGGGAAACTGGCCAGCCGGATAACTCCTGTTGGTCCTTGAGAGCCAAGTGAGATAATGAACAAAAAACACTATATAAATATAATTTGCTATTATAACTGTAGCCACAGCATGCTATGAGCTGCTATTACAGTGACTGAAATGACCCAACTTCCTTAGTACTGCATCCTCTAGTTAGATTTTCCTTCTCTTTCTGACCCCAAATATCAGTAAAATTTTCAAACATAAAATTTGTTTGGTTTCTATTTGCAATGGGGCTGCTTTACAGGGAGAAACACATCCTATGAGTAGATTTGTGTAATGTTATTGAATATGTCTTTGATCAAAACATGGGCTATCAAAACTTATTCAAAAATCAAAGTTGAAATAACCCTTTGTGTCTGGTATTGATGGCTTTCATCAATTATAAATATCTCCGGATGAAAGCCACTTGCAGGTCCCATAAAAGACCCATAAAATGTCATTTTTCACCATGAAGGGTCATTATATGAATGTTTCTTTTGGACCTAGTCAACTGCATGATAAAGCCTTCTATCTCCTTTTGAAATTTCATTTTTAAATAATTTCCACCAAAAAAATATCGTGTTTAGAAAATTGCATCGTTAAACATTTTTTCCAATGGTCTGAATTTTCCCTTAAAATGAAGGATGCCATATACCAAAAGGAAAATTGAAATAAAGATACATAAGGTATCTTTATTTTTAAAGATACCTAAGCTATCTTTATCTTATCTGCTTTCAAGACACTATACTTTCTGAGAATGCTTATCTTAAAATCACTGTATCCAAAGCCAAATTCCAATTGCAGACGTTGGTGAAAGTAACTGAATGAATAAATATCCTTGCCTCTTTGAACAATGCAGAAACCATTAAATGAATGACAATGTGGTGAGAAATGATGTACAGATCCATATTATAAAATGTCAAGTGAATTTAGTGGTAAAGTAGAAAGTGAATTTATCTTTTATCTATCTGTCTAAATTTCTCTACTCAACTTTTCTATATTTCTGTCTTTATCACAGTCTGTCTTTTATCTTCTTCCTTTTCCCCCCGCCTTCCTCCTTTCTTCCCAATATGTTTCTGTCAATTTATCTTTTTGGTTTTTCAAAAAATTCACTTTTCATTTTTTTCAAACTACTTAGCAGCAATATTTTCAATAAATGCTAAAACAGGAGAAATGAAGATATTCATGCTGAGAGCAGAAAATCTCTGGTTTGGATTAGCACTTGGCTTTCTGCCTCCTGATTTTCCCTGCTTTGGAACCTTCATAAAGCAATTTAATCACATCAGTACATGACTTCAAATCCCACAATGAACAGTTTTTAAAAAGGAGGTAGGGAGATATTTCTCCTAAGCTTCCTCTCAAAAGCACACACAATCTAAGCATCCTAATCTTGACTCCAGTTTATGTATAAAGGCTTTGGGGTGAGAATTGATTTTCAGTAGAGAAGTTTGATCTGAGGTTTTTGTTTGGGAGGGAAAAGTTGGTTTGGATATAATTTCTGCCTTTGTCATCCCAAAGGTCTGTTATTGTCTCAATAATCAGGTTTTTGTTTCTATGGGAGGGAGGGGGTGGTGGGCATTGAACTACAAGTCACCCAGAATATCTCACTTGGTGTCCTTGGTGCCCAGAAAATTCACTTTCTTTGTATTCCTTCACAGGGTGGCATGTATGTGTTTCAACTCTTTGACTACTATGCAGCTAGCGGTGTATGCCTCTTGTGGGTTGCATTCTTTGAATGTATTGCTATTGCCTGGGTATATGGTGAGTATAGAACGTTCACAGTTGTCTTAAATGTCCTTGAATGTCATTCTCCCTTAATGAGTGGACCAAGGGAAGGGGTTACTTCAAGGTGTAATGAGAACCTTCAGAAGTAAAAAATTTTACCCGATGCCTGCTAACTACTAGCAAAAAAAAAAAAGTTTCAGGATGTCATAGAATTTCAGCTCATTGCTCTTGGGTACTGTGATTCTTAGCCATGCCATGGTTGAAAGGCAACTTGGGCCGAAGGCCTCAAAGCATTTTCTTACTATTCCTTGGTAGAAAGAAAGGTTATGTAAGAAACTAGCAAGGCAAAGATTCAGCACCTTGTATGTAAAGAGATGAAGCATTAAAAAGTGGTATGAACAGGTTATGAAGATTAGCCACTTCCATGTAGCTACATACTTATTCAAATGAGGTTGCCATTTTCCATAAAGTTGCTCATGTTCTTTTTAAGAGAATGGTACTCATAGGGGCATAGACCTACCCCAGCAGCCTTCGATCCCATGAATTCATGAGTCAGACATAGGATAGTTATTTGTGACTGTTAATGCTCAGTCATGTTTTCTTCTTCCCGTAACTCATGAGTATAATGAACTTTGCCTTAAAAAATGAACGAGAAAAAGTTAGGGCCTTCTTGCCTAGGGTTATTTTATTTCTTATTCAGTTGTTTCAGCTGGTGTGTGACTCTTTGTGGTCCCATTTAGAATTTTCTTAGCAAAGATACTTGACTTTTCCTTCTCCAGCTCATTTTACAGATGAGGAAACTGAGGCAAACAGGGTTTAGTGACTTGCCCAGGGTCACACAGCTAATAAGTGCCTGGAGCACTTCCTGATTCCAGATCTGGAGTTATGTCTGCTGTACCACGTAGCTGCCCTTTATTTACCTTTCTTTATTTATTACACACATTTCCCTCCCATTAGAGTCTAAGTTCTTTGAAGACAAGGTCTATTTTTGCTTTCTTTTCTATCCTCAGTTATGTGGCACATGTTAAGTGCTGTTTAATAAACGCTTGTTGATTGTTTGACAATGTCTCTTTCCAGGCGCTGATCGTTTTTATGATTACATTGAGGAGATGATTGGATATAGACCTAGCCCCTGGATGAAATGGAGCTGGTGTGCCGTCACACCAATTCTTTGTGTTGTAAGTTGAAAGCTTCCTAACCCATAGTATCCTTTTCTCCAAAGGTTTTGTTTGCGTTGACTGAGGGTCTGATGGTAATCTCTAAAAAGTTTGCCTTGGAAACATCAATCAATAAAAGACACTGCTATAAGTCACCAGGTCCCCTCTGCCATGTCTAAAATGGCATTCAGTAATAGTGAACATTTTTATAGCAGTTTAAGGTTTGCAGAGTTTTGCCTTGATTACCTCAGCTGATCCTCACAGCCACTTTGTGGATTGGGTATTGTTATAATCCCTGTGCTGAGATGAGAAAAATTGAGGCAGACAGAGGTTAAATGCCTTGCCCAGGGTCACAGAGCTAGTAAGTGTCTGAGGCAGGGTTTTAACTTGGGTCTGTGAGCTGGAAAAGGAAATGGCAAACCACTCTAGTATCTTTGCCAAGAAAACCCCATATATAGGGCAGCTATGTGGCACACTAGATAGAGCACCAGTCTTGGAGTCAGGAGAATCTGAGTTCAAATACAGCCTCAGACAATTACTACTAGCTCTGTGGCCTTGGGCAAGTCCGTTAACCACAATTGTGGAAGGAAGGAAGGAAGGAAGGAAGGAAGGAAGGAAGGAAGGAAGGAAGGCAGGCAGGCAGGCAGGCAATAATTGAAACTAAATAACAACTATTCTGACTCCAGGTCTAACTCTCTATCCGATACAACACCCAACTTCCCTGGGTTGTTAGAGGGCTCAATTGCTCTAGAGCTGACTGTGGAATGAGTAAACTTTGTATGCATACCTTTTTCCCCTATTTCAGTGGGTTTAGGTATAATACTTTCTCCTCACATCCTGACTTTGGTTCTTTGAAAGTGAAGCCCATAGAAAGAGAAGCAAGTTATTTTTGCCAGTCATCTTGGATGAGCAAATTTTTATTCAGTTGAATGTCTCTCTGTCTCTTGTGTTTATGGACCTTTCTGCTCAGTTAATCGTGGAGTTCCTCCAGTGTCCCCAGCCAGTAGAAACTCATATCAAATATTGGCTCCATCTTAACACTGGAAACAAATACTTGCCTTTGAAAATATTGGTAAGGGAAGCAAACATTTGCTTTCCAGTTCTCTGCTCATATTTGAAGAGTTGTTTGCTGAAAGTTTTATTAAATGTGGAAGAGACATCCAAAGAGATAAAATGTTGGGAGCTTAGCAGCCAGCCATTATCTTGTCCCCTCTGTGGCTAGGTGTTCCCTAAAGACCATATCCACAACAAAAATTATGGCTTTGTAAGGAAACCTTTGGGTACCAGTCAACTATTCACTGCCTGATGGATGGTCTTAGAGGTGAACCTTAGGCTCCAACATAGCCTCCAATTATTTTCCATGGACCACTGTCCATGGTCCATGCAACCTGGCCTTTCTATTCCTTATGTCCAATGGTCTTTTATCTCCCATCTCCAGGACTTTTGCCCTACCTCTCCCCTAAGTGTAGAGTATTGAGTCCTTCCTTACTCTTGCCTTTTACAATCCCTAGACTAAGTTAAGTGGTACAGTGGGTAGACTACTGGACTTAGAGATAGGAAGACTTAAGTTTAAACCTCACATATCTCAAACCTCTGTGACCTTGGGTAAGCCACTGAGCTTCCATTTCCTCAACTCTAAAAAGGGGAATATTAGTAACAGTCCCTATTTCTCAAGGTTATTGTGAAGATCAAAGGAGTTAATATTTAGAAATCACTTATCATAGTGCCCGGCATATAATAGGTGCTTAGGAAATTCTTGCTCCCCCTTACCCCTTCTGCCCTTTCACCCCTTTAGACTCTCTAGTTTCCTAGGATCAAGAAAGGACAGAGCTGCAACAGAACCTCAAAGACTTTCTAGTTTCTTCTAGAAACTTTTCATTTCAGTTGAAGCCCATGGAGGATAAGTAACTTTCCCAAAGTCACACAAGTAGTAATTGTTGAAGTGAATTTGAACTCAGGCCATCAAACTCCAGAGTCATTTTTTCCATCTATACCTTCAGAACTGCTCAAGTGCCATTTTCTCCATGAAGCCTGTTCTGATTCCCAACCCAGATGCTAGTGACAACCCCAATAAAAGCACCTCATATTTACTTTAGGTGGATTTTGTGTTTATCTAAAAATGTACATTCTTCTCCAGTAGAAAGTGAGCTTAAATAGATGATCATTAAAGTTGTTTCTAGCTCTAACTTGTCATGTATCTATAAATACTTTGATCCTTAAAGCAGACCTTTTTAGTCCCTCTCCCTACTTTTTTAAAGTCACAGGTTCTTCTGGTTATCTGATGAAGTTAGGGTCTCTTTCTCAGAAGTTTTTAATACACAAAATCAAATACACAGAATTACCCAGGAAACGAATTATATAGAAATATAATTGTCAAGATATTTTTTAAAAGCATCCAGATTCCAGGTTAATAATAACCATTGCATTAAATGATCTTTGTTTCATTGATGAGGGCTCTCCCTATACCAAAGCAGCTTGCATCCTCCCTTAGTTGGAAGCTTTAAATCAATTAACAAATATTTGTGGTTTTAAAAAATTTTTACATTTTTTAGTTTATTGACTTGTTTATTTACTTTTAGTTTACAAGATTCAGTTCCAGAATCACTTGAGTTTCAGATTTTTCTCCCCTCTCTTCTCCCCGCCCCCCCATGGTGGTGTATAATCATGTACAGGATCTGCAAACACTTTCACATTGTACAATAGTCTGATTGTATAGAAGCGTTGTAACCAGTGAACAATGGGTAAAAAAAGAAACAAAACCAAACATGGGAAAGAACAATACCATGTGTTACTTCAGTCTCCGTTTAAACTCTGGTCTTTCTAGATCTTTCTCTGAGTATAGATATCTTCTTGCATTCTGAGACTTGTAGAGTTGTCTTTTAACTGTGCGTTGCTGAGAAGAGTCCAGTTTATCAAGGTTGGTTATCACACATATGATGTATCTGTGACTGTGTACAAATTTTTCCTGGTTCTGCTCTTCTCACTTAGCATCAATTTGTATAAGCTTCTCCAGGTTATTATGAAGTCCATCTCCTTTCCATTTCTTATAGCACAATAGTATTCCATTACATTCATATACCATAACTTGTTCGGCCATTCCCCAATTGATGGGCATCCCCTAAGTTTCCAGTTTTTTGCCACCACAAAGAGAGCTGCAATAAATATTTTTGTATATATGGGACCTTTTCCCATTCTATGATCTCTTTGGGATACAACTCCAAAGTGGTATTACTGGGTTAAAAGCTATGCAATTATTTATAGCCCTTTGGGCACAGTTCCAGATTGCCCTCCAGAATGGTTGTATAAGTTCACAGCTCTACCAACAATGCATTAGAGTTCCAATTTTTCCACGTCCTCTCCAGCACTTGTCATTTTCCTGTTTTGTCATCTTAGCCAATCTGACTGGTGAGATGTGGTACCTCAAAGTTGTTTTGATTTGCATTTCTCTAATCAATAGTGATTTAGAGCATTTTTCCATATGCTTAAAGATATCTTTAATTTCTACCTCTGAAAATTGCCTGTTCATATCCTTTGTCCATCTATCAATTGGGGAATGATTTGTATTCTTATAAATTTTACTTAATTCCCTGTATATTCTAGAAATGAGACCTTTATCAGAGATACTGGTTGTAAATATTCTTTCCCAGTTTCCCACTTCCCTCTTCATCTTGGTTACATTGGCTTTGTTTGTACAGAAACTTTTCAATTTAATATAATCAAGATTATCCATTCAACAAATACTTATAATGTGATGAGTACCTGACATTGTGCCAACCCAATTTCAAGAGTTGCTGTGATCAAAATAATTTCTGATTCACTTGCTAGTTCATGAGCCTCTGAACTTAACTAGGTTCTTTTGTAAGTGACAGAGGTACAGTCTGTCACCAAACCCACTTTCTAGTTGAAAAGATTCTGGAAGACCTTGTACCCTACTAGAATAGCCCTCAAGAAACCAGGATCATCTCCACACTCCCACAAAGCATGCCAGGACTGAGACTTCAAGAGACCTACAGGGAAAAACATTCATTGGTTTAGAACAGTGGCTGTTAATTTTGTGTCCATTTGATCTGTTACCCATTCTGTAGAAGGGTCTCCAATGTGCTCCTCACTCTAGCCATTGAGAAAGCCATCAGCACCAATGGCTTGAAGTGCTAAGAAAATCTCATGACTAGTTTCAATGGTTTACAGTGGTTCATTGATGCACTTATCACTAGATTTTCTTTCATATTTTCTCCTGACAGGGAACAGAACTCAGAATCAGAAAGAGAATCTGTTCAAGCCCCATTCTTGCCATGTATTATCTGGGTGGTCCTGGTCAAATCTCTTAGCCTCCATCTCATTGCTGATTATCAAGCATTAGAGAAGGAGCAATAGGTAGTAGTAGAGGAGTTTTCATTACCAACACCAATGAGATCACTGGTCTAGTTTTTAAAGATAGCTGTGTGTTGAAGCAACAACAATACTACTAGTCATTATTTCTTTCAGTTTAGGGCTTTGCTATCCAAGTAGGGAGAGCTCAGAATTTGGGATATTAGATTAAATAATCATTACCAATTATCATCTTCAGGCAAGTCACTTTATCTATCCCTAATTTAGTTTCCTTCTCTGTCATCTGTCGAATGAGGGCCTTTTAATGATAATAATAATAATAATAATAATAATAATAATAATAAAATATCAAGCATTTTTCTGGTGTTTTAAAGTTTATAGAGTGCTTTCCAAATATTATCTCATTTGCTCCTCCTAATAACTCTGAGAAGTAAGCGCTTTATTATCTCCATTTTATGGATGAGAAAATTGAGGCAAACAGATGAAATAATTTGCCCTGGGTACATAGCATGTAATTACGAGAAAGAATTTGAGCTCAGGTCTTTGTGACTATGGATCAAGTCTACTATGCACCTAGCTGCCTATGATCCTAGGCTTCTCTTTTTGAACATCAGACAAAAGTAGAAGGAATTCATTGAAATCCAATAGAGTACTGGGTCAAATGGAGCACAGTCTGTTAACTGGAACCTTGAATGTGTTCTGTCCTCCCATCTGCTCATGGTCCTTTAAATCTTGTGGTAGTAGGGATGGGCTGACATTGAGTCATTGACATTTATCTCATTAGATTTCTTAGTATCCAGGAATGCAGTGTTGTACCTTTCTGGCCAAATCTACCATCTTGGCCTGAGTTAAACACACCATATTCTGATCCTCTGAATGATCGAGATTCTATGTGCCCAGCTTAGAAACTGTTTCTAGAGTCCCGATGAATCAGCATAGTTATCCTAGACTTTCTGCTCCTGAGCAGTACCAAGGAGGATCAGAAGTTGGTGAGGATGTTAGTGATTTCACCCATAAAATGAAGGTATGTCCCCCCTCCAAATCTATTTATTATCTGCTTTCTTTATAAAATCTTTATTTCCTACTGTATCTTCCCCTCACCTCTCCTTAAGGAAGTTAAGAAGAAGAAAAACTTCAGTGAAACTAAGCATTCTCTCACAAAAGTAGCCTTCCCATCAATCCACATATCCTCCAACAGTGACTATTCCCATATTTTATCATCTCTGATTTCATCTGAGAACCAGAGGGGAAGTGGGCCCCAGATTTACTTGGGATTTCCTCTAGTCCCATCCACCTTTCTCCCCAATCAGGGTCAGCCAGGAGCCATATCCTTGAGTCAGGAATGACTCTAGGCCAAACATTCTCTAAGAATAGTACCAAATCCTATACTTACCCTGGGACAACCTTGTGCCAACCAAGAACATGGGGCCCGAGGGGAACTTGTTTTTAAAATATTTTGGTATCTATTTCAGTATAATTGGTTTTCTTATGAAATCATCTGTATTGTATTTTGTATTTGAAATCATGATTCTGAAAAGTCCATAGGATTCACCAGACTGCTGGTGGTGGCCATGATACCAAAAAGATTAAGATCCTGAGACTTAAATGATGATCTTGATGATCACAGTCACTTAGAGTTATCCTCACTAAAACTCACCTCCATAATGCTTCTACTCCTCCACAGGGATGCTTCATCTTCTCTCTGGTTGAACATACACCACTGACCTACAACAAGGATTATATCTACCCCAACTGGGCCATTGGCTTAGGCTGGTGTTTGGCCCTCTCTTCCATGTTATGCATCCCTTTAATGGTGGTTGTTCGGATTGCCCAGTCAAATGGATCATTCATTGAGGTAAGAGCAATGAGGGGAGCAGGAGGATTCTATTTCTGAAGCAGGGAGTCATCTCTGTAAAACCCTACACCTGGATCCTACAAATGAACCCCATACTCCTGCGTGAGAGGTCCTCCTCTATGCCCAAGGGCAAAGTTGGCAGTTTGAAGGAAGAGTTATTTGAAGGAAGAGAACATTGGACCAAGAGTCTTTGGTTCTAGTCTTGGCATTGCTTTTAACTTGCTGGGTGACTGTGCAGTCCTCCAGATCCCAAGAACCATGTCCTTGGGAGTCTGCAGTAAAATAATAGTAATTCTTTCTTTCTTGTTATTCTTGCTCTTTCTAATTCCCACTTGGCCCAGTGAGAGGGAGCTCTGGTCTTCTTAGCCATGCCAGCATCAGGTTGTGCACTCCCTGCCCTTTTGGATTTCTCTGGAAGCCCCTCTGCTTCTTGCCTTCTTCCTTGGGAGTTTTCTTAACAATCACTGGGGCTGCAGTGTCTGGTGAAAGTGGGACCCCTGCTAGAAACAAAATGAAACATGTGGTTTCTTAAAACTCTCCCTAACACTTAGGCTTGGTCGGCCTCCAAGGTCTTAGGGTTTATTCTCCTCTGTTGCTTTAGGCAGAGCTGGGACATATACTTTGGCTCAGGCTCTCCAGTTCCTCTTGTGATATCTCTTTCATTAGAGTTTGGAAAGCAGCTTACAGAAACAGTTTTCTTGTATTGGGAAGTAGCATGGGGCACAGAACATGGGGTTTGGAGCATGGGGGCATGAAGCCAGTAGGCTAGGGATTGGTTTTGAGCCAAAGCATGGAACAATTTGTCATCTGCCAGCCAAGTGGCTGCTCTTGAAATCCAAAGGGGGAGAGTGGAAGTGGGAAGGGAAGGTGTGAACTGGAGAAAGAGAAGAGACCAGTCTACACTCCATTGAATGGCCATGAGAAATTTTGTTTAGCTCAGCTATTTTAGGATACAGTGAACTCTTCAGTTCACTCCCTTCTACTACTAGTGATATAGCCTTGGACAAGTGATTTCCTTTTCTGTGTCTTGGTTTTTCCTTCTGTAAAACAGAAGTGGTAGTACTTTGACAATATACTTTAAAGTGGGTTGGTTGTGAGGATATCTTGTTAATCTTAAGGTGTTTTAGAAATGTAAGTTATTATTCCCAAGAACTTAAAATCATTCTTGGGATCATAGGTTTAAAGTTAGAAGGGTCTTTAAAGGTCTTTCAGTCCAATCCCTTCATTTTCCTGAGAGGAAATTAAGTAAGGCTCTGAAGAATTGATTTGCCCAGAGTCGCATGGGTAGTAAGGGGTGCATTTGGAAGCCAAACCCAGGTGGTCTTACTCAAATCTAATCATCTTTGCTGTTGTTGCTTAGGCCTTAATAGCATCTCTGAGAAAGCAAACACCTTCCAACTATGACTTAGGTGATTTTATGAGCTTCTTGAGTTGCTCTGGCTACCTGACCTGTAGATCAGATAAGCTGGAGCCGGGTTGTGAGGGGCCTTGAATGCTGGGCAAAAGATGCTGAACTTTATTGTCTAGGTAATTAGTAGTCACTGAAGCTGAAAGGGAGGCCTGGTGGACATGGAACCTCCACAGTTGCCATGACTTAGTCAAGTTGGGAGTGAGGGTTTCCCTTCAAACAAGGTCCTCAGTTGATCTTGTTCCCTTTTCTGATATATGTGCCTTTCTCTGTGTGTCTTCTTTCAGAGGATAAAGGCAGCAACAGTCCCTAAGCATGCACATCGTTGGCACCATGAGCCTGAGGGGTCCACACCATTCTGTTCCAGAGACAACTCAAATGGCGACCTCATGAAACCCACCCATATCATTGTGGAGACCATGATGTGAGCTCTCTCTGTGAGAGGAGAAACCTGCTTTAACTGCCGTTTACTAACCTTAGATTCTCATAGTACCAGGTTTACAGAGCTTTATATTTGCACTAGGATTGGATTTTTTTGTTTTTTTTCCTTGTTTGTTTTTTCATTCTCACAGAGAGAGTTATTTTTCATGTGTGCGCACATGTGTGTGTTGTATTTTTTTTTAAAGACTATTTTATAAGGTAACCACATGCAGACATCTCCAAGGAGACTGAGCTTTCATATCAAATTAGATGTATTACAGGAATTTATTAATTTTTTTATACCTAGCTATGATTATACACCTTTACCACTTGAATCGATCTTCTTGCCAGCAATATATTCAGTTTCTAAAGCAATCTCCAGGTGCTGGTGTGAATGGGTCATGCACAAGAGCTCTAGGGTAAACTTTGGCCCAAAGAGCAAAAAGAAATGTTATCCTGAGCATTTCAAAGGTGTAGTACCTTCTGAATGTGGTTCAGGGAAGAACAAAAATGACAGGTGGAGAGGACCTGGGCTGCCCACCACATTGGCTGTTGTTGGCCAGGGCCACATCAGAAGGAGCAAAGGAGGCATTGGGAGTGAAGCCAATGAAAGGTTGGATGTTGGAGCTTCATTATCCTTGTATTTGTAACTGAGGAGAGACATGCACACACACACACACACACACACACACACACACACAAAATAAGACTAAGAGTGAAACAGGAGACCTCAAATTCCCACAAAATCAACAAAAGAAATGAACTTGTCTTGGACTTGACAGAAGAAGTAGTATCACTGAAGACTTTCTCAGAGTAGTAAGAGCCTCTGTTTCAGGGAATTCTCTTTGAATAAAATAAAAAATCGAGTTATAACCTAGACTTCCGGAAATTTTCATTAATAAAAAATGTACCCTATAGTCTCAAAGAATTGAATACAACAATCATGCTTTAAAATTAGAAAGGGTTAAAGACATTATAGCCTTCTGATATTTACTAGAACTCATCAGTAGCAAAGATTTTTGCCTCAATTGAGTTTTGCTTAGCAAGCTATTTTGTTAGATTGGCTCATCCTTCCATCCCAATACAGTTAGACTCCCTAGCCTTCCTGGCTGGGCTAGGGATAAAGTATGGCAAGTTGTGGGAACCAGGACTCTTGGTGGGGGTTTGGTGGCAACTGTCAGGCTGACCCGCCATTCTAGAATTGCTTGTCCATATTCAGTCTTGACCTTCAAATAATTAGCTTTCTTCTAGTGTGCTCAGGTTGCAGAAAGCCCTAAGGAAGAGAAGGGGGTGGTCTTTGCTGAATCATTAGGAACCACCTTGCTTCTTGAAGAATTTTGTCTCAGCTACAGGGTCCATATCTGCTTCCATGCCATCACATTTTTGTTTTTGTTATTTTAAAAAAATGTTTTTACATTTTTTAAAAAATGGAAACATATCTGGTTCTTGACATTCCTAAAAAATCATAAATCTCTAACCCACTATTATGGTGTGGCTGTCCTAAACCAAACCATGCATTTTGATGAGTCACATGGATACAGGGATGAAGGAGAAGAGTGCAAGTGGACCAAAGGAAGTATGATGTGCATTTGGGACCTGCCTTGAGTTGGGAAGTTTTGATTAGAACTTTGGGGATATGGCAGTCGCCAAAAATCAGTGTGCTGTTACTCTTTCTATTATTTCCCAGTCTTATCACTGTCTTCTTTCCACCTCCAAGTATTTGTCTAAAAGATATGGAATTTGAAGCCTCCTAGCAGAATCTGCAACTAAGTCTTCTTGGAGTTAGGAGGAAGGAAAGGCAGCTGCCATGTGCCCCAGCAATTAGTGAGACACTTAGGTGCAGAGACTTCCTTGCCTCCTGGCTATTTGGATTGTCCATTGGACAGCCACCCAAATCCAGCCACAACCAAACAGGGAGATAGCAGTGTGTTGCAACTCAATCTTCTGAGCAGGCAGTACTGAAGGCCTCTTTTCTAAGAAGTAGCCTCCCGGTTTGCCTGTGCCCCTGGCCCTACCCAATTCCAGAGAAAAGGGGGATTTCCATGTCCCAGGGGTAATCATGGTCCATATCACAGCCACAGGATAGGCCTAGGAGCAGGAATCTAGCCTAAATTCTCATCTGAAAATGAAAGTCCTTGGCAGTCTTAGGTAGCTGCTAAAGTAGCAAAACGCTAATTTTTCTGATGCTGGATATGTTGTGTAGACAAACACTACATAGCAAGAGACGGTGGACAGAAGGAAGTGAGAGAGGGGGAAAGGGGAGAACTGAGGGGTGGGAAAATAAAAAAAGAAGCTGATGTATTAAGAATTTTGGTGGGGTCAATAACCCCAAGACAATATTTTCCTAACCCCTTACATGGTGAATAATTGCGCTCCACTATGAACCAGAGGAGACGGTACTACACCTTTAAAATCACCACTAAGGAGGCACCAGCCCCATTTCTAACTTGAATTGTGCCATTCAAATCAATTGCTTCCAAGTTCAGAGAATATTACCAAAAAAAAAAAGTTTCTCAAGTGTCACACGCATATGCAATGACCTCATTGTAGGAACTAAAGTGTATGAAGTGAAGTGTTTTCGTTTTTGTTTCTGTTTTTCCTGGGATAAGGTACTCTGGCCCTGGTAATAGAGTTCAGCCTGGCTTAGAGACAAGGCTGGATTCTCAGAAAGCAGGATCTCACTAAGAAAACCTGCCCTCCAACCCTGACTCCAGACTCAGAGAGCTGTTTGGAGCATGTCCTGTTGGAGGGGTGCTCGAGGCAGGAGGGCAGTGCTTTTCAAAGACTTTTATCTGTTCTAAGTGTCAGCCATTAAAAATTCACCTGCCCCCCTAAAAATAACATTCTGCCAAATGTAACTTATAATCCAAACTCTTTAACAATTCTGCTATGTTTATATTTTTCTAGGTATTTATGATTGTAAATGTATCCCCTTCCCTTCACACCCCGGTTTCCTTCGTAGAAATGTGACCTATTTGTTGTATGGAACTTTAGTGAACTTAATCATTCATCATGATTGGGGATGGGTGAATCGTCTGCAAAAAGTGCTCATTCTGCTATTCCTTTTCACCCCCAAGTTAGAGCTGAACCTGGCAAGCCACAGCTTTCCATCTTCCTGGTCAGGAAGTAGAAACATGGAGTGAAAAAACTAGCAGTGTTCTAAGTCTTTCCTAAATTCATACATTCTGCGACTGGCTTGAGGAAGGTCTCATCTTTCAAGATCCTCAGGCCAGCCATTCTTTCTAGACCAAAGATTTCTAGACAAAGCTCTCAGCCAACAACTAGAAGGTTGGCTACTCCCGTTGATTTTTTTCAGAAATGTTGGTGTTTCACCCATCATCAAACATGATCTTTCTTATAACTATTCTGTCTGTATAGAGTATGACTCCATGGATAGTATGTGTAATAATGGTCAACTTTTATATATTCATTTACCTATATAAATCAAATTTTAATTAGCATTTTGATGAGTCTGGTCCTACTCTAAGTATATGAGATGAAGGCTGTCTGGATAGCGAGGGGGCCCAGATGTGATTGAAATACCATTTTTCATGGAACACAAGTCAAAGGAATGCACTGCTTTTCCCATTTTTTTTCCCTTGGGAGATGTCCCAGGTTGTGAGATCTTGAAGGGTGGGAAGAGAATAATTGGTGGGGAGAAAAAAAAGAAAAGAAAAGAAACCTTTGGAAATCAAAGACCAGATCCTGGGACAAATCTTAGCTGGAATGAATTTGATCAAATGAGATGAGTAGTTTTTCCTTTAGAGAGGGTCCAAAGATTCATAGAATATCAGAACTGGAAGGGACTTTGAAAATGATCTGGTCCCAGCCCTCATTCTACAGATAAGAGAACTGAGGTTAGATATGGGGTGTGGCTTGCCTGGTGTTCTACATCAAGTTAGTGCTAGACCCAGATCTAGAACTTGGATCATTTGTCTCCTATTTACTAGTCCAGGGCTCCACCCCACCTCACCCCACCATCGCCACTCTACCTGTGTCCTCATGGTAATGATGCTTGATCCTGATCTGATATCAAAACTCCTATGAAACAGCACAACTCTCCCATCTCATTAGTTTTGCAAATAACCTTCTCGTCTGCTATCACCAAATGCCAATCAAAATTAGATTGAGACAAATTGAATTAGTTGAAAAAGTTGTAGGTGAATATCTTTTAAGATCTGTGAGAGGACCCTTAAGAACACAGTACATTAGAGCTGAGCACATAAAATATTAGTGCTAGAAGGAGTGTTAGAACAGAGAATGTTAGAGCTAGAAGGAACCTTAGAACAGAATATTTATATAGAGAAGGTTAGAACTGAAAGAAACCTTTAGATCTTAGAATACCAGAGCTGGATGGGGCCTCAGAGAGCATCTTTATAGAGGAGATTTAAAGGAGGAAGGCAGGTAGAACGCCTGACTCCATTTATAATACTTTAATAATTACTAGTACTCCTATTAGAAAAATCAGAAGTTATACTCCTCTTCCTCATATTTCCTTCTTTGACTTTTAGGGTGAGGCAAAGGTAGCCAAATCCCACCCAACTAATAGAATAGACTTCTGATCTACCAAGTCTGTCAAGATTGAAATTTAATTAAATGGACTATTTCTCATTTTATGGAAAGGAGGGTGCCAGGCAGCAAGTAGAGGGGGAAGAAGTTTGCTTCTGACTGGTTGAGAAGCCTGGCAAACCCCAGAGATGGTCATGTAGTATACCTGTTAGGACAGATAAGCCTTCAGGAACTGCCAGGAGATTCGGATCTACTGTTGGGGATCCACTGATCTCTTAGGTTCCCTCCAGCTTGGCAAGTGTTAAGATTCTGTGATTGGCTAAGCTCGCTTCTCCTAAAGCTGAGATTTATCATACCATCCCCTCCACCCCTCCCCTGGCTACTAGTTCATTTCTACCATCCTGCCAGTCATTGTAACCAAAGTGCCCAGGCGAGTAATCATCTTTTGAAGAAATTGGAGGAAGCAATATATACTCAAGCAAGATCCAAGTAACCCCAGTGATAAGAGGAAAACACAAGTGGTTAAAATAATAATAAAGATAATAATAATAGTAATAATAATAATAATAAAAGCATGACAAACATTTGAAGAATAGGTTGGCATTTGAGGCTAGTAACTGAAAACTTGAGAGCTTAGCCCCCCTTCAATCTTTCCCATTTATTTGTTTTGATATGAGGTGCTGATTTTATAATCTACATAGCTCTATATGTGTGGACCTGTCCATCCTTCAGGTTCATTGCCCACTCTAGAAAAAGCTATACAACTGCCAGATCTCTACAAATTCTAGGATCATTTCTCTGATGTTCTATATGACTTTGGCTGATGGGACTCCTTACCATGCTTTCTCTACCCTTTCTTGTACTTCCCCCCCCTCATTGGATTCCAGCCTCAGGTTCCCTTTCTTGCCCTACAGCCTCCCCACCCACAGTGGTCCCTTCACCCTCAGCTCTTCCATATTCCTTCCCCTTCTTAAAGCAACAGATCTACACCGGCAAGTTGTATTATTCTGAGCATTTTCTTCAGTGCTAGTGGGTCTGTGCCCACCCACCTTTGCCTTCAGGGCTCTCTGTTTTGTCCCTGTGTTTTTAAGACATCGTGGAACTATTAAGGGTCATGGGAAGACAGAATGAGAACACAGAGGCAGAGCTTTTGAAACAAACTCCAACCAGCATCTCAAGGTGTACTTTCAATTGCGAGTGAGGGAAGACCCACCTAGTAAGGCCTAAAATACCTTCCCCACTGGACACTCATCATTCAGCAAGGATCAGACTCAGTACAAAGAAAGCCCCCCAGAATGGGGACCCAAGGCACAAAGCAAGCATGAACCTAAACTGACTTAGATCTCTTAGCATGTGACCAGGTTTTAGGAAATCTCAACTTTGGAATCGGATTCTGTGTGGGTGTTGTAAATAATTTTGTGTCTGACAAAAAGTAAAAAAAAAAAAATAAAAACATAAAGAAAAAATGAATTAAAAATATTCAAATCTTGGAGGACTTGGGGGCCAATCAGAGACAGAGAATGGAGGACTCTGAGAGCAGAAGGCCTGAGACACCAGGAGGTGACCTTCCTGGGTGCAGGAGGCAGCCAGGCCAAGTTCTCCCTGGAAAGTATGTTTCAATTGGAAGCTGTTCTTCATTGTTCCATTGTGAATGTTACCACCAATACTTACAGAGTTTTGCTACATCAGATGTGACATCTCCTCCAGGTATCTGGCTTTAAAAAATGTAGGTTCCTTTAAAAAAAAATCATAGCAACTGTGACTTGGTGATTAGCACATTGGAAAGTGGGAATCTTCCTATTTCCTCCTTTCAAACACAAATCTGTCGGGATAATCTGAACTTTTTTAAAACTTTAAAGATATTTTTAAGACATTTTCAGCTTTTTTTAAATTAAAAAAAATCACGAGAGACTGTTCCGAACAGGAATATTTGTATTTGAACAAGATTTTCGGCATGTAATTCAGTCTTGCAGTATACAAGCTTTGTGTATAAATGTTTGATGATATGAATCTTTGTTTGTATTTAGCAGGTTTATTTTCTGTTTTGCTTTTTAGATAATATGTATATTGATATTTTTAAGTCATCTTTGCTTTTCTTTTTTTTAGAGAAGTTTGTAATCACCTTATAACAGATAAAAATAAACTTTTCCTTTATAAATCCAATGAATCTTACATTTGTTGTAAAAAAATAGCACAGCTTACTTTCACTGAAAATCAGATTCTTAATAAAATAACTATAACTCAGAACATTATAAGTAGGAAGGGATAACTGGAACTTTGCTCAAAGATACCAGTATTTAGAGGATATCCACACAGTGTTCAGCCTTTCCCTTTTATTTGTTTGATATGAGGGTATACTTTCTTCTCCTAGATGTGGCAGTCTGGGTGACATTACCCCCCCCCCCAACCCCCTCCATTTCTCCCATTGCAATGCCTAGCTATAAAAACTCCTACTTATAGCTCTGGCTTGTTCAAAGAATCATAGCCTTCCCTCTAAAGAGGCACTGTGAAGTTCTGTAGTTCTGACTTTGGAATCAGAAGATTAATCCTACCTTAGCCACTTAACTGACTGGATAACTCATTAAGCACCTTATGTGGCACTAGGAAGAAAGCCCCCTCCCCCAACGGAAAAAAGCCTACCTCTTCCGGACTCAGTTTCCTCTTCTTTATAATGAGAGTCTTGGGACTAGATTCCTTCAAAGGCTCCTTCCAGCTATAAAAATGCTTTAGCTATAATAGTCTCCATTCCTACAATTCCTTAAGGTTTATGATGTGTTTTCCTGAAAGCATCTCTGTGAGTTAGGTAAGATTTGGGGGAGTGTTTACAGAGGAGGAAACCAAATTGTCCAAAGTCACCCCACAAATCAGCAGAGCCAAGATAGACCTCAATCCAGTGATAGTTCGGGCCCACCATCACTTTCCACGGTCAATGAATTAATGAGTGTACATCCTTTAACTTCTTTTCCCTTAAAAAAATGGCATTGCTTTCATTTTGAGCTGAAGCCTTTGATCTAATTTATACTAGGGACAGAAGGTTATCATTTGGGACTGTGGTGGTATGTATTCAGTATTCTTTTTGTTTCTTGCAAAGAAGCATGATGTGGCCCAAGATCTTCCAACCTACAAAAATCCCACAGACCCCCATTTCTTTGCTGGCATGCTCCTCATTAAACTCCTGCCTCACAGGAAGGTCAAGCTTTCCACTTGATAGATAAAGCTAGGGTTCCCAGAGTGGGGTCACAGCTAGTAAAGAGTTGGAGCCAGGACTCCTGCCCAGGTCTAGTGTCCTTTCTGCCACACTGAGCCCCCAAAGGCAGCATGCCAACAATTGGGAAGGGCTTTCTTTCATGCAACAGGAAATTATAATCTTGGTACATAAACATACACCCACATTGGCCTGCGGTGGTAGCCAGATTGTCTATAGGAATTACTAGGAGATACTAGGAAATACAGTGCTGTCTCAGGTGTAGTATGAGGGAGAAGGCAGAGGGGGAGGGTTTCTTACTCCTCTTGGGAATTAGGGGTATTCTTAGGGTCAGTGACTTGACTAAGTTGTTCCTGCTCCCTCCCCCAGTCCAATTTATCTGTGCTAGATTGAAAAGAACACAAGTCCTATAGTGGAGACTTGGGTTCAGATGTCTGTTTAATCTATTATGACTGGTGGTAATCCAATTAATTTTAGTGGCTGCTGCTTCTGCATGACTTTAGTCACAATTTCTCTGGGCCTCAGTTTCCTCTAAAGGATTAGATTATTTACTGAAGTTCTCTTCCAGAGTAAAAAAACACATCTTTCGTAATAATTGATATTTATAATAGCACTTGAGGCTTGCAAAGTGCTTTGTACAGACTCATTCGAGCCACTAACCCTGTGAGGAAGAACCCATTCTCTTTTGTAACCAGAATAATGATTTCATTGCTATAAGGGGATTAGTAATACGGGTATTATCTGTGTTTTACAAATGAAGAAACAGGCTGAGGTGAACTGAAATGCCCGTGTCACATACCTATTAAATATGTGAGGTAGGATTTGAAATCAGGTCTTCCTGATTCCAAACAATGGTTTTGATCCCTAAGGTCCTTGTTGATGGTCTTCAGCAGTGCTTCTTGCACTGTATAGAACCCCAACGCTGAGCCCACAGACTGCCTCCAAGCTGCACATTCTGGGAATGCACCCATTCTGGACCCAGCTTTCTCCTGTCTCCCTAATGTTGCTTGCATCAATCCCCCTCCATGAGGCAGGGATGGAACTACTGAATTTTCCAGGCCTTTCTGCCTTCCAAAAACGTTGGCTTTCTCTGGAAAACTTGAGCACCACAATGGCCCCGGACCCAGCCAGAAGAGCAGGTGCCAAAGCCACAATGACCTGAGGGCCATTATCTATACAGTAAGAATGAATGAACCATAGGTAAGGAGAAAGGAAGACCTGGCCTGCCCCTTCTGAAAGGTTGCCAAGTCTCTGATCTGGGCTGCTTTCAAATGGAATCAATGGTCTAGATTTCATAGTTGAGTCTAGAACCTTGGGGGCCTCAATTCCTTGGTGTAGAGGAAGGAGCGCTCAAGAAGCAAAAGGCTAGAGTTAGAATCTTAGCTGTATCTCTAAGTACCCACAGGAACTCAGATGCATCATTTAGCTCAGGGATTCTTAGACTATTTTGTGTTCTGGACCCCTGTGACCATCAGCCTGGTGAAGCCTACATATGCCTTCTCAGAATCATATAGTTAAATGCATAAAATGAAATACAAAAGA
Source organism: Pseudocheirus occidentalis (assembly GCA_028646575.1). Lineage (NCBI taxonomy): Eukaryota > Metazoa > Chordata > Mammalia > Diprotodontia > Pseudocheiridae > Pseudocheirus > Pseudocheirus occidentalis. The sequence goes on along the minus strand of CM053599.1, from coordinate 45,835,397 downwards.
CTGCAAAGTAAAACAATTATATTGAATTACAGTTATCAAAATATTTTTAAAGAGCAGATTCACAGATCCCAGGTTAAGAAGGCCTGATCATCTCTGGTTCTCATAGAATGTCAGAGGCCATCTCATCCAATTCATCCCTGAGAAGAATCCCCACTACCACACACCTGACCAATGGTCACCCTTTTTGGACAATGCTGGCCTCTCTCTTTCTTGGTATCCCACCCCAAAAAGTAGTGTCCTTGACTTTAAAATGTCCAGCAAGGGGAAATCTGTGAGCACCATTCCACTTTGGGATGGCTCTTCTTCCTCAGTTCTTCCCAACATCAAATCTAAATTGGTCCCTCACACAATGTGTCTTCTTGTGTCCGTTGCCCCTACCTCTGTCCCCTGGCATCAAAGAGAAAAAAATGAATTCCTTTGCTATGGGACAGCCAAGTAGTAATAATAATAATGTAGTATAATAATATCAATATAATAATATAATATACAATGTTAATATAATAATAGTTCCTGCTCTCTCTCCCTAATCTTCTGTTCTCCAGACTAAGCATACCTGGCTCCTTCAACTACTCTTCATAGGATGTGAACTCAAGGGCCCTTGCCATCCTGGTATCTATCTATTCTCTAAACACCCTCCAATGACATTTTATCAATGTTATTCCTAAACTATGGTTCCTAGAACAAAACATGGTACCCTAGATGTGATCTGACCAGTGGAGAGTACAGAGAGACTATTGTTCTGTTTCCCCAGCCCATCTAAGGGCTATTTTCTTTCCCTAGTCTAAACCATTCTCTTCTAAACTACTTGGACTTGGGATAGAGTCTGGAGGAAAGAATGGAGGGGATGAGTGTAAGGCAAGACTGGAAGGATGGAGGGGTTCCATTTCTGCTCAATTGCTTTTCTAGATTTGTGATGCTGGAATCTATTGTTCTGGAAGCTCCTCCCCCCCCTCCCCCAGACCTCAGCCCTCCCTCCATACACAGGGAGCATATATTTCAAAATCTAGTTTAGGGATTCAGGAGTCAGGGGCCCGGGGTTCTAATCTTTTCTTGGATGGTAACAGTGAGCCTTTCCTTTGTGAGATAATGGGGGTGGGAAAGGGCAGAGGAGAACGCCATTCTGGAAGATCTCTTTCAGCTTTAATGGGAAACACCTGCGCCTGTTTGATAGCAGGATTACTGCTCTATCCTCGCTCTGCTCTGCAACACCCATCTTCCTAGAACACCAAAGACAAAAACAATAGCTTTTCCAGCAGTGACTGAAGGTTTGCAGAGCACTCTATGTGTATTGTCTCACTATAAACCTGGGACGTAGGTGTTATTATCGTCCTCACTTTATGGATGATCAGGGATTGACAGATTTACAGGAATCATAGATTTAATGATCAGATTTACAGATTATAGGGCTCATAGATTTTGAACTGGAAGACCATGTAGTCCAGTCACTTCATTCTATAGATGAGGAAGCTGACACATAGAGGAGGAAAAAGGACTTGCTTAAGGGCACACAGCTGGTGTGTGGCAGAGCCAGGAATCAGACTGGGGTCCATCTGATTCCTCATCCTGTTCTTTCCCTGGAACCATGCCTTCTTTAAGAGTTGGAGTAGGGTGAGGACAGTCTCTACAGCACTGGGTTCCTGGTGACCAGAGGTCTCTGTCCCAGGCACAGAATAATGTCCACCCTCCCCAGCTTCAACTTGTGTGCCTCTTGCCCCAGAGTTGACATAAGGCATGAAGCTCACATTGGCATGAGGCTCACATTGGCATGAGGCATTTACCAAGACTCAGAGCAGGAGTATCTAACCTCTTCACAATGAGGAATTAGTTACCTTTCTCTTCTGAAACTCTCCTGCCCAGCAAATGCAGGTGATAATAGGGAATCCTAACAATGAGCCTAATGGTGATGAAGGTGTGGACAACAGACCTGCTGCTTCCAGGGCAGAAGCTTTTGGCCCAAGGCAAAATATCTAGGAAATATCTGAGGATGCCATGGCAGGGAGCGTGACTGGAAGTTGCCTGTTAGCCAGTTAACCAGATAGCATTTATGAAGCACTTACTATGGGCAAGGTTCTTTACTTAGTGTTGGGTGGACAAAGAAAGACAAAAGACAATCCTAGATCTTGAGCTCTCAGTCCAACGGAGGAGACGACATATAAACATCCACAGAGGGAAAGTCCCAAGATTAAAGATGGCTAAGAAAGGCCTTGCACAGAAAGAGGACATTAGCAGACACTTGAAGGAAGCCAGAATACAGAGATGAAGAGGCATAGATGAGGAGGGAGATCATTCCAGGCATAGGGAACCAGCAGTGGAAATGCTTGGAATATAGAGTGCCATGTGCAAAGGATACCATGGAGGCCAATGTCACCAGATCCCACTGTACTTGGGACTACAGTGGATTGCCATAGAATCCACAATGGGCACGGGGATCCATAGCAGTGGAAGTCCATTGAGGGGTGCTCTTGCCCAGCTTCTATCTCAGAAACTATGACACAAGATGGACAATATGGGACAAGGAAGCATGGTGGCAGTGAAAGGTATGATGGGAAGAGCTTTAGATAGATAGAAGATCCGAGTTCAAATTCTGACTCTGTTACTTTTGGGCCCAGGGTAAAGGTTGTTTTCATCTTCTATAAAACATGGGGTTTGGATGAGAAACCAGGCAATTTCTAAGATATACCCACTGAACTCTAAATATTATTAAGAGACTCCCCCTGCTGGTGTTATAAAGGATCTGGAACTCATAGACCTTAAGTCAGCTAAAGGTTGACTTTGTCCTAGCTTTGTCCTCTCTGGTGGGACTGCTTGGCCTTTCTCAGGCTGACCTTTTACGACCTCTTTCTCTGTAAGGCTACCCTTGGTGGTTATTTTCCATATATATATATTCCCATAAAATCTGATTTTATGAGAAGAAACACATTATTGGTCAACACGTGTCTTAGTGGAAAGAGCATTAGACCAAAGACTCAGGAAGAACTGAGTTTGAATCCTGCTTCAGACACTTAACCCTGGGTACATCCCTTAACCTACCTTTGATTCAGTTTCCCCAAGTGTGAAATTCCCCAAGTGTGTAAGAATAGCACCTGTCTCCTAGAACTGTTATAAGATTAAATGCACTAACGAATGTAAAGGTCTTTTAAAAACTCACTTCCATATATATATATATACATATATATATATATATATATACACACACAAATTAATCAAATAACTCACATACATAAAAGCATAAATAAATAAACAAATACAAGATCTCTTCCAGCTCCAACATTCCAGATTCTAAGGTTCTTTCCAGTTCTAGGGTTATAGGTTCTATGGTCCTTTCTGGTTCAAGCATTCTGTGTTCTAACATTGCATGTGCTAAAAAGTAACTTGCAGCTTTAATATTCTAGGTACGAGGTACAGGCTGCATAGGGTGGGATGTTGGTGTGCTGGCACTCTGGGGCGAACATTATATGTATTGGCCCACCTGTACTACACAATGCATGCTGATGGTCCCAACATTTTATATTCTAAGGCCTCCTTCAGCTAAAGCATTTGAATGTCTTTTCCAACACTAAAATTCTAGGTTCCATGGTCCATTCCTCCTCTAATATTCTAGTCTAAGGCCCCTTCAGGTTATAACACTCTAAGTTCTAACATTAGATATTCTCAAGTTCCTTCCAGTTCCAATATTTTATGGTTCTAAGTCTAACGCCTCCAGATCTAGGTAACACTGCTTCTTTGGTCTAGCCCTTCCCTGCTTCTTCCCTCTGAAAAGTTCTGATGATTAGTGATTTTCCTATATTCTGGAGCCTTGAGGAATGTATTTCTAAGCAAATATGGACAGTACAAATCAGATTCTTGAGTGGTAGAGAGAAGCAGACCAATATCTAGTAATTTTGTCATCTGAAGCAAGCAAGAACCTGGAAATGTGACTGTGGAGAGCAATATGAATTGTACTCTCCAGTGAGTAGGTGGGGAGGAGGAGGAGAGGGGAATTTAAGCCCTAGAACACACCATCCTGTGAGAGAGACACTCCAGAAGACCATACTAAGAGAGGAAATCACCTGTGGTTCAGTGACTGGGAGGAAATGTACCATCTTATCTCATAGCTTTGTATTTTAAATCATTATGTTTGCTCATTAGATTGCACGAGGTTTAATGGTTCCTGTTTGCTAAGGGGGTACAAGTAATACCAGTATCCTATAAAGGTTTGCACCTCAAGGCAAAACTCATGTCTTTGGAGAGAAAACTCACTTAACTTAATGGGCAGTGGCCCTTTGCTCACTGTAGGAGGTCTCATCTCACTGCTCCTTGAAGGGCTAATGCAGAATACTAAGGTCCCTTGGAGAATATCTTAAAGTTCCAAGTACCATATAAATGTAGCAGGGATGATCAGGGCAACCCCTCGTTATGAGTGTGAGTTGTCTGTTCTTACCTCATTTACTGGTCCAGGAAACTGAAGCCCAGAGGGCAAGTGAACTATACAAGGTGTATAAGCCATGTACCCCAACCGAAAGTTAAACCTAAATCTTTCCCATCAGAATATGAACTCCTTTAGAACATGGACTATATTAAATATCTGTTTGCTTTTATATCCAAAGTGCTTAGCACATAGGAAATACTTAAATACTTTCGGACTGACTCCTGCCTTGGTCTTCATGGCCTTTCCACTGGCCTGCATTATACAGGAAAGCCAGACTCCCAGGCCTTTATTACACACTCCTGAGTCCCTACTCTCCTCTGCTTTCCCTCATTGCTGGAGAAGCTATCTTATATAGGGATGCCTGTGGTATTTATAGTTTGGAGGATCAATTGTCAGGCTCCTCTGTTTGATCTGTAGAGGACTCTGGAAGACCTTACCCACTGGAAGAAGAGGCTACCAATATCCAAGATCCACATTCATGATTTTATTGAATTTTTTTTTTAAAAAACCAAACAAACTGATATTTCCTCCCCTACCCCCACCCCAGCCCCAAACTCCAAAGTCACAACAAGCCCCTTTCGTTTCAGAGATTTACAAACTGCTTCAAAACAGAGCTAAAATTGCCTTGGTACCCCTGTCCCTTTAAAGTTTGTGCTTTCGGAGCGCTGTAAGAAAATCCAACATAGAAAAATACTTTACAAGGAATACACTCTACTCTTTTTATGGATAAAAATACACATTTGAGTAACTGCATTTCATTGGGACCTTATTCAAAATGCATAGGGAGAAGGAGGACTGGGTTTTGTTTGTTTGTTTGTTTGTTTTTAAAGCCTTTCATTAAAAGTCTTCATTTAAAACCCCAACCAGAAGCCACAGTGAACTGTCTACTGCCGTGAATATTGCATATAAAAAGCCTCTGGCCCAGTTGGGTCAGGGCTGCCCAGACATTCCAGGCAAAACTAAAGGGCAGCTGACTGGGGATGGTGGATTGCATACATCTGAGAAAAACATCAGCAGCTACAGTTAGCTGGATGGGATGGCAGATGACCACAGGGCCCCACTCCTTGCCCCTCCCCCCATGCCCAAGGATGGGCTCCACCTTCCAATTCTTCCCTCACTTTGAGGGAGCATCAAAATGTTTGGGGGAGCCTGCAAATTGTTCTAGGCTGAAGTTCTAGGCTCATATAAAATATTAGGTCTGGTAGGGGCTTTAGAGATCACCTCTTCATTTTACAGATGTAGAAACTGGGTCCCAGAGAGGGGAAGTAACTTGTGTGAGGTCACACAGCAAGTCACTGGCAGATCTGGATTCCCCAGTCCAAGGCTCTCTTGGGTCACAACTTCAGTACCTGAAGTTGGAGATATCTGGAGCCAATGAAAACACATAGGTATCTTCTGATGAACCAGAAATGTAAAGAAAAGGAAATATCTACTAGGGGAGAAAGTTAAATAATCCCTTTCCCTTCTAAGACAAGCCCCAATGGAAACTTAACAAAGGAACCCAAATAAATAAAGCAACCACCAAACCTCCAGCCTCAACCAAAATAAAGTGCTATGCAAATTAGACCAGGTAATGAGGGTGGCGGTCATTTGCTTGGTAAATTCAGGGAAATCCCCAAGAGTGATTGTGTGACTGGCTTTATGTGGGGAGGCTTCCTGGCTTTAGCTGCGGTTAGTTCTTCGGGTAGGTAAATTATGGAAACTAAAGAATAGATGGTCATGTGAACATCCAGATGTTCAATGATAGGGTTGTGATGGCAGTGAAGAGGGAGACCAAGAGGCTCCTGTGAGTTTTGGGGGAAAGGGTCAGAAGGCATCCTGCTTACAGTCAATGGGGCATCCAGTCACCCAGAAACAGGTGTGTTGGTTCAGCCAGTCAAGGGCGGAAGGCAGAGGCCCAGTATCTGTAATGGACTGTTAGGACCCCAAGTCTGGCACAGATCTGAGGGAATCTGTTGTGGGGATGCTGGAAAGAACTGAACTCCATCAGACCCACCTTTGGCCCTGGCTGGTGAGGTCTGTGTTTGGGCAGTACCTTTCTGAGGCCACCCAGTGGCCCCAATGATAAACAAAGTCAGACAGAGCAGCTCAGTCCCCTTCCCACCCCTCACATCTAATCTTCAGTGAGTGTACCCTATGTAAGGGGACAGATGGAGGGAATGGAGATAAGAAGTGGAGAGAGGGCTAGGAGGAACCAGCCCAGAAAGTGAGAAAGGAAAAGAAGATGGGAACTAGGAGATGGAGGAAGCATGAGAGAGAAAGTGAAAGAAGAAAAGAAGAAAATTTGATGTAGTCAGCTTTGCCAACTGGGTATGAAAAGATGGGGAGCAGGGCCAAGACTTCTTCTATTGTCCTCCCACAGTGACTAGTCCCAGACTGGGGACATCTTAGGCACTCAGTACTTCTTGAGGAAGGAAGAGAGGGCAAGAGAAAGAGAGGAAAGGTAGGACAGAAAGAAGGAAGGGAAGGAAAAAGAGCAAGAGAAAGGGCAGGAGGAAAGGAAGGAAGGAGGACAGAAGAAAGGGAGGGGGGAAGGAAGAAAGGTGGAATAGAGGGGTGAAGTAAGGAATGGAAGGCGAGAGGAAGATAGGGCAGAAGGGGGAGAGGGAGGGTAGGAAGAAGACAAGGGAGGACAGGAGGAAGACAGTGAGAGGGAGAGAGAGAGAGAGAGAGAGAGAGAGAGAGAGAGAGAGAGAGAGAGAGAGGGAGAGAGAGACAGAGACAGAGACAGAGACAGAGACAGAGACAGAGAGAGGCAAATATCGCCCAGGTAGCTTGAATAATGAAGGCAAGGAGATAGAAGAAGGAGGGTGGAGGTCTCTCTCTTCTGGAGAATTGTTCATTTACAGCAGAGGTGGGGAGCATCCAATCTGGAGGGCTAGGGAAGATATTAGTTCCCCTCCAAAAAATGTCCCTATCAGTATTAGTAAATGAGTTTGATTTGGGGGTCTGAAGTCCATTGTAAATATCAGTCTCTCTTCACCCATTTGTCTTTTGTCTTCTCATACCCCATCTTCTTTCTCTCTCTGTTTCCCCTCCCTCTCTCTCTTCCTTCCTTTATTAGCCATAATGTAAGATTGAGGTAAGTTGTAAAGTATTTATTGATTAGAGTTTATGGCCTAAGTGAAGAAAAGAAAAGCCTTCGTTTACAACATGGAACATATAACATTTATCTCTTTCAAAAAAAATAATAAATTTTCTCTTTACTTATATGGCACTTGACTTACTCCCTACCCAACACAACCCCTACTCTTCCAGTCACCTTAAAGTTACAAAAAGCTTCTCTATCCTTATCTCAAGCTGATCTGAGGAAGAATTAACCATCAATAACCAAAGCATATAAGCTTGGGGGCAGTACCACCTTTCAGGAGAAGTAAGTAGATTGTAAGTTCCTTGAGGGTAGGCACTGTTTCATTTTTTTGTCTTTGTATTCCCAATGCCTGGTATCTAGTAGGTGATACAGAGCTTGGACCCAGGTCCTAACACGGAAGACTCTTAGTCTGTTCTTGATAATGACACTGAGGTCTCACCTATGACCTGAGTTCCCAAAGGTGGAACTCTGATGGGCGGAGGGTGGCTGGAGCCTGCCAAGAGACATCATAGGCAGCTATCTGACAGTAAAGGTCATCTATCCATGGGGACTTAGATCCTCACTCTCATCCTTTTCATTGAATTTAAAATATAGAAACTCTTAAAACTTGATGGGAAGAGACCACAGAAGTCACCTAGTTTTAACTTTAAAAAAGTCTAAATGAGTTAAATACTAGTTTAAACACTTAGTTTTAACTATTTAAAACTAGTTTAAAATCCCTACCAAGGAGTTTTCTACTTTTTTTCTGCTTCTACTACATCCCTGAGAGATAAATTCATCATCCCTTCTCTGTTTGAATACTCCCACTAATGGAGAATTTATTTCCTTAAGATGGAATCAAGTTGAATCGAGGCCCTTCCTTTCTTGAGTAGCTCTGATTATTAGGAAGTTCTTCCTTATTTTGAACTGAAATTTGCCTCTCTGTAACTTTCACATATTAGTCTTGGGTCTATCTTCTGGAGTTAAACAGTGTAAGTTGAATCTCTTTTTCATAAAATGGCACTTCAGATAGTTTGAGCACAGCTCCTGTGCCCCATTATTACTTCCCTCCCTGTCCCCTATGTTTTTTCTTCTCTAGGATATATGTCCTCAATTTCCTTAATTGGTCTTAGGATGTAGTTTCTATACTCTCTTACCATCTCGGATAATTCCCTGCACCAGTTTATCGATGTCTCTAACACCATTTTTTTTTAGGAATTAACGGGAGTCTCAACTTTGCCTCTAACTTTGCCTCAACTTTTCCCTAAAACCTTAAGTAATAGACCTGGGCAAGTGGGTTAGGAGGACACTTATTTTAAAGTCTTGACATCATCTCATTAAACTTGGGAACCCATAAGAAACTGGAGTGGTGGGAAGTCACATCTTAGAAGCTAGGTCTGGGACTGAAAGATGTCAGGAACAGGGCTGAGGTAGGGGACCTTACACTTAAACAATTCCCTTCTTCCTCAATCCCTAACCTTTTCTCCAGAACCTAGGTATGATGGATGATCACTGACATCTCCAAGAATTTCCTTCCTTCCCTTAACTCCTTGCTTTTCTGTCAAAAACATAGAATCTCAAAGTTGGAAGGGCCTTCAGAGGTCATTCAGCCCAATGCTTTCCTCTCTGAAAAGTCCCTTTACAATCTGACTATCTCATTCAGTCCCAGAGTGATGACTTTCATTGATGGGGAACCCCAGACCTGAGGCAGTCTGTTTCACTTTTAGACACCTCTCATTATTGGAAAGCTCTTCCTTTCATTGAAATGAACTCTGGCCAAGCAGAAATCTATTTCTTCTTTCACCCTTCAAATACTTAGAGATGGTCATCATCCCCACCTCATCCTCACTCCCATCTTTCTCTTTTAACAGGCTACACATTCCAAATCTCATCAAATGATCCTTTTGTGCAATGGTTTTCATTTGTGGTTGGTGAATGGGGATTGAGGCTGAGATCTCACACCAGAGACCCCAAATATCTTCTTCTGCTCATCTCCTGCCCTTCATTCTTGTAGATGCTGCCATGAGTCGTTTCATTGAGAGAGACAAGAGCTCCCATACTCATTGGCTATCAAGGATCTTTTTTCATCTTATTCTAGAGCTATGAAAAGATACTCCATGGCATTTCAGGCCAGATACTCTAAGACAGTTAGAGTGTAAATGTCCCATGAATTTGGGTATAATCCCAGATCAAGATGCAGCCAGATCTGAAGGCCTTATTTACTCTTCCTCCTGAACCTTACTCAACTCTACTTAAAGAAAGAAACAAAGGTGAACAAATTGGCACCGGAATTCTGGCAACACTGTCTAATGGACCTTACCTATAGTGGAAAGAATGCTGGGTTTGGGAGATGGAACTGAAACTCTAACACTTACTATCTGTGTCACCATAGGCAAATAATTTCCCTTCTCTGGGATCATTTCCTCCTCTGGAAAATAAAACGAATTGGATTAAATGAGATCTAAGGTCCCTTCCAACTTTCTATGTTCTAAGACCACTCCAGCTTCAACATTTTACCATCTAAGGTGCTTCCTAGCTCTGACATTTTATATTCAAAGGTCCCTTTCAACTTAAATGATCTATGGCTGTATGACCTGAAAGCTCCAAATTAATCCCTCTGCAAATAGAGCAGCCTTTGCTGCCAAAAAGACAGGCCCCAGGAATAGAGAATATGAGAATGTAGGGTTCAGGTCAGGACACATTTGATGAATGTGGCCAAGTGGCTGTTGATGTGGAGGGACAGAGAGAAAGGTGTGTGATGTAATGGCTATTTTGGAAATGACAAGATATGATGAGTAAGGTCTTCACACAAATGCTGTCCAAGGAATATAGCACCGTGTGTATGTATGTATGAGTGCAAATGCACATTGGAGAGTGTGCAGACCCTCTGAGATGGGAGCAGAGTGGCAAAAGGACAGCCTCAACTCAATACCAGCTGGAGGGCAGCCTGGGCACAAATAGGAAAGATGGGTGAAGAGCATAGGCCTTGACCTCAGCTATTTCTCAGCAGCCCAGGGACCCAAGGTGAGGCTGAGGGGCCAGAAGGAGTCATTCTGGGTGGCCTGACCCCTTTCAGAACCTTGCCCCCTGCCTTCTCTAGCCCCAGTTCCAACACTGGAGTATAGAGGCATGGTCATGTTGCATGTCCTCAGAGCCTCTGCCGTAGGGGAGACTTTTCGGTCCAGGGTTGGGTCTCAGAGCATCCGGGTGCTGTCCCTCATATCCAGGCCCACAGAGGGCCTGTTCTCCTCCTGCTGTGTGCTGTTGGACATTGCCAGGGGGTTCCGGCTTATGACTAGGTCTAGCTTATCTCCAGCCTCAGAGATGAGTGGCACAGTCAGGCAGCAGTCAAAATCTCGAGTTCGAATGTGGTTTACCTAAATAAAAAAAGAGGAAGGAAAGAAAAATTAATCTAACCCATGTCAAGTCAGGCTTTGGGTTGGAAACAAAGCTTGCCCAACTCCAGGCAGAGAGAGGAGCAACTTCTTACAAAGTAAGATCAGAGCTACCTACAAGGTACATTTTTCAAAAAGGTGTATTAATGCCCTTTGTTTTTAAAATCACCCAATTACAGTCATTTCCAGATATACTGCTTTCCTCCTTCCACCATCACTTCAAGTTACTATGAACCTTCCTTGCAATGACAATAAAAAATTAACAAAACAACCAATATACTGATTGCGTATGATAGCATATACAACATTTTCACAAACCCCCACCTCTTTAATAAAAGGACGAATTTTTTTTCATCTTTTTTTCTAGGGCCATGATTGGTCATTGCAATTTCACAGAACTTGGCTTTATTTTGCTTAAAAAGCACATCTTACAAAGTGCTTTCTTCAAAACAATCTGGTGAAGTAGGTAGTCTTTTATTGATCCCATTTAACAGATGAGAAAACTGAATTCAAAATATGCCTCAGAAGGGTTATTGTGTGGGTGATCCAGGGCAAGTCACTTAACAGGGAGAAAGGGGATGAGCATTTATTAAGTGCCTTATGATGTGCCAACCACTCTGCCAAGTGTTTTACAAATATGGACTCACTCAGTCCTCACACCCACCCTGGAAAGTGAGTGCTCTTATTATTCTCATTTTAAAGTTGAGGAAACTGAGGCAAATAGAACCCAGGAAGTGTCTGAAACCAAGTTTGAACTCGAGTCTTTATGACTCTACACCCAGAGTTCTCTCTGCTGAGTCACCTTTCTGGGCCTCCTCTAGCTTGGTATCGATAACCCTATGACTTCTCTGGGCCTCCATTTCTCCATCTAGAGCAGTGGTTCTCAACCTTCCTAATGCTGCCACCCTTTAATACAGTTCCTCAAGTTGTGGTGACCCCCCCAACCATAAAATTATTTTTGTTGCTACTTCATAACTGTAATTTTGCTGCTGTTATGAATTGTAAGGTAAATATCTGATATTCAAGATGTATTTTCATTGTTACAAATTGAACATAACCCACAGGTTGAGAACCACTGATCTAGAAAATGAGCATTGGAGCAGCTAGGTGAATAGAGCGCCGGCCCTGGAGTCAGGCGGACCTGAGCTTAAATCTGGCCTCAGATGCTTGACATACTTACTAGCGGTGTGACTTTGGGCAAGTCACTTAACCCCACCAAAAAACCAAAAAAAACCCCCAAAACCAGAAATAGCAGCACACCCATAAGTTGTTCACACATTAGTTGTTGTGAGAAAAATGTCCTGCTATTTTTTCAATTCTGAACTTAACAAACAACAAATGAAATGCACATTTCCATATTCCAAATAGAACATAAAAAGAGGACTGTATATTAAACTCCAGGTTCCATTATATACATCTTGCTTTTCTCTTAAAATATAATATAATCAACTTGACACGTAACTCTCAAAGCTGTCCTACTTGCCTTCAGGTTTTTTTTTCCTTCTGGCTTTCCTTCTGTCCTTTCCTGTGCATTTCTGTTATGTGTAAAGTATCACATTGTCACATAATCTCAGGTTTGGAAGGGGACCTGGGAGGCCGTCTGCCCATGCTGAATCTAAACAAGAATCCCCATGACAACATCCTTGATATTTTTTCATCCAGCCTCTGTGATGGGGAACTTACTCCTTCCCAACACAGCTTCTGATACTTCCTTCTTTTGGACAGACCAGTCAGATTGTTAGAAAGTTTTTTGCTACTTTGAGCTGACATCTATCCCTCTTCAATTCCTATCAGCTCCTGATTCTGTTCCCCTAGGGTCAAGCAAAACAAGCCTAATTCTTCCACATGTCATCCCTTCAAATACAAAAGAGCTACCAGTTCCTCAGGGAAGTGGATTGAGCGTCTGACGTGGACTCAGGAGTACTCATCTTCCTAAGTTCAAATCTGACATCAGACACTTACTAGCTGTGTGACCTTAGACAACTCACTGCATCCTGTTTGCCTCAGTTTCCTCATGTGTAAAATGGTCTGGAGATAGAAATGATAAACAACTCTAGTGTCTTTGTCAAGAAAATCCTAATGGGATCACAAAGAATAAGACACAACTGGAATGACAGAACAACAACTCACAGTCTAAGGGGTTGACATCTTGAACACTATACAACTCCATCCCAAAGGCCAAGGAGACTAAACACTGACTCTAGGTCTTTGGGTCTGCGGTGTCCTTCATTTGGGGACTATTTGGGAAAGATGAATGAATGACCACAACATTGTTTTCTCCCAGGGAAGGGCATGTAGGGTGACTCTTCCCCTGATGATGATTCCCGTCCCCAACAGAGTGCATAATCAATAAAGAATACTGGATTCCCCAATAAGAGTGAATACACCCTGCTACACATGGTCAGTGAGAAAGCTCAGAAATATTTTCTAGTCAATAAAAGTAATTCCTTACGTTTGGATTTGCCAAGAATTTCTATATACTCCTTAAAGCACCAGAAAGACCAGAACTTAAGGATTACAGTGAAGGATTTTTGTTGGTTTGTTTTTAATTTATTGATGTACCTGGTCCTTCTAATATTAATTTTAGTTTCTTCTCTCTGAGACGACCCCCCAATCTATCTTCTTTCTATCTTGTTTGTACATAATTGTTTGCATGATGTCTGCCCCTTTAGGCAATTGCCCCTTTGTGAGCTCCCTGAGATTTTTGGTTTTTGGTTTTTGTTTTTTTGCCTTTCTTTGCAGCCCTAGTTCTTAGCACAGTGCCCAGCACACAGTGAATGTTTAATCAACAATGGTTGACTCAGGGGCTCTGCAATCCATCCAAATTGCTGTATTTTCTCTTCCATATGCTAGAAATTCCATTTCTTGCCCCCATGACTTTGAACAGCCTGTCCCTTGTGCCTGGAATGTTAACCTTCTTCATCTCCCGCCTCTTAGCTTCTTTTAAGGCTCAGAGTCAGGGCTTCCTCCTACAGAAGGTCTTTTCTGATTCCTCCTAGTGATTATTTTGTATTAAATTATCTAGATCTATGTTGTACTGACTTTCTCTCTTTGAAACTGTATCATATTTATGATGTTCTTTTCTGTATGCCATGTTATATTTCATACTGTTTTGTTTGGCAATAAATATCACTCACTAATCTCCAATGGCTTGAAGGAAGGACACAACCATCTCTTCTCAGAAGAGGGGAGAGAGAGAGAGAGAGAGAGAGAGAGAGAGAGAGAGAGAGAGAGAGAGAGAGACAGAGAGAGAGAGACAGAGACAGAGAGACAGAGAGACAGAGAGACAGAGACAGAGACAGAGAGACAGAGAGAGAAAGAGAAAAGAAGAAGAAGAAGAAGAAAGAAGAAGAAGAAAGAAGAAGAAGAAGAAAGAAGAAGAAGAAGAAGAAAGAAGAAGAAGAAGAAGAAGAAGAAGAAGAAGAAGAAGAAGAAGAAGAAGAAGAAGAAATAGTTTTCCACACATGTTTTTCTACCTACTCCCTCCTAGGCCTGTTAGGGTCCATACCAGGGGATGTTACCTGAAGGACTCGGTCAAATGGCTTGAGGCCACAGTGATCAGCAGGCCCACCAGGGCGGATCATGTTGACATAGACACCCTTCTCCAACAGGCCATCAGAGACGCTGAAGCCAAAATCTTCACTCACTGGGTCCTTCCAAAGAGTCAACTACAAGGAAGGTGAGAATGGCAACATAGGGGTCAATAGAAAAACCTCAAGGAAGGCTTCAAGGAAAGATGGGCAATAATTTAGAGTTTCTATCGTATCTCACTGAATACAAATAATATTGTTTTCCCCTTCCTGTTCAAAAGTTTTCAATGGCTTCAATCTCCTATAGAAAAATCAAGTTTCCTCTACTTTCTTCAGTCTGGCATCAATTTCAATACCCAATTTTATATCCTGTTCTGTTATTTCCCAATAAGCATTTTCTGTCCCAGCATTGTTCCCTAATGACACGGCGTATTTCTGCTTGTACAAGTCAGTCCATGCAACTCTCATGCCAGAAACGCCCTTGGTCACATGTTGGGGATCCCTTCCTTCTATGGCTTTTTATCGCTCTCTAGGTTTTCTTCAGTCGTGTTTGGCTCCCAGTGACCTCATTGGGGGTTTTCTTTGCAAAAATGCTGGAGTGGTTTGACATTTCCCTCTCTAGCTCCTTTACCAGATGAGGAAACCAGTGTTAAGTGACTTGCCCAGGGTCACATAGATAGTAAGTGCTTCAAGCCAGATTTGAACTCAGGAAGATACTCATCTTTCTGACTTCAGGTTTAGCACTCTACCCATCCACTTAGCTACCCATTACTATCTAGATCAGCGGTTCTCAACCTGTGGGTTGTGACCCCTTTGGGGGTCAAACGACTCTTTCACAGGGGTCACAGGGGTTGCCTAAGACCATCAGAAAACACATATTTTCAATGGTCTTAGGAACTGAGACACTGTCCCTCTATCCATCTCCAGGCAGGTCTGCCCACATGCAGGTACGCCCACATAAGAGTATTAAAAGGTGGCAGCATTAGAAAGGTTGAAAGCCAATGATCTAGATTATCTAGCAATTTCAGAATTTAGCACTTGAAGCTTGCCTTTTGCTGTTCTCTCCCACTCTCAGTAGGTGTGACCAGCCATTGCGGGACAGCAGTATATCTATCCATTGCCCTGTTTTAGTTCTCTGTTCCTAGTAGGAATATCATCACTACTGTCTACTGTAGTTCCTGCTTCCTAGCATTAAGTTCTCACTCTCCTTTGCTGATCTTTGCAGCTCAGGTCTCCTCCAGTAGATGGAGTATATTTCTTTTCTTTGGGGACCAGCTCTCTACTCCCATTTATGTAGGGACAAATTTCAAAGAGTTTTTTATAGCTCAAAAAAACTTTGATATTCTTAGACCTTCTTTTGTACACAGCCCTGGACCTCATACTATAAACTTGTTGGAAGGGGGAGCAGGGAGGAATTGGGAAATTCTCCATTTTGTACTGTTTAAGTGTCCTCAGTCTCAGAGATCTTTTGTCTGGGAGCCTCTGTCTTCAAACCCATGAAAGCTTATGGTCAGTCAATCATTTACCTGCTCTCTTCCCAAGTACTTGGGAGGGGTAATTTTGTTCATGGAAATATCCTCCACCAGTCTGATCTCTTCCCAACCACTCCCTCTATCTGTTCCTCAAAGCAGCTGTGTTTGGTCATTCACATTGTCCACACTGCTTCTAGAAGACATAGGCTGACACCACAGGAGCACAGAGATAGACTATATTTTATAATCTAGGAAACTGAGGGCCAGAGAGGGCCAGAGAGGTCAAAAGACTTGCCTATTTCAGCATTAGAAATGATGTTTGAACCCAGGTATTCTGACTTCCAAGTGAGAGGGACCAGGAAGATTTGTACCATTTGCTACTCTTTCTCCCTAGTCAAAATACTGTAGGTCCTACAAATTACATTGGGCAGAGGGAACCAGAATTTATTAAATGACTCAGCTATGCCTGGCACTGTGCTAAGTGCTTCAAAAATATGTAATTTGATCTTTACAACAACCCTAAGAAGTAGGTGCTATTAATACCCCCATTTTACAGCAGAGGAAACTGAGACAGTGTGCCCAGTGTCACAAAAATAGTAAGTGTCCAAGGCTGGAAAGCTGAAATTTATATTGGCTAGATTCAATTATATGCCATTTATGAATCATACATGGTGAAGCTATACATAAGTGACCTTCCACATGCTTTGTTATTATTGGGCTATTCTGTCCTGAAGGCAACATGCTTCCCTGAAGCAGCAAATAAGTACATGCCACATGGATCTTATCATCACCCTTTCCTTCTGGTCATTACTTATCAGCCTGACCACTGACCAAATAGTCAAGACCCCTTGATTTGGCTTTGATCACTATTTATAAATGCTTCGTCTGTTGAAGAGGAAGGAGTTGTCCTCCAGCACACTGTGTTCTAGCCCTACTTCTGGGTATGTTGACAACTGAGGCTGAATGTTTGTCTGGTATTCTTATAGTTCCATACATAACCTCTGTCCCCTTGAGACCTTCAATGATGAATTAATAAGCATAAAGAAGACTGCCTCTGGGTTTGTCTGTTCTCCTCTGCTGATGAAAGGTTGAGTCTACCTAGGCATTCTTCTACAGTACATTCAAACTCAACTTATAAATATAAGTTTTGAATTATATTATATCCAGGACCCATTTTTTTTACTCTCTCATACTATTTTTTTTAAATCAAAGTCTAATTCCCCTATAGACAACAAATAGTTTTGAGGTATCATCTTTTTAGGGTCCTGTCCATACATTAGAATTTCAGCAATCTAATCTTCTAATGACTTGATTCAAAGTGAATTGCCATCAGTTCATTGCTTTGTGTTTTCCAGAGATGTCAAGATTTCATACCAGGACACTATTTCCAGGTTGGAGTTATACCTCTGTTTCCCTCTGGGACTTTTTGAGCTAAGTCTGCAACAAGGCAGTAAGTCTCTCAACTGGTTCACATACTATAATAGGTCTTTGGATCTCCTCCCTCCAGAATCACAGGGCAATTTGCAGCCAACATTCTTGCCCAACCTGTGCAGTGAAGTGAAGCCAATGGCATCATTCCGAGTGGTATGAGAAATGCCACATAATGACTTTACAAAGGCGCTGCTTTTGGCTTCAATATCTCTGATATGTTTAGCAGGGTATAATTAAATCACTGTGCCTTGAAGATAAAGGGAAGGAAAAAGAACAAGCATTTATTAAGTACCTACTGTGTGCCTGGCAGCAAGGTGGTACAGTGCATAGAGTGAAGTATAGGTGTGAAATCAGGAAGACTCCTCTTACTGACTTCAACTCTGGCCTCAGACACTTTCTAGCTGTATGACCCTGGGCAAGTCACTTCACCCTGTTTGCCTCAGTTTCTTCCTCTATAAAATGAGCTAGAGAAAGAAATGGCAAACCATTCCAGTATCTTTGCTAAGGAAATGGGGTCATGAGACTAGGACACAGATGAAAGACAACTGAACCATATCAACAACTGTGTAGCCTACATGGTGTTAGGTGCTAAGGTACAGGAGGTAAAGGAGAAGACATGGGAGTAATTTGGTAATGTCAGCCCTGCGCTCTCACTAGTCACAAAGACCAGAGTTCCTTAAAATAGAAACTGGGCTGAATTCCATGGCTTTCAACAACCCTGACTGTGGTGTTGTGGAAGGATGACAAATATGGAATCACAGGGCCTGGGTCCAAATCCCAGCCTTGCTCTTTGTGACTTGCATAACCTTGGTAAGTCTCTCTGTTTCTTCTGGCCTCAGTTTCCTTGTCTGTAGAATGAAAGGATTGGCCTACATGATCTCTAATTTCCCCTTTCCACTTCTGAATCTATGATCTTAATCAAGTAGGTTTTAGGCGAGCTTCAGCCAGTCATAGTTGCTGCAGTAACAAACAGACCAACACGTGTATTTGCCTTGAGGACATGGACCAGCCAGCCCATCTTTGATCATTGTTTTCTTCAACATTATCCCTAGTCTTTCTGCAAAACTGGAAACCTTCTTACCCTTCTCTTGGGAAGTAGCAAGTTGTTGGTATTATTCAGTAGTCCCATTCCCATTCTGCATGTCCATCCTTCCTTCTTGGTGAAATACTTCATTATTTTTAAAACAATTGTGCCTAGAGTTGGGGCTGGTAATTAGCTTTCCGGATCTTGCCCTCCTCAGGTGCACTTACCCTATTTGTTTAGGGACCTGGGAGGACTCAACACACAATTTCACGCAGCATATTCAAGGCAGCATGTTATGCCCACCCCCAAAGTCTGCAGAGTATTTCTAAAGGTAATCTAGTCTCAACTTCCTCCTCCACATCAATGGAGAAGTCTCAGCCATTAGTGAGTAGCTATTAAGACTCACTCCTCATCCTCAAGCACACATTTAATGGTTCTTAGGATTGTTTTCTTGCTATTTGCAGATGGTGCTGGTACCCCTCATGCAGAAATACAATCCTGGAAGATCCTACTTCCTCCCCCCACCCCCAAATAAAACCTTTCTATCAGAGTCTCCTTTCTGATGTAAAGAACCTGGATACCCTTTGGATACCTCACAGGGGTGACCTGGAAAATTCAATATCTTGCAGGGTCCAATCCTAGATACCAGCTCCCCTTATAAGCACATGGGTTTATAAGGATGGGGATGTAATTTTATTCATAAACTAATAAATACAATATTGGCAATTATGTCTATAGAAAATTGCATTATTTTCCTCCTCTGCTCTTTCCTTTAGGGCCCAGGTCATTACCACCTGGGTCAGTATTCCCTGTTGGATCTTAGAGTTTGGCAACATCCCTTCTCTAATTTCCCCCTGCCCCCTTATGGTAGCTGGGATGAGTCTAAAAAGAAGAAGAAATGGCACCACATTCTTCCAGCTGTGGTGCTTAGATGTTGTTACACTCATATCCGCATCCCCTCACTCTCACAAGAACATTCTTCACCTATCCAAATTCTAACCAAACTTTACAGCTCAGCTCAAACCCGTCTTCATCTGGGAAGCCTTCTTAACTGTGCTAGCCTGTGAGATTTAAACCTGGGAGGGACCTTAGAGATGAAAATAACTTTATATCTTGCCTTATGGTCTGCAAAGTGCTTTGTATGCATCTCATTTAATCACCTAGTTGAGTTCACTCGTTTTACAGGCAAGGGAACTGAGGCTCATTAAGTTAAATGACTTGACAGGGAAGTAAATGGGGGCCTGGGATTGGAACCCAGTTTTCCTTAGCGCCTATTTCTCTCATCATTAAACTATGACTATTCTTGGAGCTCCTGTAAGACTTACTGTCTCATTTGTCATTTGTCATAAACGTGTGCTAATGTTCTTGGTTTCACATGAGTGAGACTTGTTTCTCCAACCAGGTTGGAGGCGCCCTAAGTTTGAGAACCATGCTTCATACTTCTGTCTCTAGCATTGGGACAAGAAAAGAGTTCCAGAGTTCCAGAATCTCAGAGATGGATGGGGCCACCTAAACCAGCTGGTACCTGGACAAGGAGCCCCTCTCTGATGTACCTAACAAGTGACCACTTTCATTTTCATTCAAACTTTGCTTGAAGACCTGCAAAAACAAGGAACCCCATAACTCCTGAGGTAGCCCATTTCATTCTCAGATCATCCTAATTTTAGGAAGTTTTTCATCACAGCAAATCAACATTTCTGCCACCTCAAGCCACTGATCCTGATTCTGCCCTCTAGGGCCAAGCAAAAGAAGTTGGTCAAATATCCTATTCCATATCATCACCTTGAAGATAGCTCTCATGTTTTCCTCTAAATATTCTCTTCCTTGGGCTAAGATCTCTCAATTTCATTGGGTGATTCTCATATGACATGATTTCAGGGGTCCTTCACCATCCTGGAGGCTCTCCTACTTACCAGTCTCCTTCTTATATGATCCCCAGGAGAGGAAACAGTACTTTAGAGATAGTCTGTCCAGGACAGCATACAGTACAATATAGAGGACAGGACAATCCCTTCCCTAGATGTGGGTGCCATGACTCATTTCAGTCCAATATAGCAATATTTTTTGACCTCCATATGAAGCTGGTGGGTAGTGCAGTGGATAGAATGCTGACCCTGGAGTCAGGAAGGTTTGAATTTAAATTTTACCTTAGACACTGAAATATCTCTGCAACCTTGGGCAAATATGCCCCAAATCTCCCTGCCTCAGTTTCCTCAACACCAAAATGTGGATAATAATAGCACCTAATAAACGCTTTACCCTTTCTCCTTGACTCATGTTGCATTTGTATTCAACTAAAATTCCAATGTCTTTTTCAGAGGAAATGCTATCTAATCATACCTCCTTCAACTTGCATTTGGAATACTGCATTTTTAAAAATGCTACTGTAGGACTTTGCATTTATTCTTATTAAACTGTGTTTTATTAGACTTGGCTTTATGTTTTAGTCTAGTGAGATTATTTTGGGCGCTGGCTCTGGCACCCAATGTATTAGCCTCCTCATCTCTCTTAGGGGTCATTGGTTGTTTGATTTGGTGGTGGTAATTTCTTAATTCTCATCCTATTCCATCTCTGTTTCTTTATTCACTCTTCAGAGTGCACCATAGAAATCCTGGTTGAACTTTGAAATCATATAACAACAACAACTAATAACAATAGTGTTTTATAGCACTTTATTTTATAGCACTTTAAGATTTGCAAAGTACTTCACAAATATTATCTCATTTGACTCTCACAACAAGTCTGGGAGGTAGGTGCTATTATTATCCTAATTTTACAGATGGGGAAACTGAGGCAGACTGAGGTTAAGTGACTTGCCCAGGGTCACACAACTAGGAAGTATCTGAGGTTGGATTTGAAGTCACATCTTCCTAACTGGGACCAACCATCTACCCAGTGTGTCACCTCAGCGCCTAATGACTCTCTGCCAGGACCAGACACTCACCTTGTATAATTCAAGAGGAGTTGGTGACATGATTTCCAGCATCTCCTCCTTGACTGCCTGCATTTTGAAGCCTTCCTCGGCTGTCTTGGTGGGGACCACATGGCCCTCACTTGGATCCTGGGTCCCCTGCTGGAATGTTCCTTTCCACCAGGGGCTTCGTCCAGTTGACCCTGATGATGGGTCCAAGGTCACAGGGCTGCCGTCTAGGCCCAAGCTGTGCACATTCCCTGTCATGATGGAAGCCTGTAGAGAAGAAGTGAGTTAGACAAGTGTTATTGGAATAGTATAAATGCTTGTGCTAGACTAGACCCAGAAAGGGCAAAATACAATTGAGGACTAGGGAAGAATGGGAAGGTGGGGTTCTTTGGATAAAATGCAAGTAGAGTCCAAGGTTAAAGTCCTTGTTCCTGGGCCATACTGAACAACTGTATGACCTTGGGCAAATCACCTTTCTAGGGGTCAGTTTATATTTCTGTAAAATTATAGTGTTGGACTAAATGATCTCTATGGTCCATTCCTCTCCCCCATTCTGTGTCCAAAGTCCTAGAAAAGGGGGATAAATTCAGACACATTCACATTAGAAATTCTAGAGGGTCAGGTCAATGCCAGGATTCAGTCCTGGTCCGATGAGTACTCAGAGTATTTGGTACCAAGCACTATGATTGAAGTACCGCCAGGAAAGCCCTTCTGCCCAATAGTCCCTGTTTCCAACTGCCTGCCACATTCTGCCATGAAAATTGCATTTGTTTAGGTCTTTCAGGATTTTCACACTGTAAGTGAGTAATAATGATATTATGATGTGGTGGGAAGACCAATGGGCTGGGCATCAAGACACCTGGGATTGACTTCCTGTTCTGTTTCTTGCTACAAGAGAGCCTTTGGGTGATAACAATCACAGTAACTGGCATTTAAATAGTCTTCTAAGGGTTCCAAAGCACATTACATATGCTAACTCACTTTATCCTTGTGATAACCCTGTGAAGTGGGTTTTTACAAATTAAAAAACAAACCAAAAACTCAGGCACAGAGAATTTAAGTCACTTGCCCAGTATCACACAGCTAGTAAGTGTCTGAGGAAGGATTTGAATTTAGGTCTTCCTGACTCTAAGTCCCATGCTCTAACTACTGGGCAACCTGACTGTCACTTAGATTCTGTTTGCTCATCTCTAGGATAACGGATTGGACTAGACATTCCCAAAGGGCCCTTCCAACTTCAATAATCTGTGAATTGGGGGCAGCTAGGTGCCACAGTGAATAGAGCACCAGCCCTGGAGTCAGGAGAACCTGAGTTCAAATGTGGCTTCAGACACTTAAAACACTCACTAGCCGTGTGACCTTTGGCAAGTCACTTAACCCAATTTCCCTGCCTTCCCTCTTCCAAAGAGAAAAACAAAAAACAGTAGAAGAAAAAAAGCCCAATAACCTGTGAATTGAAAATTTAGCTATCCCTGTAAGAAATAACTCTTTAAACTCTTGTCACTATTTAACCCCCTTAGCAGCCTCAGGGAAGGAGAGTCTGGATGGGAAATAGGGGAGTCCAAGGATTCCTCATGTTCCCTTTTCTTGGCCACAGAAAGGGTGACAGAAGAGGTGATAATGTGACTCACAGAAACCTACAGAAGATGATGATTCACAGATCTAATCTGAGCCTTGGTGCCATTCCGACAAATGTTTGTCTGAGCCCCAGCATTGCCTCCATCCCCACATAACCTTGATGAGAGAGTGTCCAGGAGGCTGTCGCCTGGACCTAGCTACAGGAGCCTCAGGCTGAATTTCTGTAAATCTAGTTCTCACCATGAGATGTAGCATGGTTTAGTGAAGAGAACTGGCCTTGGATACAAAACACTACCTGAGTTAAGCCCCACTTCTGACACGTCCTGCTTGCATGACCTTGGTCATAAACTGTAAGTAGGAGGAAAGTTGCCACATTGAATTGGTAGAGATGAGTTTCCTCATTTGGGGGTTCCTTACACAAAGGAAATCATAGGTCTAGTCTCTATTGCTCTCCTGTTCTTATCCAAATCCAAGCCATCTGTCATGACCCACCTGACATCTTACCTCCCCCTAGAAACTTTCTTGGACTACACCAACACACACTGACGTCCCTCATATTTGAACTCCTATTGTATCTATAGCCTGCCTTACACACTTAACTGTCCTCTAATATATTTGTTGGGGCATCTTGGTGGTGTAGTGGATAGAACACCAAGCTTGGAGTCAAGAAGACTCATATTTGTGAGTTCAAATCTAGCCTCAGACACTTGCTAGCTGTGTGATCCTGGGCAAGCACATGGGAAGTGTCCAGAGTTCCAGAATCTCAGAGATAGACAGGAACTCAGAGATCACATAGACTAATTCATACCTGGTCAAGAAGTACTTCTTTGACAAAGCCAAAGTCATTCAAACTTTGTTTGAAGACTTCCAGAAACAAGGACCCCAGTAATTCCTGAGGTAGCTCATTTCACTCTAGAATCATCCTAATTTTAGGGTGTTTTTCATAATAGCAAGTCTATGTTTCTGCTACTCTACCCACTGATCATGGTTCTGCCCTCTAGGGCCAAACAGAAAAGTTCTGCTTGCCACAGTTTCCTCATCTGTAAAACGAACTGGAGAAGGAAATGGCAAACCACTCCAGTATGTCTGCCAGGAAAACCCCAGATGGGGTCACAAAGAGTAAGACATGACTGAAAGGACTGAACAACAATAAATATATGTTATTACCCCAGTTAGAGTGCAATAAAATTAATTCTCATTTATGTGTGCTCTTAAGATTACAAACTTCTCTCTGGGGAAAATATGGTCATTCAGTGAGGTGGAAAACTTTCAAACATTCTTTCTGGAAAAAACCAGAACTGAAAAGAAAATTTGACACTCAAATACAAGAATCATGAGAAGGTAAACGTGGAAAAGAAATCATAAGGAATTTATCAAAGTTGAACTATTTACATGCCAACACAGAAAAATGATAATTGTAACTTATGAAACTTTTCTCAGTATGAGGATAGATGAAGAGAATACAAATGTATATATACATATACATACACATTTGTCTATATAGGAGGGTTTATATTTGCATATGAACATATATATAAGTATGTGTGTATATGTACATAGAGGGCACAGGATCAATTGAATAAGAAGGGACGATACTTTAAAAGGTGAAATTCTGAGGTGAGAGAGGATTAGAATGAGAGGAGACAGGGAGACACAGAATAGGGTTAATCATCTCATATAGAAGAGGCAAGGGATAATTGTTACAATGGAGGGGAAGAACAGGAAGGCAAAAAGGAAAGGGTCAACCTTACTCTCATTGAATTTGTATTAGGGAAGGAATGACATAAACTCTAAACTGGGTATCTTGTCATACAGGACAGTAGCTGGGATGGGGATGAGAGGTGGGATGATGGAGGGGAGGGCAGGATGGGGGGGGAGGTTTTCTGGAAGCACACACTTCTGTAAAGGGACAGGGACAGGGAGGGGTAGAGAATAGAGCAAGGGGGGTGGGATAGGAAGGAGGGACATATAATCAGTGTCTTACAATATGCCAACTGTGGAGATGTTCTGCATAATTACACATGTATAGCCTGTTTTGAATTGCTTGTCCTTCCAGTGAGGATGGGTGATGAGGGAGGAAAGGAAAGAATCTAGAATTTAAAGTTCTATAATCAAATGTTAAAAAAAGTGTGTATATATATATTTTAATTATTATTATTAATAACTACATGCAACTGGGAATTAAGATATACAGGCACTGGAGTAGGGAGATCCATCCTGCCCTGCCATAAAGACTGAGGGGGGATGGGGGAGGACATAGGAGAGAGCAGATTGGGGGATGGGTTATACAGTGGGATGGTTGTTTTGAGGTGGTGGGTAGGGGAAAGACAAGGAGAAAATTTGTAACTCAAAATCTTGTGGAAATGAATGATGTAAACAAGAAAATAAATTAATTTATTGGAAAAAACAGTTTTATAAGATAGGTAGCACAAATATCATCCCTATTTCTCAAATGAGGAAACAGATTCTTAGAGGGTAAGTGATTTGCCCAGGGCACACAGCTAGTAAATAAGGGGGCATAATTGAACTCAGTCTTACTGACTCCAGGTCCAGCACTCTACCCACTGGGTCAGCCCTCAGTCTTGAAATTCACTTTTTCCTAGGCTTTTATGTCACTTCTTTCCTTCTTGGTTCTCTTCCTACAACGATAACAACTCCATTTTCTTGAATATCTCATCTTCTACCTATCCCTGAAATGTGGGTGCTTCTCCAAGATTACAGCAACATTCTGCTCTTCTCTATCTTTACATGCTCTCTTTTGAAAATATTCTCCATTTTTGTGCTTTCAACATCCATCCATTGGCAGAAGATTCCCAAATCTGGGTGTACAACTCTGTCCATTAGCCTTGTATTTCCAGCTTCCTTTTGGGGCATCTTCTCTTGGATGACTTGTAGTCACCTCAAACTCAACATAATTTAACCCAAACTCACCAACTTATCAGAAGAAATGAAATTTATTACCTTATCCCCCTTTTAGCTGTCATGCGTCTGTCAATGGTAACACCACCTCCATCATGCAAACTATACACATTGATCTTTTAACTAGATATAGAGGATGAAGGAAGGTTCAATAACCACAACCATTGGTAATTGCCTTCAGGACCAATTTAAAGTTCCCTCCTCCCCCATAACACTAGTGTCATTGATTTATAGTCATACCTTTCTTGGGTCAAAATTAGAATTTCCAGCTAGACCCTCTACCTTAGTCACAAGATTTAGCTCTGAATGGATTTGAGTCTGAAAAAAAATTAAATGCATTGTCTAAGGACCAAGATTTGTTACCACTGGGAAGTTTGAAAAGGATCAAAAGATTTAGAACTAGTAAGGATCTTGGAGATCAGCTATTTCAGTACCCTTCTTTTAAACATGCAGCACAGAGATCTGGGGGGATTTACTGAAAGTCATACAGGATGTAAGTCAGAGCTAGGAATCAAGCCCAGATCCTCCAGTCCCAAAGGTAGGTCATTGGCCACTCTACAACACTGTAGACTTTGAAGGTTCTGAGAGACTGCCCCATAATAGGAACTTCTTCTATGCCTCAAGCATGGTCAGTCTGTGGATTGCCTCCCAAGGGTGAAGGGATTTGGGAGAATACATAAGTTCTTACCTGTCCATATGAAGTTTAGCAGGTCAAATCACTTCTACATAAAATGTATTTGTATTGTGAGTGTGTTTTACTCTTTATTTCTGGTGACCTCTGAAGAGCACACACTCACACACACACACACACACCATCTTAGGTTTTAATAGTGGAAATGACTTTCTTGAAAAATCATCTAAACCTGAATTACTCATTTCATAAAGGACAAAACTGAGACTCAAACAGATTGAGTACAAAAGTGGGTTGTGTATGGAGTCACTCAATTTGAATCCAATCTCTGTCCATTACTATCTATGAGAACTAGAAGCAAGTCATAACCTCCTTGGTCTTCAGATCCCCCATCTATAAAACAAGGGAGTTGGACTAGAGGTCCACTGAAGTTTCTTCTTGTTTTAAATCCTATGATCCTCAGTGTGTGTGTGTGTGTGTGTGTGTGTGTGTGTGTGTGTGTGTGCGCACGCGCGCGTGTGTGTGT
The DNA here is from genome assembly GCA_028646575.1 of Pseudocheirus occidentalis. Classification (NCBI taxonomy): domain Eukaryota; kingdom Metazoa; phylum Chordata; class Mammalia; order Diprotodontia; family Pseudocheiridae; genus Pseudocheirus; species Pseudocheirus occidentalis. The sequence continues at coordinate 45,808,493 of CM053599.1, read as the reverse complement.
GTAAAATACTGATTCCCCAGGACATTGGATGACCTCCTAAGAGACCTTCTAATTCTGTGTCTATGATCTTATCATCCTAAGATTCAGGTTCTCTATCCAGGTCTTCTGGGTTCCAGTTCCAATTTTCTTTTTTTATTTTGTATTATTTTTATTCACTTATTTATTGGTGTTTATTTGTTGGTGTTAACAAATTCCAAATAAAGTGAATACTTCTAAGACAGAAGAAGACTGTACATAAAATGATTATATTTAGTTTTGTTATATGTTGATTGTTTTCTTTTGAGAATGTTGTTCCACTTCATCACTTATCTCCCTTACACAATTAAAACTGCTTTCTTGAGGTTCACCAGTAATATTCAAATCACCAAATGCATCAAATGATCTTTTCTTCATTCTTATCTTCATAGGCTTTTAAAATACTAGATCTAGAGAAAGAAGTGACCCCAGAGGCAAGTTTTATCCAACATGCAATTTTCAAAGCTGTCCTGCTTATCTGTGCTCCCTTCTACCATCCTTTCCAGTGTTCTTTTCATGGTGCTCTGCAGTACCTACTTATCTGTGATGTGTACTAACCCATCAAATCTTCCCCAGAGGCCTCAGGTAGATCAACAACCCATCACCTTTCACACCTCTAATGCCAACCACTAAATGCATTGACTTACCTCAATCTCCCTCAGAAGCTCAGACTGGCCGCATGTTTCCAAGTCCTCCAAAGCTTCTCCAAAAACACGCCAAAAATTATCCTCATGAGCGGGCTCCGGGCCGTTGTGGCGGCCGGGGAATCTGTTGTAACGTAGGAACCAAAGATTGTCAGCGCTCGCTCTTCTCGGGGAGGACGGAAGCCAGAAAGCCTAGCTCGCGGGGACCGCCAGCAAAGCAGAGACTTGAGGAGTCTTCATATACAAAAGCAAACAACATGAACTTTTCATCAGGCAAGGGAGTCCCAAATACAAAACCTTCATGCATTTACTACCAGGGCAACCGGCCCCTTCAGAGGATGCCTGAAGTTGGTGTAGCAATGTCAAGTTCGAGAGGGAAAAAAACAAAAATATGCCTGAAGGAACACTGGAGGTTTGGGAAGACGTTTTTTTGGTGAAATAGAGAAGTGAAAAGGAAAAAAATGATGCATTATGGGTGAACCAGGAGCTTCAGAGACTGGTTAGTACAAGGGCGGATGAGACAGGGCTGAGAGCTGAGACACAGAACACCTGAGAAGAGAGAGAAGAACACAGAGGATACAGACAGGGTGAGAAAAATGGTAACTACATAGTAGGTCTCCAGTGACTCAATAACAGAAAGGATGTAATAGAAAATGGCGGCCTTTGACCAGACACACAAATTCTGAGTGTTTCAATAAAATGTATTCACAATGTGATTTAGACTCATAGAATGTCAAGGCTGGAAGGAGCCTTAGAACACAGGATGTCAGAGTTGAAAGGGCCTTAGAACATAAAATGTCAGAGCTGGAAGGGGCCTCAGAACAGAGAATGTCAGGGCTGGAAGGGACCATAAAACACAGAACATCAGAGCTTGAAGGGGCTTTAGAATATAGGTCAAAACTGGATGGGGCCTCAGAACACATACTGTTGGAGTTGGGAGAGACCCTCGAACATAAAACATCAGATCTAGAAGTAAACTTAGAATACAGAAGAGTAGAACATGGAATGTTGGAGCTGAAAGGAACTTTAGAAACCATTTAGTCTAGCCTCTTCATTTTATAGATGATTAAGCATGCATTTCCCCAGAAAGAAGAAATGATTTAGTCAAAGTCATGTTTTTTAGTAAAGTCAGGATGAGGACCTAGGTTTCTGAATTCCCTTAATTCTTTCTACTATACCTTGCAAATACACCTGGAAATCTAATCATTGTCATTCAGACTGTCATAGAGTAAGACCATTCGTTGGCTGTTGGTCTTGGGAATGTGCCACATGATTACACTGTCTACAAGGTGGGTAAAAAAAAGAGTTTAATTTCAAAATGTCAGAAATATTCTTGAGTGTGTATAGTTTGAAAAATGAGAATATAGCTGAAGACATGAAGACATTGGAGTCATTAACTTGAAACTGAATTATAATATGCATTTCATGGTTTCATGATAATTATGTCTGAGGTATCTACCAGTAGGATAAAGAGAATGACCACTGAAGGCTTACTTTGATGCCCAGAATAAGGACTAGTAATTTTAGTCCCTGGGACAACTATAGCCAGAAACTAATTTTAAAAGAAAAACTTTGAAGAGGGTGGTGGGACATCATTACATGGCAGAGAGATAGAGACCCAGAGACCTCCAGGGTGGAGAGTATGGGATACTATGAATGAAATCAGGGAGCAGTGTGGGCAAGGTATCATTGCCATGGGCAATTTTCTGTTCTAACAGATTAATAACACCTCTTGTATTTGCCATCCTGTTGCAAAGTTCTGCTTGTTCCACCCTAGTTAAAACTCTATTGATGCATCTTATGGAGGGAAATTTTGGGTAGGATATGAACCCTACTATGTCCTGCTGAGCTAGAATAGTTTTTAATATGGACTCAGCTTGGGAGTTCAGCCTAGCCTCCATAAACTTATAGTTTTATCACCAGAAAGTTAGCTATCTAGTGATGAATTGCTCTGGCCGTGTTTACTCAATAAGACTAACCCATAACCAGAATATGACTTACATTGGTAGAGGTATCCTCATGCTGATGAAATCATGAACTTTTTAGAGCACTGAAATATTACTAAAGTATTCTAGGGTAAAGCACATGTGTGCTGGGCTGTATGTTGTCTGAGATTCTGATGCAGAGGTGATGGCAAATATTTTAAACATTGGCTTCTTTAAGATACATACTTCAATACTCTCATAAAAGATATGGGTTACTAACGTGTGTAACCATTTTATTGAAACACCCTATGCATTTCTAATTCTATCTACAGTCAACAGTAGTACATACCCATCGATTAAATTTCAGGGGAAGGTTTTTGGCTAAAAGTTGGACTGAGTTGTCAGCAAGGAGGGTGTGAAACCAGTCATGAGGAAGCTTCCTTCTGTCTCATTTTTAGTTTCCTTGTTATAAACAGAGGTGCCCCTTTACTCATGCCTGGGGTGTGTGCACCAGGTTCATTTTTCTCTAGGGGCACCAAGGGCAAGAGACAGAGTTTGGTGCTTTGAGGTCATGGACTCTAAAACCCTCTGAAATAACTGGGGAAATAAGAGGGCCTCCTTGTAAGCCAAAGGTCTCATTCTTGCGAAGTTACCCATCAGGGCCCTATCCGCCCAAGTGGAAAAACAAACAAGCCAAAAAACAACTACCAGAAAGGAATTGCCTTCTGTGACCCATGCATACTCCTGTAAGAAGCTGCTGAAGGAGCGTTCTCGATTGAAGTGGCCATAGGAACTTATCTCTCCCTCTCTGGTGCTAAGCCCTGGGTCAGATTTCATTTCACTTTCAAAACACATAAGGTTTGCTCACATACATACTCTTTATTCATTCTGAAAGTCACCAGGAGCTAGTTCTTCCTTGGGGTAACAGCTGGGTCTCATCAGATACCTAAAGGACACCAGACAGTTCTGGCAACATCTATTCTTAAGTCTCTGCCCTGAGATTTCTAGAAGAGAAACAGCTTAGACCAGAGAAGCCAAAAATCAATCCCTCAGTGAAAGAACATCTGGTTTGTGTTTTGTTATGGCTTTCACACAGTGTGGGAAGGCACTGACCAGGAAAATGCAGTGAACTGAAGGTTAGCTTACACTAGTCACCGTGTCCTGGTGTCTTATGTGTGTGCGTGGTATATGTGTGTGCGTGGTATATGTGTGTGCGTGGTATATGTGTGTGCGTGGTATATGTGTGTGCGTGGTATATGTGTGTGCGTGGTATATGTGTGTGCATGGTATATGTGCGTGCGTGGTATATGTGTGTGCGTGGTATATGTGTGTGCGTGGTATATGTGTGTGCGTGTGGGGGGTACAGGATGGGAGACTTAGGGGATATATAGACTCATCGTCATCATCATCATGGCTAAGGAGCAGACTTTGGATGATGATAACTATTACATTTGCAACATGTTTTACCAAGTTTACAAAGCGTTTGCCTCAACACAGTGGCAGGGGTGAAGAAGGAAGATACAGGAGGGTGGGTAGTGCAAGTGTTTTACAGAGTAGGAAAACTGAGGCTAGAGGGATGATCACAATCTCAGAATGTGCTGAAAGTAGCCTTGGAACAGGGAGCATCAGAGCTGGAGGGGCCCTAAACATAAAATGTCAGAGCTGGAAGGGGACCTAGAACAGGGAATGTCAGACCTGGAAGGGTCCTTAGAATAGGGAGTGTCAGAGCTGGAAGGAGCCTTAGAACCCAAAATACCAGAACCTGAAGGGGCCTTAGATGATGGAAAGTCAGGGTTGGGAGGGCCCCAAGAGTTCACCTAGTCTAATTCTCTCCTGAAATATGAAATAATTAAGGTTCCTTTAGCACCAGCAACCATTGGTTTGTTTCTTTGTCTATCTCCTCAGGTTATTCCAATCATCACTCCCTTCTTAGTAAACAGTAATCGATTTGAATGGCACAGATATGGGTGAAGGAGAGCTGAGATTTCCTTTATAGGGAAGCAGTCTCTTTCATTCTTTTCATCAGGAGGCAGGCTTGGGGGTCTCACTGAAAGGAACAGTTCTCCTTTGTCAGAGAGCTCTAGGCAGAAAGCTAATGAGCAAATGGGGTAAGAAATGCTCCCTGCTCCCAAGAGGAGCCCCAAGTTCCTAGACCATGCTTGACCCAAGGCGAGTCCCCGGGCTAAGTGAATAGGCTTTTCTATAAATGGCAGCACATGTCCAAAGGACCTTACTGTTAATGGACAAGAATAAAAGGAGACAAAATGCCAGAGTGACAGGGTCCTGGGGCCAAGGTGAGGGTGGAAGGAAAGGAAAGGATCAGGAGATTATCTGCCGACAGATGGGACTCTCCTGCTCTCAGAATGGGAGGGGAGAGAGCCTTCTGCTGGAGGTCCTGGACTGAGCCCGTCTGATCTTGGCTCTTTTTGTTCCCTACTCATCATGATTTTGGGAGGAAACAACTTTTTAATTCAGCCAAACTCAACAGCTGCACACATCTAGTTTCCTTAGAAGTGTGGTTCTTAATTTGGGTTTTATGAGCCTCTTTTTTAAAAGTCCTTTCTTTAAAAAATCAATTATTTTATTAATAATGGCTAATGTTTTTTTATGCAAAACACATTTCCAAGATGAACGTCTTTAAAAAATTTTGACAACTGTATTTCAATGTAATTGATTTCCTTTGTAATCCTATGTATTTTATTTTAAGCATTTAAAAACATTATTCTGAGAAGGAATCTGCCAAAGAGCAGCTATGTGGGGCAGTACATAAAGCTCTGGGTCTGGAGTTGGGGAGACCTGAATTCAAATATGGTCTCACATACTTCCTAGCTGTGTGACCCTGGGCAAGTCACTTAACCTATTTGCCTCAGTTTCTTTATCCATCAAATTAGGATGATAAAAGCACCTACCTTTCAGGGTTGTTGTGAGGTTCACATGAGATAATACATGTGGAACACCTTGCAAACCTTAATTGCTCTAGAAGTGCTAGTAACAGCTAGCTAGCATCCATACAGGGCTTTATTAATAAGAGTAGGTAGCATTTCTAAAGCGTTTGCTATATGTTGGGCACTGTGCTAAGCTCTTCACAATTTTTATCTTATTTCAGCCTCACAACAACCCCGAGAGGAAGGTGCTGTTCTTATCCCCACTTTTCAGTTGTGGAAACTGAGGGAAATGGTAGTTAAGTGACTTGCCCAGGGTGACACAGCTAATAAGTGTCTGAAGCAAGAATTTAACTCAGGTCTTCCAGACAGACCCCAGGTCCAGAGTTATAGAAGCCATTGCACTATCTACCTGCCTTTAATAATAGATGTTAGTTATAATTAAAGGGCTTTCTGATACAAAATAAACAAATTCTGCTCTAGGGCAAAAAGACAGTCAGGGCTGATGTTTCTGATGGTGGAGGTTTTTCCTTCTTCAGTCTGGGTCAATTCCCAGAGTCTTAGGAGGCCAGGAAAGCCCCTAGTTTGATTTGCTCTACTTTTCCAAGGATAGACCTGGCCTGCCTCTGAGACAGACGTGGGTGGGTGGTGGGACCAAGTGCCCTCTTCCTTGCAGCCCTCTCCTCTGAGTCACAGGCACAAGTGAGCTGGAGAATGCAAGCCTGTCCTCACTACTGGCAAAATGTCCTGGTGGCAGTGGATTGGCCTGTCAATGAGGACAGCACTTCATTCCTAGGTTCTCCTGGAGGAGTGATGACTGACTGGGGAAAGGTGGATGTGAGACTAGAGTTTGGAGGTCTGGAAGTCAAGCCTTTGGGAAGCAGGGAGGGAAAAGGGAGAGGGAGCAGAGCCAGCTGACATCCTCCTGCCCTAGGGGTCCAGTTCTCTGATGGAGGCTTGGCCCATTCTATATATAGGAGCACAGGGCTTAGAGTTGGCTGGAACCTTAGCTTTCTGACAGGAAAGCAAGAAACCTGTGTTCTTCCTCTTCACCCCACCCTCCCTCTGTCCTCCTAAGCAGGCTCAAGAGATGTTGATTGTCACCCTCCCGCTGTCTCATCCCCTACAGACCTAGCGGGCTTGTCCCATTCATCCTCAGGGAAGTTCGCGTCCGGGTAGGGGTAGCTGGTCTTTCTGGGCTCCCCAGGAGGGGGGCTGCTCTTCACCCTACTGGGCCGCCACTCCTGGGGGTGCAGGCTGATTCCTGCCACTGGAGGTACATACGTGCCTGTGGATAGAGCAGAGAAGGGAAAGGCCAACAACTCACAAGGCCTCTGGGACTGGGGAGTCAGAGACCTCCAGGAAACCATCTTTATTTTTTATCAGCTGCCTTCTCCTCCCTGTCCTCCACCTCCTACCAGACTGTCCCTAGGAAGCACTAGACCTGCTCCCAGTTTGAGGCCTTTATTCTTGTTATTCAGCTTTACACCCACACACTCGGCTGTGTTTTCTCCACTGGGTCACTCCTCTGGGGAACCTTCCATGACCATCCCAGCCCACAGGAATCTATCTCTCTGTGAGCTTCCAGCAGTACTTAAAATTGATACCACATGACTTAGTTCTTGGCTAAAGGTCAAGCATTCAATTATTGTTTCATGCAATAATAATAATGATAAGTAAGAGCATTATGGGTTACAAAATGCACCTGTCTGATTACTGGTTTTCACATACAGCCCTCCATTTTCCATGGCTGTCTCTGATGCTTAGAAATATGTGTGTATGTGTATGTGCATACATACATGTATATATATGCATATACACACATGTATAACATACATGCAATATATGTGTTACATACAACTTACAGGTAATATATTTATATATATATTATAGGTGATATTATTATATATTATTTTATTATATATTATAGGTAATATATTTATATACATACACAATATATTGGCAATATATATGTATATGTATATGTATAGTGTGTGTGTGTGTGTGTGTATATATATATATATATATATATATATATATATATGTATGTATGTATATAGGTATGTGTATCTGTATTTGGTCTCTTCCATTAGTACCTGGCACACAGTAATGGCTTAAAAATTGCTTGTTGATTGATTACTTTCCCAGCAATAATTCTTTAAGGTAGGTCCTGGGTTATTATCGTCATTTTCAAACAAGGAAAGTGAGGCCACTATTATTGGGGAATATTTCTCTCTCAAGTCATACAACAGGCTCACAATTTGAACTCTGGTCTTCTGACTTATGGGGGCTAGCCTTGCCTCCCCAGCTAGAATTCTTCAGTTTGATCCAATATAAATTCATCAAGCACTTAATATGTGTAACAGAGCACATGGGATAGAAATGAATCAATCCTTGCCCCTCGAGATGCTTACATTCTAATTGAGATACCAGTGTGTGCATGTGTGTGTGGGTGAGTGGGGAGGAGATGTAACACATCCATGGATAATCAAATATAAAATGCACATAGGCTACTAGGTGCTGATTAGTATGAATAATGAAGCCTATGAAGTGGTCACATTTTTTTGAATTTTCATTACGTATTTCTATTGGGCTGGAACCAATGATCATATTTTACATATAGTTATATTGCAACTAGAGCAAATTAGAATAATGCCAGCACTTCATTATTCACACTGGGGTACATAATTGCGGTCTCCTGCAATTTCAAGAGGGAAAGAGCACTTTTAACTAGGGATTGAGAAGGGCTTCATGGATGGACAACTAGGTGGTGTTGTGGATAGAGCACAGGGTCTGAAGTAGGAAGATTCATCGTCCTGAATTCAAATCTGGCCTCTGACACTTACTAGGTGTATGACTCTGGGCAAGTCACTTACCCCTGTTTGCCTCAGTTTCCTCAGCTGTAAAATGAGCTGGAGAAGGAAGGGTGAACCACTCCAGTATCTTTGCCAAGAAAACCCCAAATCGGGTCAGGAAGAGTCGGGCATGACTGAAACGATTCAATAATGGGCTTCATGGAATAGGTAGTACCTAAGTTGAGTTTTAAAGGAAAAATCTTAGAGATGGAGGTGAAGAAGCACATTGCAGACATGGCAGAGCAGATACACAAAGGTATGGAGCTGGAAGATAGACTGCTAGATTTGGGGAATGGTTAGTAGGCCAGTTGTGCTAAAGAATTCACATAGGGAGGTAGTAGGAAATTAGCATGGAAAGGCAGGTAAAGGGCCATAAGCTGCCTTTAAGAGGCAGTTAAAGATATGGGATGGCTCCAGACAGAAATTAAGGCAGGAGCTATAGATCTGAGAGTCATTTGCTTAAAGGTGTCAAGAGCTGATAAGATAACCATGAGAGAAAGCATCTATAAAGAAGAGAAAGGACCTGCCAAAAAAGCCTTGGAGGCTACCTACACTGGATGGGGAAGAGGAGGACGCTGATCCACAGAAAAGTTGGAGAAGGCATGGTCCAAGAAGTGGGAAACCCAGGAGAGGACAGCATCACACCCACCAAGGAAGTGGAGAATACCCAGGGCAAGAGGGTGGTCGATAATGTCAAAAGCTACACAGAGCTCCGACAGAATAAGGAATGAGAGGGTGTCACTGAGCTTATCTGTTAAGGGATTGCTGGTAACATTAAGGAGAAAAATGTCTTCAGAATGGAAATTTGGGAAGTCAGATTGCAAGGAGAGAGAGAGCAGGAGTGGGCAAGGAAATGGGGTTAACAAGTATGCATGCCTCTTTTCAAGGCTGACTGGGAAAGGAAGAAGAGATGGAGATGAAGAGATTGAAGACTTAGCAGGGTCCAGTGAAGGATGGGGAAGATCTGTCTATGTCTGTGGGCAGCAGGAGGGAACCAATGGATACAAATATATTCAACATGAGAGAGACAGACAAACACAGAGACTGAGGCCGAGGAGAGAGTGGGGGGGGAGACAGAGAGAGAGAGGGAGAGAGAGAGAGAGAGAGAGAGAGAGAGAGAGAG
>CM053599.1:45743724-45798549 GCA_028646575.1 Pseudocheirus occidentalis | reverse complement strand
AGAGAGAGAGCGCAAGAAGATATACTTCCAAAGAGATGGAAGGGAGGGATCAATGGCACGGTTATTGAAGCTGACTTTGGCTTCTTTTTCAAAGAATGAAGCAAAAAACAAGAGGATAAGGAATAATATAGAGGATTTGAGTGAGGTGAAGAATCAGAAGAAGAAGGAACTCATGACTGATAACCTCATTTTCTCAGTAGGAGAAAGAATGCATTAGTTTTAGTTAGGGACTGGTTGAGGTTGGATAATATTTGCAATGGGCCTGACTGGTATGGTTGTGTGACGTTTTTCTGTTGTGCTCAGCATTCAGGTAGGAGCAGAGTAGATGTGTGGTGAGGGTAACCCAGCGTTGATTTTAACTAGGTATGAGTAATGATAGGGCAAGAAGCAAGGAATTCACAGATAGAGGGTATGCACTAATCAACTATCAGGTCAAGATTGTAAATGGTGGAAAGTGAGTCCAGAAAAGGGGTGACAGACTAAAAGAATAAGGAGGAGAGGAAGGATTGGAGATCATAGCAAGAATGAAAAATTGATTTAGGAGGAATGAGGTAGAGGTAGAGGTGGAAAGACAGGCTATGATTAAAGAAGATAATTTCAAAATTCTGGGTCACAGTGCTAGGCTAGTTATAGGACATGGTGCTAACCAATGTGTGACCATCTCAATGAGCAGATTAAGAAGAATGAAGACTTAGGGTGACCATGGGACTGAGAAGGTGGATGAAATGGGAATCTCAAACATTCATGGTGTATATTTAAATACCCAAACATGAGGGGAGGGGCTAGAGGAGAGGAATACTGTGTTAGGTACCGAATTTCTTAAGAAAAGAGGGATAATGACTTCGAGATTGTTAGGTGACTAAAACAAGACTTGAGTTGGATGATAGTAAGGGACGAGGGCCCCCTCAAAGGAGACATTACTGAACAAGGAGCACAAGGAAACAGCATAGAAGTGACATGTGTAGAGGGCTTGGGAGAACAGGAAAGGAAGACTCTTTGGGGCACTGGAGATGGTAGCTAGGGACTTGGTGTCTTTCATGGGGAGACTGCTTGCATAAAGATGGAAAGAGTGTGATATGAAGACATCTAGTATGAAAGGAAGGTAGTTATCCCAGATGGTAGTGGGGCAGGGATGGCTCTGGGTCTGAGGAAGCCAGGTGGTCTAGTGAATGGAGGGCTGGAGGTGGAGTCAGGAAGACCTGAGTGTGAATCCTATCTCAGACACTCCTAGCTATGTGACTCTGGGTAAGTCATTTAATTGCTCTGGGCCTTCCATTTCTTCTTCTATAAAATGAATGAGTTGAATTCAATGGTCTTTAAGGTGCCTTCCAGCTTTCAATCTAGCATCTTTTGAGCCAGGATGGAACCGTAGCATGGAAGAGGATTAGAAGGGTGTGGTTGAGGTAGATTGGAATAAAAGTATGGGGAGAGGTATAGCAGGGGAGGGGAGGGAGTGAAAAATAGTCTAGAATATTAGAGCCAGAAGAGCCCTTTGAACATAGAACAAGAGAAAGGAATAGAACTTAGATCATAGAATCATAGCACCATGCCACCTGGAAGGGACTAGAGAGATGATTTAGTCTAACCTTCCCATTTTACAGATGACAAAAGTAAGGGCCAGAGAAGGGAAGCTACTTGCATAGTGAATGAGTAGCCATTCTTGGACTAGAACCCAAGCTCCAAAGGTAGGCTTTCCATGGTGCCATACTGCCTCCTGGAGGAACCCCTCCTTCAGAGAGATGGGACGAAAGGGAATCCATTCCCTGGCAGGGGTTTCCTCTACAGACAAAAGGAAATTATAGCTCCTGGGAACAGACCAGGAAGGAGCCAATCCTCTGAAGGGGGCCTGGAAAATGCCTGGAAAGCAGTGAGAACCAGGGAGGTGGCGACATTCCCTCAAAGAAACCACAGAGGGGCTATTTGCAGAGCTGTCTGCAGAGGAAATCAGCCAACTCCCCGGCCCAGGCTGAGCCTTCTTGGAGCCCCCCATTTCAGAGAAATCTCTTCAGCTCTTCCCAGAATAAAAAAAAAACCAGAGGAAAGCATCACACACACTGCCATGTCTTCTCCACGAAGCGACAGGAAGAGGTCAAGCAGCATTTGATTACAAGCTCTCGACCTTCCTGGGAAAGGCTAAGCTAACAGCCCAGTGGTAGAAATGCCTGTGGACAATGCCATTCTTTGAAAATGTCAAGGTCTCCTTTCTGCTCCCTCCCTGCCTGGGGCCTAGGCAGCCTCTCCAATGTTTCAAAGGTTAAGGAGTCCATCAGACACTCAGGAAGGGGGCCAGGCGCCCTGAAACCAGATGGGATCAGTACCAGGCCTGGGAGGAAGGCCAAACCACTTTTCTCAGTCTTCCTCCTTAGGAGGAGAAATCCACAGAGGCTCTTAGGGATTCGGGAGGAGGGGGCAGGTTGCAACTGGCAGGGCTGGGGGGCAGGGTGGAATGCATGCATTTCTTTCAGAGATCCCAAACTCAGCTGAAGGGGTTGAGAGGAAAAGATCAGCAATGACCACAGTGGTCTAGGAAGAAGAATAATGATGATGATTATTGGTATTAATTAACAGTGTGTGTCTCCCTCTGACACAACTGTTTTTGTGGCCTCTGTCACACACTGGATGAGCCTGAACAAGTCTCATAACCTCCCAATGCTCTTGGCAACTCTAAGATAGGGGTTCTTAAGCTGTGGGCCATGGACAAGGGGTCAGTAGATCAATAGCAAGGATGGTCTAGGAACTTGGATAGGAAAAACATATTTCATTTTTACTTTTTATTAGCCTCTAACTAAAATTTGGCATTTCACATATTTTATTTTGTACATTAAAAAAACATTATGGCCAGATAATAATCAGATGGCCAAAGGAGTCTATAGTTCCCCAAAAGGTTCAGAACCCCTGTTCTAAGATCTGAAGTTGCATAGAAGGTGAGGGCCCATATGAGTAAAAGGAGGACCCCCAAATCCTAAGTCTCTCTCTCCCAACCCACTCATTTTATAGATGAAGAGCTAGGCTCAGAGAAGAGAAATGAGTCAATGACTTGACCATATCACACATCCATTGGTCACTGACCCAGTCAATGAGCTTTTCTTCGGTGTGTCCTAGGTAAGTGCCAGGTGATGCTGTAAGTGCTGGAGAAACAACGAAGAATAGAACCAGCTCCTACTGTCTAGAAGTTCACTTTTTAATGGGGAGACAATGGCCGAGTTTCACAGGTGAGGAATCCTCTGAGGTGCAGAGAGTTTGGGGGATTTGTCCAAGCTCACAATAAGTGGGGGCTGAGACTTGACTGCCATATCTTTTGACTCTAAATCCAAACCAGCATTCTTCTCTTACATCATACTACATCGGGATTTATGTTTTGGATGATAATTAACAGTCCCTGAGGTGGTGCAATGGATGGAGCACTGGGCCTGGAGTTTAGAAGACCTGAGTTCAAACTTGATGACTCAGACATTTACTAGCTGTGTGACCTTGGACAAGTCACTTCACCCTGTTTGCCTCAGTTTCCCCATCTGTAAAATGAACAGGAGAAGGAAATGGCAAACTAGTCCTGTATCTTTGCCAAGAAAACCCCAAATGGGGTCATGAAGAGTTGGACAAGACTGAACAACAACAACAAAGCAATCCCTGAAAAGTCTAGGATTTTAGAGGATCATGGGTTTAAAATTGAAAGGGATCTTAAGAGGCCATAGAGTCTAATCCCTTCATTTTACAGATGAGGAAAAAGAGCCCCAGAGAGGATCAATTCAATAAACAATTAAGTACCTACTATGTACCAAGCACTGTGCTGAGCTCTGGCTAAGTGACATCTATCAAGTGTTTGAGGCAGTATTAGAACCCATCTTCCTGAGCCCAAGGGTACTGTTGTATGCGCTATCATCTAGGAAGACCCTTTACTAAGAGGCAGAGAGATCTCAATTAGACTCCAGGAAGAGAATGTCCCCAAGATGAAATCTTGGGTGCCTGGTCATAGTAAATAACAACCAAAAAAAACCCCATCTTCATACTTGCATGGTTATTTCATAACTCTCAGAAATCCTTTCCATCCTTCATTTTATTTGAACCTTGCAGCCCTAGGAAACAGACACTATCACCTTCATTTTAAGGTAGGACGGCCAGATGAGGGGAAGTGATGACCCAAGTGACCCAGTGATGGTGGAGCTGGGGTTTGAGTCAGGTTTAGTGCTCTTTCTTCTGCACTGATGAACAAATGACTGATTGTCCCTGCTACCAGTAGGTTCCATCAAACACAGTCTCAGCTGGTGTCTGTGCAGAGCTAGGGGTTATACACGAAAGGGATCTGAGTAATCATTCTGTCTAACTCATTTCACAGATTAGGAAACTGAGGCCTTGGGAGTCTAAATGACTTGTCCAAGTTCACAAAATTAGGTGGGATTTGAACTCTGGTCCTCCTTATCTAGAGATGCTCCTCTCTGCTTGCACAGTGCTGCCTGACACTAGAACCCAGATCAGTATTCTTTCCACTGTACTGCATTTCTAGGATGTGGTTAGAAAATTCTATAGATGCCTCTAGTGATTTGTGAAAAATTCCAAAGACTTGACAATCCTACATAACACTGGGTTCAGTATTTCTGCTTGGGAGCATCAGTACCCTAAAATGACACAGTCCTGTCCTTGTACTTTCCAACTTTTAAACTCCTTCTCATTCTCCTACAAGTAGGCGATTTTAACATGAGACAAAAGGAAAAGGTTTCAAATGTCATTGCAGCCCAGGTTAGCGGAGGAGGGGGAGTGAGTACCAACTCAGGAGCCCCAACTCAAATAGCTTTACCTTGACTCCCATAGCCGCCCTCTGCCCCGGAGCCATCCCATGATTCCATGGCGCTGTCTATGCTGGGAACAGTGGTGGCATAGATCTCGGCCAGCTTTCCAGGCTTCTGTGCCTCACTGACATCTTCCTCTGTGTCACTGGCTTCATTCAACCCCCCTGACTTCTTAGAGTAGGACCCTCCTGAAAATGAGAGAACAAGTTGGTCCTGCTGAATTTAAAGACTAATGAGAACTATATCTGGGACAAAAGATATCTCTCTGCGTCCCCAATTCCTGCTAAATCTGATAAAAAAAAATATAGAAAGAAGGAGAAGGAAGAAAGAGGAGAAGGAAATAAAGAGAAGGAGAAGGGGGAGGAAAATAATAGGGAGGAGGAGGTGAAGGAGGAGGAGAAGGGGGAAAAGAAAGAAGAGGAGGAGGATAGAAAGAAAAAGAAAGAAAAAATAAAGGAAGAAAGGAAGGAAGGAAGAAAGGAAGGAAGGAAGGAAGGGAGGGAGGGAGGAAGGGAGGGAGGAAGAAAGAAAGGAAGGGAGGGAGGGAGGAAGGGAGGGAAGAAGAAAGAAAGAAAGACAGGAAGAAAGGAAGGAAGAAAGAAAGAAAAAAAGAAAGAAAGAAAAGGAAGGGAAGGGCAGAGCAATTGAGGACTTCACACATCCAGATGGAGGCTACTGCCTTCATACTCATGCCTGTCATAGACCATACTTATTCAAATGCAGCTGTCATTATCAGTCTGATTTACTTTTATAGACAGAATCATAGACCTGAAAGGGAATTTAGAGCATAGAATGCTCGAGTGGGAAGGGTCCTAAAGTCACAGAAAGTCAGGGCTGGCATGCTCATTAGGTCGTAGTAGGATGAAGCTGCAAGGAACCTTATTGTAGACTAGCAGCTCGGCATGGAAGTATCTGGTTGTAATCTATGTTAGTGGGGAGGCCAACACTGGCAGATTACTTGAGCTCAGGAGTTCTGAGCTACAGTATGGTAAACTGATGGGGTGCCTATGATAAATTTGTATCAATATGGTAAACACCCAGGAGTGAGGGTGGGAGTGGCAGCAGGCTCCCTAACGAGGGAAGAACCGGTTCTGACCAAAATGGCTGCTGACCCTTCATCCTGGATGAAGATAGGGGGACCCAGGATCCAACCTCTCTTCTTTCCCTTCCCCTCTCCATTACATATAATTCCTCCTTCCTCCAGAAAACAAACAAGCAAAAAAAAACCAGACTATTAAAGCATCAAATCATAGAAAATAAAAGGATTATAGAACATGTGCTTTTAGATTTGGGAGGAACCATAGAAATCATATGATCCAAGTTTGTTGTATTATAGAAGAGAAAATTGAAGCAAAGAGAGGAGAGATGAGGCCAGGTTAGACTCTAGGTCAACAGAGTCCCAGGACAATCTTATGCTCCCAAAGCCCAACTGTTAATATGCTGAGGGAGTCAAGCCAGTTGAGCTGGATGTCTACCCCCAAAGGTAGCAGCTGTTGCTTATGACCCTAAGAAGGCCACCAGCTTCTTTCTAAGCCTTAGTCAGCTTGCTGGAGATATCAGATAAAAGCAGGGACAGGCTAATCTTAACCTGACCTGGTGGTGATATAGCCATGGGTTTTGAAGAAATGTGAGACAGCAGGCAGGGGAGAATGCAGTGCTGAGGGTCAGTGATGCATTGAAGTTCAGGTTTCCCTACCTCTTTATGTTTGTGTTCTCCTGTGTTGGGTGGTTAACTGGGAAAGTCAGAAGTTCTTGGCACTTGACTACACCCCGGGTAATGGCCCTCAATGCATTCTTCCTTATTTTCTCAGGCACACCTATCTCAGAGTTTAACAGGCTTTGACAGTAAGATAAACATTCTAACTTATAAGTTGCTAAATTCTGTAAATCCACATGGTATTTTTCCTCAAAAAATTTCAAAGTATCTGTAGCCCAGTGGTGTGCTGAAACCAGCTCGAACATGCTCACAAGAGCCGATGGTTAAATGTTCAGTGTGAGCATTTATACCTTAGAAATGGGAAATACTACAAATCAGGGCTTGATTATTTTGTTGACTTCCTAGATTTAAGAAAGAGATGGAGGTAATTGATACAGATAAGTCATATCGATTAAAATTAAAAGTATGTCATGCATATTATTTTTTCCTCAGGAGAGCTGGTTGTTAAATATTTACCAGCACATGTTTGCTGCAGCCCTGCTTATTTACCAATGTGGCAGAGATTGGACAGGAATCATTCTTTCTGTTTTACAGATGGTGCAGCTGAGGCACAGGGAGGTTAAACATGTACTCCAGAATTCCACAGCAAGTCATTGGCATGGCCAAAAATGTAACTACTTTCCCCTTCTGGTCTCCTTGCTAACTTCCATGCCTGCTTTAGAATAATAATGATTTTTTTAGATTTGCCCCTAGCAGATCATTATAGTACCACATGTAGGATGCATATGGTAGCATGCACATTAGCTTGTGTTTAACCCACTAATTTTATAGATGAGGGAAATGAGACCCGGACAAGGGAAATAATTTGCCCTGGGTCACATACCAGGATTGGAACCAAAACGAGTGTTCAGCCATCTCAATATAAACAAGAAGTGACTTTTAGGGAGCTGTCCAATAATATTCCAATCCTCCCACGGGTCTGTGAACTCATCCGTGCCTGCCCATTTTATGTGAGCCCATTATATGTGATAACATTTCATGTCATCCTATAAATTCACCAAACTAACTCCCTTCCCTCCCCTCCTCCCCGCCCCCCCCCCCCCCGTCCCAGACAAGAATGTTGGGAGTCTTCCAGCACATTCCAAATGAGAGGTGGGGGCTGTGTGTGATAAAATCCAATGTGATGGAAAGTAGGGATCCAGAGTCTATAATGTAGCAGATGCCCCATTTCCAATCCCAGCCCTTGCCCTGTTCCCAGAAACTTAAAGATACTTTTGTCTACAAGAGATACGTTGATATACTTACGCTCCATTTGTTTTTTGATCTTTAGGGTGACTGTTTCCCCTGCCATTTGGAGGAGGTGGATGGCTTCACTGAGGGGCTTGCCCTTAAGGCTCACATTATTGATGGCTAAGATCCGGTCACCAACGTGGATGGCTCCAGTCCTAAGGAGATGGAACAAAGGGACTGGCATAAGATGCAGGAAACTGTGCTTCAGAGCCCACAGGGGATGTAGTCTGAAGGGTCAGCCTAGCTCTTGCTTGGCATTCAAGGCCTTACAACCTGAATAGTTAAGAGGTCATCTGTCAGAAGCAAAAGTCCATCATTCTTGCCTAGGGTCAACATTCCCTCTTTCACCTCTGTGCCTTTGCATAAATGGTCTTCCATGTCTGAAATGCATTTCTTCTCCCCTATTTCTATAAAATCTATATCTATAGAATATAGATATAGAACCTATAGAATATAGATGTAGAATCTATATATATACACATATAGATATAGGATATATAGATCACAATATGGTGAACATATAGACTTTTTATCAATAGAATATGGATAGAGAACATATAGAATTTTTATCTATAGAATGTCAAACTTATTTTAAAGCACAGGTGATCTTTCCTGGTCTCCTGATCTAATTAGCATTCTCCCTCTTGAAATTACTTTGTATCACTTTGTGTTTACTTACTTATACACAAGTTATATCCTTCAGTAGAATGTAAGCTTTCTGAGGGCAGGAGTGGTTACATTTTTGTCTTCATATTCCTAGTGCCCAGAATGGCAGGTACTGGGCTCAGTTGTTGAATTAAAGAATTCTCTCTGTAGGACTGGGTCTGCTCTTCCCACATTCCCTCCTCTCTTCCTTTTCCTGGCTCACCCAGACAACTAAAATTGGGATAGTTCTTGATTACCCCTTTCTGTCTCCCCCCTAGCCCTGCTTCAGCATGGTCTTCCCTCCACCTAGCACAACTCCATCCATCCTTAAAAGGTCATCATAAGTACAAATTTCTCCATTTTGCCTTCCCCTGACCATACCAGATGTCATATGAAAGTATATATTATAATGTCTACCAGACAACTTATCACATAATAAAACATATGCCTTTATTTTGTTTCTTATGTATGAATTTTATCTGATGAGCTGTGAGACTGAATTACCTAAGGATTATATTGTTCATTTTTTCTGCAACTCTTGGAGAGCCCAATATGATGCAATCACATCAAGAACATTTACCAACTGAATGGTTCCTTCACTGGCCACATCATCTGTTAGGTGGTGAAGCACCTAACTAGTCTGTTTCAGGGACACTCAAGGCTTTTCTTGACTGTTCCCTATTTTCTCTGATAAAGCTAACTATAACTAGCCTTTGGCGATGAGCAGAGAACCTACAGGTTAAAGATCACAGACTTTAGAGGCCAGAGTTGGAAGAGACCTTGGAATATGGAATACCAAAGCTTAGCAATCAGCTCCTTCCACCCCTTCACTTTACAGATCAGGGTACTAAAGCCCAGGGGAGGGGAAGGTAAGTTGACCAAAGTCACAAAGCTAGTTAGTGGAAGCTGGGCAAGAACCAAGGTCTCCAGATTCAGTGAACCATACTGTTCTTCCGGCAGCATTATGGAAAGAGGTCTAGATATAGAAGCAAAAGATTGGGCATCAGATCCTAGGTCTGCCCTGGGTATTGGCTGTGTGACGCTGGATAGGCTCCCATCTCCTCCTCTGTGAAATGGGGTTGGACCAGGTGGCCTCTCATTCTGGGTCCCCTTCAGCCCTGTGTCCTATGCTCTACTCCCCCATGATGTTTCCCTTATCACCAAATCCTTCTCAGCTGTTTCAGAACCATTTTGTAAATCCCCTTCCCAGTCTCCTGAAGATGCAGAGTCTTAGCATTTTGGATCTGCCAGGGACCACAGCATTCCATCTTCACAATACCTGACTACTGGTGATCTAGCCTTTGTCTGAAGTTTCTGCAGAAGGGCATCTCTGGCCCCTTCGTGAGGCAGCCCACTCTTTTTGGTACAATGCTAATCGTTAGAGGTCTATGATGACATCTACCCTGAATTGGTCTCTTCAGTTTCCCCCACCTCTCCTCGTTCATGTCTTGCCAGCCAAGCAGAATGAACATAATGCCCACTCCATGGGACATCCTTTAAATACATGAAGACAGATAGCAGGTCTCCTCTAAGGCTTCTCTGTTCTAGGTTCCTTTAACCAGTCCTCATATAGGAAGAATCCAAGAACTTTCACCATCCTGGCTGTCCTTTACTAGATGTTTCCCAATTTATGGACGTGCTTCCTAGCCCCAGACTCATCACAAAACTTTGGGACATGATGCCTCTTTTGAGGACACTAGGTGGCACCATGGTGTACAGAGCACTGGTCTTCCAGTCAGCAAGACTAAGTTTCATCTTTAGATAATAGCTGTGAGAGCAAGACATTTAACCTCTGTCTGCCTCAGCTTACTCATCTGTGAAATGGGTATAATAATAGCATTACTCTCCCAGGATTGTTATGAGGATCAAATAGGATAACACATAAAATGCTTTGGCATCTGATGCTTCCTTCTAACGTCCTTCCTTTCCTCTTAGCTCTAATATACCTTATTCTAAGATCGCTCCCAGTCCTGGCATTTTTTGTTTTAAGGGGTTGGATTCTTACTTCCTACATCCTATTTCTGATCGATACAGAGTGAAGTGAGAGAAACCAGTAGATGGATTTACACTCTGTTATCGTATTGTACAAAGGAACAATTTTGAAAGACTTAAGAACTCTAGTAGCAAAAGAATTAGTTACTATTCCTGAGGTCCAATCATGAAGAGTGCTATGGTGATGGACATAAGACAGAGAATTAGACATGCGTTTTTGGGCATGGCTATTATTGCTGAACTACGCTTATGTGTTAAAATAATTTTATTTTTCTTTATTTTTCTCCAGTGCTTAAGATAAAAATAAATTTTAGAAACTGAAAAAAATGGAAAAACAAAATTTAATTAAGAACAAAACTAGAGAGTTAGATTAGACCATCTCTAAGGTCCTTTCCAAATCTCAATATGGGATCTATGATGATCTCCCTAGGTCTGCTCTTGGTTATATGAGTTATGGCTTCTATTGAATTCCAGTCATTATTCTGACCTGCAGGAATGGACTATTTTCATACTATCATAAATTTAGAGCTTGAAGAGATCCCAAGCCCAACTCTTTCATTTAAAGATGAGGAAACTGAGGCAAAGAGAGATCGGTGAACTGTCCAAAGTCGCACAAATAATAAGTGGTGGAACTGAGATTCAAACCCAGGGTTTTTGATACCAGTCCCAGATCTCTTTCCACTATATCAGTGCTGTCTCTCAGTCCCTCTTTCCAAAAAGGGCTGGCAAAATGTCCTTTCATTTTGTAGATTTTTGTCCATAGAATAATCAGAGGTCTTGGAAATCTAGAAGTGCTTCAAGTCAAAGGAAGCAAATTTCTCAGTATTTGGATAAATTTCCTACAATATTGAAATAGACTGCCTTGTGAAGCAGAGTGGGGAAAAAACAGGAAGATTCCTTCCCACTGCAAGTGGAGGCAGGATGGGTACTTGTTAGGGATATTGTAGATGGGATTCATACTTGGGCTCAGGGCTGGACTAGGTGACCTTGGAGGTCTCTTGCTCTCACCATTTCTTTGATTGTACAGACTACCCTTAAAAGCAGGACAAAGTAGCCTGCAGTCCTTCAATCTCCACTAGGTGTCAGCATTGGCCTCCCTGTTCATGCCTAGTCATAGGGGAAATTCATTCACACTCAACAGAGGATGTTTCTCTACTAAAGAATCATTTGTTGGGTTTTATGAAGCTAATGGAGGAGCCCATCTGGGCCCAAAGTGGTCAATTAACTGAGAAGTTTCAAGGCTGACATTTTTCTTGCTCTTGCTATTTAACTAGACTGGTTACTAGATGGAACAAGAGACAGTAACTAATTGATTTCTCCTTCATTTAGCTTATTTATGTTCCAGCTCCTATTTAGTGAGAACATGAGACTAGGAGTCCTGGATTCAAATCCTAGCTCTGCTACCAAATCCTCTGGGTTCCTGGGATCCAGAACTCAGGAAAATAATCATGTGGCTAAGATTTACCTCAGTCTTAACAATGAGTACACGAACAGGGCAAACAAGGTAATTAAAGGTATGTTCAACATACTCAAGAGAACAATATTGTGCATTCCTTTAGCAACATCCACTAATATGTAGAAATATGAATATACTAATTATATATAATACGAATACACACATATATATGTATATATCATCATAATTTTTCATTGAAGCGACTTTCTTAAGGACCTTTATTTAAAAATATGTAATATTCATAGGATCACAGAGTTGGAATGAATTTCAGTGGCTAACTTGTCCAATTCATGATGGAAAAAGAATTCCCCTACAACATAAATGGCAAATGGTCATCCGGTCTCTTTCAGAATATCTGCAAAGAAGGGGAAACCTTTGCTTCACAATACAGCCCACTGTACTTTGAGATAGCTGTACTTGTTATGAAAATTTTCCTTTCATTGAGCTTAAATTCCTCCTTGTGAATTTCACCCATTGTTTTTAGTTCTGGTCCCCAGTTGGATAAATCTAACTCTTCTCATGACACTCCTTAATATCCCTGAAGATAGTTCACATGTTTCACTACCTCTCTTCAGTCCCAAAATCGAGAGTGTAACAATCCTTTTGAATCCTGAATCTGTCCCAGCTTTGTGCCATTGGCCAATTTGAAAAGCAAGCTATCCTATGCCTTTATCTAATTGCTGATTAAGATGACAAAACAGTCCAGGGTCAAGAATAGATATTCACACCACAACTCAAGAGACCTCCTTCTAAGGTGATGCTGGACCAATAATGACTGCTCCTTGGGTCCCACAATTATACAACATACTGTCTAGCATCTAGAAGCCACTAGGTGGCACTGTGGATAGAGTGGAGTAAAGAACATGAATTCAAATCTTGCCTCATTCATTTCCTAGTTATATGACCCTGGGCAAGTTACTTAATAACTCTCAGCCTCAGCATTTTCCTCTGTAAAATGGGGATAATAACAGCACCTATATCACGGGATTGTTAAGCAAAACACTTTGTAATCCTTAAAGAGCTATATGTTATTTTGTTAGTTGGAAATGGGGCATAAATTAAATGAATGAAAATGATTTTTTAAGCACTTTACTGTGAATATGGCAAAAGGAGGATTGGACTTGGAATCAGAAAATCCTTGGTTTGAATTCTGCCTAAAGTTGTGTGACCCTGGGCAAGTCATTTAAATTCTATAAGCCTCAGGTTCCTCCTCTGTCAAATGGGTGTAATAAAGGAACCTACTTCCCAGGGTTATTGGCATGAGGCTCAAAGGAGAAAATGAATGTAAAGCATTCTGCAAACCTTAAGGTGCTCTCCAAATGCCAGGTATGAGATGTTTATTAATTGTTATTATTAGTATTAGTACTATTATCAGCCTCTAGTCTGGTTATGGCTTCATTCCCTAAGGCTCCCGCTGCATACCTGCTGAACCCAATCATTTAAAGAGCAAATCTTTAGCTCTGTGGCAGCCTTGCTAATAGCATGGAGCCCCAGGAACCTTTAGCAAGACTCTTATGTGTGACACAGGGTCACTCAAAAGAGATTAACTTTTGTCACCCACACAAGTAAAACCAAGTCAGGAAGGAGCGCAGTGATGGATATGATGGCTCATTGAGCTGGTCCATTAATTCCCACATCTGGGCCAGATGATGCAGAAGAACAATGAGATGGACATAGAACTGAGTGGGAAGAGGGGAGGGAGATGGATTGAGTCTGGGAAATGGTGCAGGGTTCTTGATCCTCCAGAGTTATTGTTGGCCACCTAAGCTTCTATTTTGGGTACCAGTGTTCTCCCAGTGATGTGACATGTCTTTCTTTGTACCCCCAGAGCTCAGCACCATGCCTAGCACACAGAAAGGACTGAATAAATACTTTTTTACTGACTGGTTCATGGAACCCCAGGACGTCCCAAGAAGTCCCAAGCTTCACAGGTGTACCTAAGGGTAATAGAAAGGGGTATAGGGTCCCTAAGTCATCTGATGCATATTACCAGTGATGATTTGTCAGAAATGGCATGTGAGGAACCATGAATGGGGGCAAAAGGGTGTGGGCTGCTCATGTGTCCAAGGCTGGGAGAGAATAGTTGGGAAACCTGAGTGCTTTTCCTTTATCTGAGAAATCATAAGAAGAATCAGAGAAAGGCCTTCAGCATTAGTGGTGCATCCTCTAGGGAGGATTTAGGGAAAGCTCTGGGGAGGCAGCATGGCCAGGCTCAATGTCAGAAAGACCTGGGTCTGATGCATCCTAGCTGTATGGTCATGGGCAAGCCACTTAATCTCTAAAGCAACTCTCTAAGGGTTTGCATTGCAGAAGAGTTGATAATTTGCTTTGATGGAAGGAATTTCTACAGTTGGAGCACCCCTTCAAAGAGGAAATTGCAGGTCTGGAGCAACCCATTCCCCCAAAAGGGGAAAGACATACAGGAGGGGGGAAAAGAGAGGGGAAAGAGGGGGGAGGGAGGGAGAGGGAGAGGAGGGGAGAGAGAGAGAAAGAGACAGAGAGAGAGAGAGAGACAGAGAGAGAGAAAGAGAGAGAGAGAGAAGGAGAGAGAGAGAAAGAGAGAGAGAGAGAGAGAGAGAGAGAGAGAGAGAGAGAGAGAGAGAGAGAGAGAGAGAGAGAACGAGTGCTTGGTTGGACTGTTGCAGACTTCCTTTCTAGTTTTCTCTTTTATAGTTCAGAAACACCTAAGGGTTCAGATATTTCTATCTGCCAAGCCTATAAGAGCTATGCTGATATAGTCCCCATGGAGATGCCATATCACCCAGGACTCTTAACCTCTCTAATTGGATACATAGGCATGGGTAACTTGCCAAGCCTGATCTGGCCTTGGATTCCATTTCCTACTATTCCTCTATGTGGACTGTACTCCAAAGATCTGCTCCCTTGTGCCCCTCCTTCCTTAACCCTCCCTGCCCCTTGCCCCTCCCCTTCAGTATTGCACCACACATCCTCAATAAGGAATCTGAAGTCCTCTCTTAGCAAAAAGAGAGGCAGCAATGGGAGGGGCCAGAAATGAGCTGAGGGCCCTGAACCTGGATTAGAACAACACCCAGGTTTTTATCAAGGAGAGAAAGAACATGTCTGGCAGAAATAAGGACTAATGCTCCTTCTCCTTGGTGGTCCAGCTCTCCATGAACATGAAGGAGCCTTCATCTTAGACTTTATTAGACCTTAGACCTTTTGACTGAGTCTAAGTTTAACAGAACAAATCCTTTGATTAAGGGGATTTGTTCTATGCAGTTTGGATTCAGTCAAAGGGCTGCACTTGAGGACCTAGAGGGCCACATGTGGCCTCAAGGCCACAGGTTCCCTGATCCTGGACTAGACCAAACTCTGAAGTCCTTTTCAGCTCCAGCTCTATGATCTCATTGAAAGCTCCTTCTAGAATCATTCACCTCACTAGTCAGAGGAGATGAGAAAAGAGAAGGTTAGAATAGAGGTCTGTCTTTCTTCCCTCCTTTGGTCAGTGCCCTTTGTAGGTCATTAATGCCTTCTGAAGAAAACAGGCATCCAGAAGTACATTATTCAAAGGATCTGATGTGACTAAAGTTTAGAAATTTATAGACCATAATAAAGTCACAGAGTCATACAGGGCATCTATTCCACCCAGTCAATACAGGAATCCTGTCTCCAACACTCCCAGCAGAGGCAGAACAGAGGCATCCTTTAACTGCTCAAATAGAGGTTAGTTAGAAGAACTCTGATTTTGGAGTCAGAGACCCTGGGTTGAAATCCCACTTCTGATGCTTAATACTATTGTGATGTGGAACAAATCACATCATTTTCTGGGCCTCAACTCTCTCATCTGTAAAAAGGAGTAGATGAAGTCCCTTTCAGTTCTGGATGTATGATCTTAGGACTTCCAGTGATAGGCAGCTCATTCCTCTGTGGGAGGCTGTCCTGTTTAAGAAATTCTTCTTTCTGTTGAGTAACTCCCATGCAAATCTCCTTGGCTTTTTCCCTTGAAAACTACAAAGAACAAATCTACTCCTTGTCACATATGGCTACCCTCCCAATATTTGAAGATATTATGCACTCGTTATATTTTATTCTATGGTCTAAACAATATTTCTCACATACTTACCATGGGGTCACCCAGGGGAAAAGACTAAATATGTAACACAGTCTACAAAAGAACTGAGGGAATCCTCAAGATCAGGTGCCCCCATTCCTGGGGCTGCTCCACATCCTCACCATTAATACCAAAAGAAGATTCACTACTCTGTGATTCACACACAATCAATATTTCTCTCACACTCAAATATCTCTTCTCTGTAGTGTTCCCTTAACAGCAGACTCTTTCCTAAAAGAAAGATGAATAGGCTTGGGGGCAGGTAGGTAGTCCATTGGAGAGAAGCACAACTGCTCAAATAGGGCTTAGTTGGAATCAACAACACTCCAAGACAAAGTCAAATCCTGCCTCAGACACATTACTCAGTCGTTTGTACTGGAGTCAGCTTCTCTGGCTTCCTTCAAGACCCAGCTAAAATTTCACCTTCTACAGGAAGCCTTCCCCATCTCCCTTAATTAGAGTGCCTTCCCTCTGGTGAGTATTTCTAATTTATTTTGTAGTTCATACATAGTTATCTGCATGTTAACATATTGGGGGCTCTTCAAGGGCAGAGATCATCATTTGCCTTTCTTTACATCTCCAGTCCTTAGAATAGGGTCTGGTGCATAGTAGGCACTTTAATGTTTACTGACTGGTTGATTTGCTAAAATAATTGTTTATTGATGGGCTAAACTACCATATAAATACCAGCTATTAAAAAAGACCTAAAGATCACTAAATGAGATTCTTATTTTATAAATGAAAGAAACGGACATCCAGAGAGGGTTAGCAAATTTTCCCAAGTTCCTACAAATGGTAAGTATCAGAAATAGGGATTTAAGCCCAAGACTTCTTTCTTTTGGGTATTAAAAACCATTAACACCTAACTGATGGTATTTCCCTTCTCCCGTGCCCTGACAATGAAATCAACAAAACTCACAGAATTTTGAAGAGAACATAATCATTCAAAGTATTTCTTTAGGGGACAGACAATGGAGAATTTGTCTATTAACAGGAATCTCTTGAATCTTTCTTCAATAAATAGAGAGGGCAGCCCAAGGTGGAACCTTCACAAGTACCAGTTATTTGGGGGAACACCGACAATTTTGAAATGAATGGGAGTTTGATATACCCAAAATCTATCCATTGCTTTTGCCCCACTCTCACTAAGTGAAAACTGCTTTTTTTCAGGTGATGGTTATTTCCATGAAAACAGTATGCCAGGGGTTGGATATAACCATATTTTATATTTTGTCATCATTTGCATTTTTGCAGAGAGATCAGATTATTTGATGGCCAATAGGCTTAAGATACTCACGATGTTCCAACGGAATAGACTCTGCTGCAGTTGGTGAAGGAACTAGTCCCAGTGAACAAAGTCCAGGGCTCTCTCCATTAAGCCAACTCATCTCAAAAAAAGAGTACACACCTGGATTCCATCTACTTTGGGTCCGAAGCTTTTAACACCCAAGGCAAGAGAGGACCTGCTTCCAGACGATGTCATTTGGGTATTTTGTAGTGGATGTGCCCACATCCCTTAGTACCATGGAAAGAAGATTCTGAATTTATAAAATCATAGGTTTTATAATTTGGGATCTCAGATTGATAAGATTTCCATGTGTGTTTTAGAGTTGAAAAGGACCTCGGAGATGACTTGGTCCAACATGACCTGAGCCTCTACTCCTAATTCCTGTACCCTTTTTAAAGTTGTTCAGTGCTGGACAAGCCACTACATCTCTGTGAGCATCTGTTTCAACATCCAGAAAATGGGCTTAATAATAGCAGTACCTACCTCACAGGGTTGATATAATGACTGATTGAATTAATATATGAGAAGTGCTCTAGAAGCGTTAAAGCCTTAATAATAAATGGAAGCATGTAAACAAAAGTGAAGTAAATACCCATAGCCTTTGACCCCGAGACTTCACTATTAGGTATAAACCTCAGGCAGCTAGGCAGCGTAGTGAGTAGAGTACTGGGCATGGAGTCAGAAGGCCTGAATTCAAATCTGATCTTAGACATTTACTAGCTGTGTGACCCTGATAAGTCACTTCCACTCTGTCTGCCTCAGTTTCCTCAGCTGTAAAACAGGGTTAATAATATAGCACCTACCTTCCTAGAATTGTAGCAAGGATCAAATAGGTAATATTGGCAAAGCATTTAGCATAGTGCCCAGTACACATTAGGTGCTTAATAAATGCCTGTTTTTTCTTTCCTTCCACAAGGAAGTCAGTGACAGAAAGGGAAATTTCTTCCACAAATACACCAAAATATTTATGGCAGCCCTTTTTGTAGCCAAAAAGAATTGGAAACAACAAGAATGCTTGTTGATTGGGAAATGTTTAAGCAAGCTGTGGTCAATGAATGTAATAAAGTATTACTGCGCTGTAAGAAACGGTGAATACGCTGAATGCAGAAAAAGCATGGGAAGACATAATGATACAATGATGCAAAGGAAAGGAAGCAGAACCACACAAACAACAGACACGATGATGGGGATGGAAAGAAAGCAGTAAGTGAATAGGAATGAAATGAGGGAAAATTACAATGACCAAGCTTGGGTCCAAGGAGGAGACATGAGAAGGCACCTCTCCTTGTATCCTTGCAAAAATGGGGGACAAGGAGCATGGAACATCACACATGATATCAGAATTTGTCAATATATTGGCATGATTTTCCTCCTTTTTTTCCTTTCTCATAATGAATTTATCTTGGAGAAATAATATTGGAAAATATAGCTTATTTAAAAAACATTAATAAAGTTTTATTAGAAAAAGTTTGTAAATTATAGATGGGAATTTATTATTATTTTATCATTATTCCTCCCCTTGTCTCTCCTCTCTCCCAGTGAAACCTTTATAGGCATCCTCCCTCAAATAGCTTGTTCTCTCAGATCTCTGGACCTGAGTGGGGCCCAGACCTCACCTCTCTGCCAGTCCTCGCTTGGTCAATCCTGAGATGACAATTGGATCGAAAGGTTCCTCCGTCCCTGAGATAGTTATACCCAGTGGGCCCCCATACCTCTTCAACTCCACTGTGTAAATGATAGCGCCTGTTGTTTCCTGTTCATCTGAAATGAGAAGAGGGAGGATGAGCTTTAGAGAAATTGGCTCATTGGGAGGAGGTATTGAGGGAGGTGCAGATGGGAGGGTCAGGGAAGGAAGCCAGTTAGTTTTGGGAGCAGAAATTTTGGGCATATGATGAAGGTTGACTTTGAAAGAGGGAATCTGTCCTCTGCTGCACTGTGGGGGAAGGAAAGATACCATGGGCTCTGTGATTGGGGGTGACAGAGTGGCTGTGTTGGCTGCTAAATGTTTTTGAAGTGGAGTGTTTCTTTGGGCACTCAGCCACTATAAAATAGCACTTGGTTCTGGAGCCAGAGAACCTGGGTTCAAATTCTATCTTTGATACTTCCTGTGTCACCTTGGGAAAGTCACTTAACATTTCTGGGCCTCAGTTCCCTTATCTGTAAAACAAGAGGGTTGAACTTAATGGCTTGTGAGGCTCCTTCCATGTCTATGATACCAGATGAATATAACTGATACTGATATATTTAGTTGAAAAATAAAATGTGTTTAATTCATTGAGTTAAACTGAGCCAATTCACTAAAAAAAAGAAAGAAAATTATGTGTTTACACAGTTGTGGTTTTTTTTTTATTAATTTTTGTCTTTGTATCTTAGGTGCCCAGTATTGTAAATGGCACATAGTAGTGCTTAGCAAACGCTTCCTGATCTATTGATTGATGGATGCTCTAAGTTTTCCCCTGTTGGCCTCCACACTGGCTAGCATCCTCCTCTCCTCCTCCCCCCCCCCCATTTGGACTCAATTCCTGGGTTACCTGACTCTGGTAACCATCCCCTCCCACCTGCATGCCACTCCTTCCCCATTGGAGTATGAGCCCTATACTAGGAGTGGTGACTGTCTTGGTTGCTTTTACTTGTATTCCCAGTGTTTAACACAGTTCCCAGCCCACAATATTCACTTTTTATAATGCTCCATCTATTTATAAATCTAACTGTTATGATTCTATGATACTGTGACTTTAGCTCTTCTGAACCTCTCCATACTCTGAGCCCTCTGCATGGTCAGCCACAGACAGAGGAAGCTGCAAGGCAGAAATAACACATCCACACAACTAGGACCAGCCCCAGGCCCCTCTGGACTCCCTTCACAGCGATCATTCCTTCCGAGAGCAAGGAGGAAATGCTTCACTTCCAGCATGCCCGTGTGCGTGTGTGTGTGCGTGTGTGTGTGCATGTGCATGTGTGTGTGCGTATGTGTGCATGTGTGTGTGTGTGCGTGTGTGTGTGTGTGTGTGTGTGCGTGTGCATTCAATCTGCCCAGGCATAGACAGCTAACTAGGACACCAGTCTAAGCTGGTGGCACATTTGCTCCTAGGATCAGGGCCAGGGACTGGAGTGCTTTGGGGAACAGTTCCTTACCTGAGTTGTCTTCATCCTTCCTGATCTTCAGTTTCACCAGGTCCTCACACTGCCTCAGAATCTGCACAGCATCCTCCATGGAGCAGTTGTCCAGTCGGATGTTGTCAATGGCGAGCAGCTTATCCCCTGGCTCCAGTGTGCCAGTCCTAGGGGGAAAGAAGGGAAGAAAGATGTGGAGGAAGCATGCACACCATGGCTGCTCACCCTTTCTCCGGTCCTCAGAGCCCCAGGACACTAACCTGTGCGCCACGCTCCCCTTCTTTATGTCAGAGATAATCAAAGGTTCTCCAGGCTTCCTGCTTGCAGCTGGGTGGGGGTGCAAGGGAGAGAGGAAGAGAGGGTGGGTCAGGCTCCTTCAGTCTGCTACAAGAAAATCTGAAGCTATAGGAAGAAAGGCTATTCAAAAGAGAAAAGCAAGTGAAAGCATCCCTGGCCAAGATGGCTCTGGTGATATTCTCTTTTGTAGCTTCAGAACCATTTGTTCTACCAGGGTTGACTTTAATGTTTGTCTTCATGGTGTGATTTTTGAGGACACTCAACAGGCCTTCACAGTTCACACATTTTCTCCCATCTACTGCCTGGTGACTGAAATTCTAACATAAAACCTTTTTGTTTTAATTTGCTTTTGTTACTGTGAACTTAAGAATAATAAAGCAGACACGGGGATTTTTAATATATACAAAAGAATAAGAAAGATGAGTGTTTAAAAAAATTCTCCTAGGTCTAGTTGCAGAGAGAAAAGCTGAAGGGCCCAAGGGCTATAAGTGAAAATTTTCAGTGACAACAACAGAAATCACATTTAATAACAAAAAACAGATGATAAAAAGGATTTGACTTTTTCATGTCACTTTGAAAAGAGATGAATACTCTCATACTGGAATTCCAAAAAGTAGAGTACTTATTGAGTCTGATGGCCTGAATTCAACTAGGAGACCAATTGAATCAAAGCAAGAATCATGAAAAAATGCTGGTAGGTTCTATAATCACCATGAATAGATGCATTCTTGCATGATATTTGACCAAAAGTGAAAGAACATTTCAAGACCTATATACAGTGGTATATACTTTGCCATCATAAAAACCAGAGGAGGAAAAGTGAAGCTATTAGGGAATCTTCCCAAAGATAGGTGTCAAATCCCACCACGGCAAAAGTAGCTTGGGAGAGTTTTTGACTAACTACAGAAGGGCCTAACAACGGGGGGTTCTTAACCGTTTTTGGTGCTATGGACCCCTTGAGCTGTCTGGTGAAGCCTATGGACCTCTTCTCAGAACACTACTCTCAAATGTATACAACAAGATACAGAGGATTACAAAGGAAACCAATCATAATACATACAGTTTTGTGCGTGTGTATTATGTGTATGTAGTATGCATTATGCATGTATTATATGTGTAGTATGTATTATGTGTATAAGCAAAGTAAATACGTGAAGCATATATGTATATATGTAAAGCATGTGCATGTATGTTTATACACATGCACATACAGGCAAATCCATGAATCCAGGGTGAAGAACCCCTATGTTAGAAGGCACATAGTGACTCAATGAATAGACTTTAGAGTCAAAAAGATCTATTTTTTTAATCTTGCTTCAGACACTTATTAGCTAGGTGACCCTGGGCACTTAACCTCTCTGTGGTTCAGTTTCCTAATCGGTAAATGGGGATAAATATAGCAGCTATCTCTACAGAGCTGTTAGGAGGATTAATTGAGGTAATATATGTAAAGTATGTTGCAAATCTTAAGATGCTCTAGAAATGTTATTACTTAGAATAGAATAGAACAACACATTGTCTATCAAATTATATCCTATCACATCATATATCACACCATCATGCCATGATATACATTATGATTGTTATTTTTAAATGTTTTATTAAAAGACATCAATGTTTTTGGTGATCCACATAGCGGAAATTGAAGAAAGGAATCCGGAAAACAAAAGCCTATCACAAATTTCAGATTCCCCTAATCAGCAACTGAAAGCAAAAGTCAATAAGGGCCAGGTGATAGAAGGAGGTAAAGTAACACAAAGAACAACACAAGCAATTTAACATCCATCACAACCTTGACTCCAGAGGCTTGAGAGGCAAAGGTGAGAAAGAACTGCCTAAGAAGGAGCATGTGGAAAATTTCTGGTCAAATGAATGAATGAATGAATGAATGGACGAATGAATGGATGGATGGATGAATTAATGAATGAATGGATGGATGAATTAATGAATGGATGGATGATGAATTAATGAATGAATCAATGGATGGATGGATGGATGGATGAATGAATGAATAAATAAAGTATTTATCAAGTGTTTAATGTGTGCAGAGCACTTTGATACACTTTGGGAATACAAAGAGAAAAGTCAGACAATCCCTGCTCTCCAGGAATTCCCATTTTAATGGTGGACACAAAACACAGGGAAGATTTCAGGTGCAAACAAGATGGAAAAGCCCAGTGGTCCTTAGGGGACTGTGACAAAGCAAATATTAATGCGTCTTCTTAAGTGTCATTTTCACTAATCAGTTTCTGATGATGACCTACTGGACAGTACCAAGGGCTTTAGTGACAAGAGCTTTCTTTTTGGGGTCTTTAGTGGCTGTGATTGTAGTGATTGTAGAAGCGGTGATT
The DNA here is from genome assembly GCA_028646575.1 of Pseudocheirus occidentalis. Lineage (NCBI taxonomy): Eukaryota > Metazoa > Chordata > Mammalia > Diprotodontia > Pseudocheiridae > Pseudocheirus > Pseudocheirus occidentalis. Next base: position 45,775,603 of record CM053599.1, on the reverse strand, counting down.
GGGCTGCAGTTCCATAGGTCTGGCTTCCCAGAGTGATGACTGAGGGCACTGGGCCCTCATTTCTATTCCCAAGGCTCTTAGGATAAGGATCCTGGGTTGTCTCCATTAGGATGGAAGGAACAATGAAATGAACAACTCAACAAAGATGAAATGGTAAACAGAATGTGAGGATACTGTTAATATAATGAAAAAAGAGAACTGTTGCATATCAAGAAAGGAAACTAAAATTCCAGTTTTTCTGAAAAAATGAAGAAAGACAGGGCTGGCTAAGAAGTATAATTTTTGCCCAAATACTTCACAATGGCACATCAATTACTACCAAGAGACTTTACCTACTTCCTCTTCATCACATGCCAGATCCTGCCTTTCCTAAAACAAGGTCTGAACACATCTATTACCAAATGATGGGAACACTAGTGACCTCTCCAAATAAGAAGCCAGATATGTGCTTATATACTTTATGCACAGCATCTACACCATGTATCACTACAATAATCTATTAGCACTTACAAAAAAGAAATTTATTCTCCAAGGAACCAAAAGGTCCCAGGGAGAAAAAGAACAATTTTTGAATTTGATAGTTATTGAATGAACTGCCTCAAAATAACAATGTTTATGCTGCCTTTGTTGATTATCTCAAAGTCTTTGACTCAGTTCTGCACTCATGGCCCATTCATGTACTACTAATATGGAAAATGATTCCTTTTGAAAACACAATAATGCCAAAAACAATTGGTAAATACAGCATTTTTCATGAACACAGTTCAATTCATTGTGATTCTGCTTATACTTATAGTCATTATTATCTCTACAAAACAGAACTATATATAGCTTCCAAAACATGGCAAAAATCACTTGATGAACATGGTGGTGTCAAGCTACATAACTTCACAGAAAAACACATTAAACAGTTATTTCATCTTGTACAAACTTTCCCCAATGATATCAAAATGCTATATGAACTTGATAAGTGAAAACCTATTAATGTATGATGCCTTAAGGCTTTAACTAAGGTTTTAAACTTGAATCTAGAGGTTATACTGAGTCAATGAATGAAAGCAATGCCTAAAAATATCTTGGTCTTTTCCAATCAAGGCACAACGAACATAAAAAATATCAAATAGAAGATTGTGGTTGAATACATTAAGAGTCATTGACATTCTGAAGTAAAAACTAGAATAGGCTTAAATCAATGAACATATATGCAATACTACTCTTTACATACAATTCCAGAAGTGTAAAATGGACCATAACAGGTTTACAAAGTATCCTAGCCAAAACTTGTACAATGCTAATGAAAGAGGTCCCATGAAAAAACAGGTATAGAAAGAACATATTTTCTCCAAAAATGAGGAGGAGGATTGATAATCATCCTTAGACTATAAGATAAGCAAGTCAAAAACTTGTAAAAATATTTTGGGATTAAATAGACATTACTTCACTGGACAAGAGTAAAAGACAATAAAAGGTCTGTACCATTGGATTTGTTGAATATAACAAAAAAGTTATTTCCCTTTATATGGAGCCTATGAAATTGTCAAGTTCTATGAATGGAATCAAAAGGCCCTCTGTGGGTGAATCTGTATGAACTTAACCAACAATATGTTGGCAAAGAAACATCAAACAAATGGCTGAAGTGTGCAGCTTTGTTTGTGGAACCAGAGGGTGAATGTTTATCACAGCAAGTCAGAACCTAATTGCTGTCAATTGAAAGTACAGAAGAATTATTCTTAAGGAACCTGGTCTTGGTGATCAATGCTGCTTATGCTAGGAAATGGTAAAATTTGTTCAACACAACACTATAGGCTACAAAAATTTAGCAGCTATCAAAAACCTAGCAAGATGCATCAGAAGCTCGTTTCATGGACTGACAGATGACAAACCACCACACTACAAATGAAGCTCTCCAAATATGATAAAGGATCAATAAAAGGTACTGGAGTTGGATCATCATCACAGATTGAAGTGTTGCCTGCATTTGCTGACATAATATTGATCCATAAACATTTTACATAAGAATAATAATTTAAATCAATGAAACCATCCCAAATACTCATGATTTTCCAGCTACATGGATTTAAAAAGTGTTTACAATCTAGAGACTGATCAGAGGAGATCAAAATCATAGGAATAGTATGGGGTACAAGGGCAATCCTTATGGTCCTCTCCTCTAGTGAGTTTGTACTAAGGATCCTTTTAGAGACCCTACAAAGGATGAATTTATATCCTAACATTTTAATTCAGCTACAAAAAGCGGTTATTTTATTCACCTGTGCAATAAAAGGTGAATGGGAGAAGCAGGACTCAATTACTGCATCACCCAAGTACCAGGACAGATCTCTTTCTAGAACAGTGGTCAGGTTAAAAACAAATAGCCTTCGACATGCTTCTTTTGGGGAGGCTGTGGCTATCCCCTCAGTAGCCAACTCCACCTAACAAGAACACCAGGCATGGCTTGCTTCTTCAAACTCTCTCTACTACCTTGAAACATCATCTGTATTTAGAATTATTAAAGAGAGAGAAGGTTGTGTTTCTTTACAATGGCATGTTAATTACATGTTGAAAAAGTAGTTATTTAAAACCAATTTGCAACCTCCCAGATGTGCAAACATTTGGTACTTGATTGTTCTACAATCCATAATTGTTCTATCACCTTTAAAACTAATATTACAGAATGAGGCCTGGTTTGTGGGAAGGAGAAGGCTGGCAAGATATCTCCTTTGGACACTTTTAGGAAAGAAGCAATACATGGGGAAAAAGGAAATATTATAGAAGGAAGTATTATAGGAGAAAGATTGCTGAAATAAAGAGTGGGGGGGGCCTAGGGCTAAGACCAGGCTCTCTCTGATACGGCCAAGTTATATGATCATCAGCAAATTAATCTTTCTTTCTGCGCTGCCAGTTTCCTTCTCTTGTAAAAATGAAGAATTTCTTTCCTTTTTTTGGAGGTATTTGGGGTTAAGTGACTTGCCCAGGGTCACACAGCTAGTAAGTATCTGAGACCAAATTTGAACTCAGGTCCTCCTGACTCCAAGGCTGAAGCTCTATCTGCTGTGCCACCTAGCTGCCCCTAAATAAAAAAGGATTTCAAATAGATTATCTCTAACAACCCTGCTAGCTCTGACATTCAGTATCCCAAAGTCCCTTCCTGCCCTGAAAGTCTATTAGCGTATCATTTCCATGCTGTTCCATTATGCTGAATCAGCTGGTGATACAATAGATACAATACTGGGTCTGGAGGCAAAAGACCTGAATTTGAATCCAGCCTCAGACATTTACTAGTTGTGCGACCCTGGGCAAGTCACTTAATTGTTGACCACCATTTTCTTATCTATAAAATGGGGATAATAATAGTGCCTCCCTCCCAAGGTTGTTGTGAGGAACAAATGAGAAAATGTATATGTATATAAATGCTTATTCTCCTTACATTTCCCATTATGCTGAGCCCAAGGAAAGACAACATAATGCCATGCGTAGGAGACAGTGTAGTTGCCTCTAATAAAACTTTATTCATATGGAGCTAACTGATTAGAGATTCATTCTTGGAGGACACCTGTCATTTCCCTTTGTACCAGGAGTTCTTAACCTTTTTGCATGTCATAGACCCCTTTGGAAACCAATTGTATTGAAAAACAGTGATCACAGTATTTTACAAAGCCTCAACAACCAAACAACGTCCCGGCATTAAGAACTGTTGCTATGCTATCTTTGTGGAAAAAAGAAACTTGTTCAGAAAATCCATAATAGATAGATGAGTCTAGGAAGGAATATTTCATCTCCTTAAGAACACAAGCATTTTAAAGTATTGTGACTCTACTATTTGCAAATAAGGAATCATAAAGCTTGTTAAAAATGATTGCTCTCTCTTCATTCAAATAGACTGAGCCACAGTTCTTCTTTGTAATGATGGGATGGGCATCAGTTTCCTTGATGGTAACTGACGTGTGACCTCAAGCAAGTCACTCCATTTCTTAGACTCAGCTTCCTTATCTGTATTAACAATTCCTGCCCTAACAAGGTTAATGTGATAATCAAGTGAGCTAATGCATGGGGGAATATTTTGTAATCTTGTAAAGCTCTACAGATCTGTTTGGGGCTCTTTTCCTTTCTTCTCTGGATAACACTTATAAGGGGGAAGGTTCAGGTGAAGGGCAGGATGTTTACTTTGGGGAACATGTTCAGCAGCTTTTGGCACAACTACTTTATCTTTTCCCTACTTTATGGTATTTTCTTTTTTCCAATTACATGATATAAGCTATACATGTACAGTCATATTTAACATATTTTTCACATTGGTCATGTTGTGAAAGAACAATCAGAACAAAAGGGAAAAAACACAAGAAAGGAAAAAAAAAGAGAAAATAGAATGCTTCAGTCTGCATTCAGAATCTATAGTTCTTTCTCTGGGTGTAAACAGCATTTTTCAGCATAAGTCTTTTGGAATTGTCTTAGATCATTGTATTGACATATCCACTTTTAAAGGTTAAGGGTAATGTATAGAAGGGAGTGAGAGGTAGAAGCCTTCGGAGGAACTAGGGGCATAAGAAGGGAAGATAATAGCATGAAAGGGGAAGCTGGCAATGTGAAAGGAATATTTGGTGGCATGCAAGCTGCAGCCAGACATTGGTGGAAAGAGTCAGAGAAAGTGCCACTAACCTGGCCAACGTATGGAGCTTATGCTTGAGTAGACAAACTTCGCTTAGGTATTAGAGTAGTTTCTTTTCAATCACTTTTCTCTTGGTCTCAGAGCAACAGCTTGTGTATTTTCCCCTTGGGCATTGGAACCCCAAACATTAGGACCATGTCAACTTTGCCTTTCCAACCTTTCTTCCTCCAGGTCACTGGTTTCAGCACTCCATGCCATAGCTCTCTTCCATGCTGCCAGTTGCCCCTCGCATACCACTGATTTCCCCTTCCACATTAGTACCCCTTCCCTTCTTACAATCCAGACTTTTCCTTGGAGGACTGCTCTTTCATCTCCCCCCTCTCCTATAGGAGCTCCATCATCCATTTTCAGTGAACATACTAGAAACTGCTTCACTTTTTTATGCCCAGGCTTTTGAGGGGAGGGTTATATTTCTAAAACACGGAACTCACTTTACACCTTTTATTCATACTTTCCCCATATATTCTCACATTCTGCATTCTGCTAGGGATATTTGTATCCATATATTGCAACCACCCATTGGATTAAAATCTCCATGAGGGCAGGGACCATAATTCCTTTTACCTTTTATATAGTCCATTGTGCCTTTCACAGGATCTCATACATAGGTTTTGATGAATATGTGCTTACTGAATCAAACTCAGTTATACTTTTAGAAACAAGTCATCATAAATCAGTACTCGTTAAGGGGTGGGGGAAGGAAGCCACATTCTAATAGCATGTGGGTGGGGGGATGGTGGTGGGCAGGACTAAAGATGATCAATGTCTTTGCTTTCTCTAAATTGCTTCCCAGCTCCTCACCCCCATCCCAATTGGGATCTGGATGTCCTCTGTGTGGCACCATGATGGATGAGGGAACTCCAAAGGCCAGTTTGTTTGGGGATTTTAATAGGAAGCCTGGTGTCAGCAATGGAGGAATTATTTCCCTCAGAGGAGTTACATACCACAACTCATTTGCACCAATGGCTCTGCGGGTACAGATGTATCTCCTTATTGATTGAGATAAAGCATTTGGCTGAAATGTAATTAAGTTGAATGCTATAAAACTGGACTCACAAAAGTAAACATTTCTAAGAGAGAGCGAGGATAACTCAGTTGAGCCAGGAGGAGGACAAGGGATTCACTTTGCAAGCAAAGAGGAAAATCAGATTGGCAACTGATGGCATCTATACCAAAGATGGCATGCATGTCGACCTTTGGTGGCATGGGCCACTTGGTGCCACCACACCAATCCACCTACTCCAGGGTCATTCTTCCCTTATGTCTGAGAGCTGTTGCCTCACCCTGGTCCATCTCTCTCATACCACATTGTAAGCTCACAGAATATGTTTCAGAAGGAAACTTAAGGAACATTTAGTCCAATGCCCTCAGTTTACTGAAGAGAAAAAAAAGGTCACAGAGGTCAAATAATTTGGCCAAGATTTCAGAGGGTAGGCTTTTTACCCAGGTTCTCTGATTCCAAATCCAGTCTTTGCCCCACACCACCCTGCCTCCCCTCAAAATCATGCCATGAGAAAGAATAGTTTCTCTATCCTTTTCTCATCTATTCCTGAGTAAAACAGATAGCATCACAGAAAGGTGACTGGCTTTAGAGTTTAAAGATCTCAGTTAGAAGCTTCACTCTATTCCCTACAATTTTCAGGATCTTCTATAAAATGAAAGGGTTGGTGGACAAAGTGATGTCTAAAATCCTTTTCCTGCTAGCCTGTGTTTGCATTTTATCTTCCAGACGATTCTATTCTTACTGGAGCCATCAAAGCCTTTTGTAGAGGGGAGTGGCTTGCTTTGACTAGTGCATTGGGAAAGATGACTGTGGCATCTGTGTGGACGATACTCGGCAGAAAAGAAGAGCCTGGGGGCAGGGATCTCAAAGAGCAGGCTTTCATGATGGTCTAGACAAGAGGCAATTTCAGCCTGAGCTAGGATTGTGTCAGTGTAAACAGATGAGAGGGGATGTAGCAGAGAAATACTATGAGAGGAAATGAACAGGTCTTGGCAACTGTTTAGATGTAGAGAGTGAGGGAGAGGAAGGTGGGAAAGGGGAGGAAATAAGCCTTTATTGAGCATGATGCACCAGGCCCAGTGCTAAGTGTTTTACACATATTATCTCATTTGATCCTTTCGACAACCCCAAGAGATAGGTAATATTAGGCAGACAGAGGTTAAGTGACTTGCCCAGGGTAATACAGCTAGTAAATTTCTGAGACCAGATTTGGACTTAGGGTTTCCCTACTAAGGTTCCAGTGCTCTGTGCGCTATGGTGCCATCTAGTGGCCTCAAAGGGTCAGAGATATGCGAGAGGTTTTAAATCTGAGAGACGCTGTCCAAAGAATGATACAAGTTAGGAGGAAGGTCGTTTTTGTAGGGAAGATGATGGCTACAGATTCTGATGGATTGAAAGGGAGATGGTAAGGATCTGGAATTAGAAGATATGAGTTGAAATCCTCCTCGAGTCTCAGTCTCTTCATTTGTAAAACAAAGGGGTTGGGACCTCTGAGTTTCCTTCTAGCTCTAAAAGGAAAAGAAATTTTGGGGGACCCCATACTTTTATTTGGGAGACAGTCCCAACAGAGAAGAAGCAACACATTTTTAGAAATGCCTAAAGAAGCATTCATCTGTATAATCACACAAATGTTAGGGAGCAATCTGATAAGGGAGGAAGAGACAGAAAAAAACTACAGAAGTCAGACACAAGCATTTTTTAAATCACTGTAACCTGGGGCTGCTTAGAGCAAGGGCAAAGAGCCCTGCTCAGCTCAGCATCCCCTGACAGTACACCTCACTGTATCAAATCCTAACCTAGTCTGATTATTGAAGTTCCTAACAACTTGGAGTCACTTAGAAAAAAAAGAAAGTTTTATTTTGGTCAATGTTGTTAATAAGAAGCATGATGGTGGTGATAGTTACCATTTATAGAGTTCTTACTATACGCCCGTATCGTCCCAAGTTCTTTATAATTATCATCTCATTTGACCCCCACAACCGTGGGAAGTAGATGCTATTATTAACCCTATTTCACACATAAGGAAACTTGAAGGAAATAGAAGTCAAGTGACTTGTCCAGGGTCACACAACTAGTAAGTGTCTGAGGCTAGATTTGAACTCAGATCTTCTTAACTGCTAGTCAATCACTCCATCCACTGTTACCTAGATACACTAGAGACAATCTGTGAAGTTTATTCCAACTCTATGGAATGAAGTGTTGCTGTCTTCACGCATTAAGGTGAATGCACATACTGAATGTTATCCCTTTTAACAGGCAAGTCTTGGAACTGACCCTTGGCTCCTCTGACCCACAAAGTCTGAGTGAAGAAAACATGCTTCTCTGTCTGATCGGCCATCAAATTCCTTTTCTCTGATTCAGGGTGAAGTTAATAACTTTTTCTGCAGACCGGATATTGACTCTGAGATAAAATGGGGACATCATTTGATATTATCAGAGTCTTGCTGCCTGGATCTAGCCAGGGGAATGAGAAGGGGAGGAGGGCGGTTCCATTTAAGGCAGCTAAAGTTCCATGGCAGGATTATTCAAATGTCTGGAGATATTCTAGCTCAACCTGGAGCCCAGGAACTTGTTTTTTGTTTTTGTTTCAGTATTTTGATAACCACATTTTAATATGATTATTTTCCTTTTTCATCCTATTTTACTTATCTGCAATTAGAAATGTCTTTGAGAAGGGTCCGTGGGCTTCACAAGACTGTGAAAGGAGCCCATGAAATGAAAAAGGTAAAAAAAAATAACCTTTGCCTCACAGGGGAAACTATTGGTAGCTGAAGGAGGCAGGGTAGGGATCTAAGAACAGACTCCTTCAGAAAGCAGTATAAACGACAGATGTATGGAGGGAGAGCATTCTAGGCACCAGGATCAGTTACGGCAAAGGCACAGGAATGGGAGATGGAGGGTCCATTCACTCACTGTCGCATTCATTCAATGAGACACTTGTTTTAAGAATTTACTGAGGGCAAGGCACTGACTTAGGTACTGGGGGAGATAAAATATTGGACTATTGGATAGTCTGTGTCCTCATAGAGTTTAGATAAGGCACAGGTTGGACCCAGAAGGGACTGGAGGAAGTAAGGAGATAGGACAAGAGGTCAAGGTCACAGTGAGAGAGTGGAGGCAAGGCCAGAGAAGGGGCTGTACCTCTCCTCTCCCCACTGCTCTTGCATCTGGAGTGTTTGGCCTCCTCTGCTTTCCTGGATCCAATGAAATGTTTTCCCTTTAGCCTGATACAACAGGATGTGAGGAACCTGCTTTCTGTCTAGGTTCATAGTCTCTAAGGAGGAAAGATCAATAAAAGGTCAAGAACAATTTTTTAAAGTGTCATTTTGGGGACAGGTTTGAAGGGATTCCTTTTCTCCCTTTTTACTAGAAATAATAAAAGATTTGACTCATCTAATGCACAAAATTAAGAAGCTTAAGATGACCTTTCATACCTATAACCAATATTTTAAGGAATGCTACTTTTAAGTTTCATAGCTGGCCAATGTAGAAGATAAATGAGCAAAGGAAGAAAGAGAAATGGAAAGGAAATGAAGCAGAGAAAGATACACAGAGAGGGAGGTGAAGAGAGACAGGCTTAGGGAGAGGAAAGAAGAGAGACAGAGAGGGGCAACAACAGAGAGAGGGATAGACGAGACATAAAAACAGGGGATATGAAAGAGAAGAGGAAGAGAGAGCTATAGAGGTTGAAGTAGATAGAAAGGAAGAGAGAGGTACAGAGAGAAAAAGATGCAGAGAGATGGAAGGAGGCTGAGATTCTAGGGTAAGTTCTCTTGTCATACTCTGTCAGTCACCCAGTGGCCAAGTGGGTTGTCACTCCTCTCTACTGCAATACTAATTTTCTTATTGTTGTTCAGTTTTCCAGCTGCTTTTCATCCCTGAGTCTTTCACAGGTTCTGAATGAGACAACTCTAGCATCCTTCCAAGAAGAAAGCCTTTTCTGAATTGTAATGGCAGTGACCATCCTACTACCAATCCCCCAGATGACAGATTGGGGGTCAGATTTAACCCTGAGAACAGAGGTAGCTCCATCCAGTTTATATCAAATTGCTTTAGGAGAAAAAGCGAAGTGCTACTCACAACTTATGGTTATCCCCAACTCTACTCCTCTCTTCTTGGGCAGCTTCACATGAAAGGTACCACTACTCGGGATTACTGACTCTGGAAAACAAGGACATAGACACACCTACATGTTGGAGCAATTCGAATGCTTATTAAAAATCATTCAGGACCGGGGCTGCCCTCCCCTAGTCAAGAAAGTCAGACCATTTGGACTTCTGGCCCCAAGGTTTTCTTTGGTGATTTTTAAAGCTGGGAAGAATCTTAGAGATCATGAAGTCTAGTTATCTCATTTTACTCCCAACAAACATTTACTAAGTTCCTGTTATGTACTAGGCACTGTGTAAAATGCTGAGATACAAAGATAAATACCAAAATGGTCCCTGCTCCACAGGATGCCTCCATTCTACTAGAGGTATACAACATGGAAAAGGCAACTAGATATATGATAATATGAAGAGAAGGGAGTGAGATCTAACAGTTAAGGAATCATAAGAGACTTCCTAGATGGGATGGTGTATGAGCTAAACCTTAAAGGAAGCTGAGGCTCTAAGAAATGAATTAAACTGGATAGCTGTAAGAAGCAGTAAATAGCTATATGCCATAGCTGAAGTGTTGGCAGAATATGTCAGCCCCCAGGGTAACATTCACACTTTAACTAGAATCTACCAAGATTTAACTCAAAGGGAGTACCATTACTTGGTAATGTTGGAATTTGGGGCATTCTAACAGATCATCAGGGAGTTATTTGGAGTTATCTGGACTTTTCAAGCTCTCTCAACCAACATCATATAATCAGCCTCCTACTTTGCTTATGTAACATTGGCTCAAGAAGAAGAGCTCCTTCAAAAAGGGTCCCTTTGTAATTGGGCCTATTTTAACTTCCTCTTATTCAATATTTCAAACTCTGAGTGTGAGGGCTCTGGAAAACAGGACCTAGGAGTCTTATAGATTGACTCCACCTCCTCTACTCCAACCTCATCCAACACCATATGGGACTGAACTAGAAGATATTCTAGATCCTTCTCCATGGTTTTATAAGTTAAATTCATCTTAGGCTAACCATATAATATTGTCCTACCATGCTCTGCACTGGTCACACTCTGTCTAGATTAGTATGCCCTGCTCTGGGACTGCATTCTGAAAAAAAACATTATCAAGCTGAAATAAATCCACAGAAATGTAAGCAGGATGGGGAAGAATCTGGAAATTACAAGATGTAGAGTTAAAGAGCCTGTATTATTTACCTAGAGAAAATAGGTATGACCTATTGACCATTGATTTACAGAATCACAGAATGTAAGACAATCCATAATTGAGAATTTCCTGTAACTCCAACAAGTGGTCATTCAGTCTTTGCCTGCAGACCACTATAAAAGTCCTCCATTCTATTGCTGGATAACTCTGATTGCTAAGAAGTTGTTGCATCTGTTGAACTAAACTCTGTCTCTCTGTCATTCTCCTCCCAATTTCCCATCATCTTTTTTAAAAAAAATATTTTATTTTATATTTTGGTCTTTTGAGGGGGGGGAAGAGGCAGGGCAATTGGGGTTAAGTGACTTGTCCAAGGTCACACAGCTGGTAAATATGTCAAGGGTCTAAGGTCATATTTGAACTCTCGTCCTCCTGACTCCAGGGCCAGCGCTCTATTCATTGTGCCACCTAGCTGCCCCATTTCCCATCATCTTAATTCTGTTTTCCATAACTACATAGATAAGAATGCTCCTGCTGCCACACTTTAAGACAGGAACCAGACTTGCCCAATGAGTTTTATTTTCTCTAGGCAAAATAATACAGGATCTTTAACGCCCCATCTTGTAATGTCCAGATTCTTCCCCATGCTGCTTACACTTCTGTGGATTTATTTCAGTTTGATAATGCCTTTTTCAGAATGCAGTCCCAGAGCAGGACATACTAATGTAGACAGAGTGTGATCAGTGTAGAGCATGGTAGGACAATATTATATGGTTAGCCTAAGATGGATTTAACTTAAAAAACATTAAACATCTATCTCACCCTATAGCTAATACTGAGCCTGTGGGCAACTAAAATCCAAAGAATCATTTTTTTTCCACATGAATTACTAACAAACCATATTTCCCTCATCCTACCCCTGAACAGCCTTTCTTTCTTTCTTTGTTTCTTTCTTTGTTTCTTTCTTTGCTTCTTTCTTTCTTTCTTTCTTTCTTTTTTTCTTTCTCTCTTACTTTCTCTCTTTCTTTCTTTTTTTCTTTCTCTCTTACTTTCTCTCTTTCCCTTCTTTCTTTCTTTCTCTCTTTCCCTTCTTTCTTTCTCTTTCTCTTACTTTCTCTTTCTCTTCTTTCTTTCTTTCTTCTTTCTTTTTCTTCCTTCCTTCCTTCCTTTCTTTCTTTTTTCTTTCTTTCTTTCTTTCTTTCTTTCTTTCTTTCTTTCTTTCTTTCTTTCTTTCTTTCTTTCTTTCTTTCTTTCTTTCTTTCTTTCTTCCTTCCTCCCTCCCTCCTTCCCTTCCTTTCTTCCTTCCTTCCTTCCTTCCTTCCTTCCTTCCTTCCTTCCTCCTTCCCCCCCTCTTTTTTCTTTCTTTCTTCCTTGGCTTTTTGAGGGGGAAGGCAGGACAATTGGGGTTAAGTGCCTTGCCCAAAGTCACACACTAGTAAGTGTTAAATGTTAAGTGTCTGAGGCCATATTTAAGGTCCTCTTGATTCCAGTGCTCTACTCACTGCACCCCCTAGCCACCCCCAACAAACTGATTTCTTGAGCCTAAATAGAAGATTTTACATTTATTCTTTCTAAATTACATTTTATTGATTTGGGGCCCATTTTTTTTCATCTTTTTTGCTGAAACTCTCAGATTCAAAGAATTTTGGAAGGAAGAAAGGATCTCAGTGACCATTTAATTTAACCCATAAACCCCAAAGAATCACCTTTTACATACCTAACAAGTGACCTTGAAGATCTCCAGTGGTGGATAACCCAATACTGTGTGTGGCCACACATTTAATTTCTTGAAATGCTCATTATTAGGAATTGCTTTCCCTTATAATCTGTCATCCTTTCCCATATAATTTTTCCTAGTTGTTGTCATTCATGAATATGGAATATTTCCTGAGTGAGGGGAGGCTCTGAGCGTACCCTACTCTGAGTTCATGGAGAATGAGCTGCATTCTTTGTGGGGAGAAGTTCACACTCAACATTTTGCCAAACTCTCCTGTTCACCTTCTCTGTACCAGACATTCTCTCTCACATCTTCATGCCTTGATGAAGAATGTCCCCTGTGCCTTGAATGCACCCTTTTCCACCTCTGTCTCTTGCAAATCCCAGTTTCTTTCATATCTCAAGCCATGTGTCTCTTTCTGAAAGAGGTTGACATATCTCTATAGTCTTCCTTTCCCCATTGCTAATCTTCTCCTTGTACTTTGTACACAATTACTTTGTATTTATTTATCTGTGTAAATATTGTTTCCCTCTTAAGTAGAATATAAAGCTCCCTGAAGGCAAAGGCTGTTTCATTTTTTGACTTTGTATCTCCAGTGCCTAGAATAATACCTGATATGTGATAAATGCATAGACATATTTGTTGAATGAATGAAAGTTGAAGTACTCCAGGGACCCTATAATCCTTCATGCCTAGACCGGTTTTTAAGAGGACCCACCTTTATCCCCTAATCTGCTTCCCCAGGATACTTACAGGTAAATACCAGCATGCAGGCTAGCGACATTGTGAGGCCCCTCGGTGGTCATGGGGTAGCCCACTATCTCCTAGCCATCCAATGGTCTCAAGGGCACTGAACTGACATGGAATCCACCCAGGCTAATAATAACCACTCAGCTGCCTCACCAGCTGTCAGGTCAAGAGCCTATATTAAGCCCAGGGAGACTGGGGTCTAGAATACTATGAGCATTAAGAATGTGTCTTCAGTTCAAGGGAGGGCACCACCCCAACAGTATGACTTGGCATGGCTAGTCAACATACAGAAGTTCATCATCTCTTTTTGTACCACTCCCTTTGATACAGTGATAGTCTTAATTTATATAACAGAGTAGAACTATCAATAGACTCTTGGACTAGGCAACTAGATGGTTCAGTAGCTAGAAGGCTGAATCTGGAGTCAGGAAGACCTGAGTTCAAATCCTACCTCAGATTTGCTAGCTGTGTGACCCTGGGCAAGTCACTTAACTGCTCTTTGCCTCAGTTTTCCTCATCTGTCAAATGGGGATAATAACAATACCTTCCACATAGGGTCGCTGTAAGGATGAGCTGAGAAAATATCTCCAAAGCACTTAGCATGCTGCCTGGAACACAGTAGGCATTTAGCAAATATTTAACCTCCCCAGCCCCACCCCTCCCTTAGATCAGTTCATATATGTCTATTTCTGATGCGCTTTCATATTCAATATTGCTTGAGATACTACTGAGTTAGACAGGACAGAATTTGTTTATCCCCATTTTACAGATGAAGAAACTGATATTCAAAGTTATTTGTCCAAGGTCACCCAGATAGCAAGTACCAGAACTAGAAACTAGAAACAGGGTTTCTTAGCTACTCTCTCCATACTCTTTATTATACCACAGTCTTCTTTTGGGGAGCATCTGAGAGCACCTTGGGAGAGAACAGGGAACATAAGTTTGTGAGGCACAGATGACAGGCATCATGGACTTGAGGAAAAGACCTGAAAGAAAATCTGATCCTCCTTTTGAATTCTGACACATGGTGGGCCCACTTTTGGAAGCATGCTTAAAGTCTAAGGGGTCTGGTTACCTGCTACATCAAACTCAATCTCTAGGGAGACTTTGTTTGAGAGTGCTGCATCCCGCAGAAGCTGGTTGGCCTCTTCCATGGTACCATCTTCCGTGGCAATGCTGTTGATGGACAGTACTCTGTCTCCAACCTGCAGCAGGCCACATCTGGAATCCCCAAAAAGAAGGAGGGTGGGCAGTAAGGGTCAGGGGAGAGTTGGGAAGGTGGGAGACAAAGAACATGGGATGGGATTTCAGGATCCTCTCATTCCAACCCCATTGTGTGACCAGGACACAGATGAGACCCAGAGAGGGGCCTTTTTGGGAACATATGTCCACAACCAGGTAGAACATTAGTGAGACTCAAGTTCGGTTGAGAATCTGGGGCTCTTAACTCCCAGCCCAGAGTTCTCACAACACCATGCTCTCCCAAGGCAACATTGTAGTCTATAGGGGATCATTGAGAAAGTATGTACAATGAGGGCATACGGGCATTTACCAATGAATCAAATTTAGTTCTGATCCATAAGAGGCTCATAGCCCAGAGAGGGTATGAGACTCAGACACAAATACAAGGCAAAATCTGACAAATACCTGAGAGAGGTTTAGACCCTAAGAGGAACTCAGAAGAGCACGGAATCACTGTGGGCTGAGGTAGTTAGTGAGAATTCAGCTACCTGAGCTGTGTCTAACAATAATGATAATAAAGAATAGCCGGTATTAGTTACCATCAGGGACAGATGGAATTAGGATTAGGTTTTCAAAGTGATGTCATTTGACTCTTACAATAACCTTGTGAGGTCAGTGCTATTATTAGCCACATTTTAGATTAAAAAAACTTGAATTTGGGAAGTGAGAAATGACTTGCCAAGGATCACATAGCTAAGTAAGTATCTGAGGTGGGATTTGAACTCAGATCTTCCTGACTTCAAGCCAAGCATTCAAGATACCACCCCATCTAATTAATGGCCTTTAGACCTTGAAGGATGACTAGGAATTAAACTGAGAGAGGGAAGAGGGAAGGGCAATTATGTGGGCAATGATACAGAGGGAAGGAAGGGTCAGAGGATGGTAGATTTAGTATGAGAAGGGAGCTTGAAGGCCACTAGGCTCAACCCGCTTGTTTTCTAGGAGATCAATATCCAGAGTGTGTAAGGAGCATCCCCAGGCAACCAAGGAGTGAGTGACTGTGGTTGGACTTGCCCCAGGTCCTCTGACTCCAGATTAATTTCTCTTCCCACTGTGGCATGGTGCCTTCCAGAAAAAATGTGTTAGGAAGATGTTCACTAGACAGTTTGGAGAAAAGTCTTTTTATTCACCTTTAGCTAACTGTAGTTGTTTATATATAAGCTTATAGCTATAGTTTTACTGCTGATAAATTTAATCTCGATATAAAGCTAACACTTAGCAGTATGTAAATGGCAGCCTTAGATGGTGTCAGTCAGTCCAATAAAATTTACTAAGCACCTAATATGTTCCATGCATTGTGCTAAGTGCTGAGGAGACAAAGGAACCATCTCTACTCTCAAGATTTCACAGCCCAATAGGTGGTAGTGGGCCCCCTCTTACTGATGGTCTTCCCTCAAAGGCTAGGTGATTTCTCATCCAGAGAGTGTTTCCAGATTAAATGGCCTTTGAAATGCCTTTCAACCATAAGATTTGATGGGAACAGGACAAATGCTTATGTCAAAGCCTGAGCAGACCCATCAAGCCATGTTGGCTTGGTGTTGCTGCATGGCGGCTGTCTGAACCTGCCCTCACAGCTTAATAATAATGGGGATCACAAATGTGATTCTGGAAAGGACTTCCCATGGTTAAGAAAATAAGACCACTTTGATTCCTGATTTTTAAGGTTTTCTTTTCTTTTTCTTTTTGTTAAGAGCTTGGAAGGACCTTGGAGGCCATTTAATTCCATCTTCTCACTTGACAGATGATGAAACTGAGTCCCAGGAAGGTTAAGTGATTTGCCTAGCGTTACACAGTCTGAAGTTCAATGGCAGGATTTAAATCTGGATTCTCTCCATCTTGAGCCTGTATTCCTTCCACTGTGTAAAAGTTCAATTAGGTGTGTTTTAAGGTTCACAGAACAGGGAGAGCCTAGATCTGGCCTTTCTTATACATTGCACTTAGCAGAGTGTTGGAGGTCAGTTCCGTCTGTGACTTGAGAAGGGAGGAGGGTTGTGACATTCTGGCTTGTTCCCATGGACAAGAGACACAAAACACTTCTCTGCCTGCAGGATGCCATTCTTCTTAACACCAATACTCCTTATGTGCCACAAAGCTGGAAAGACCTGGAGAACAGACCTGGTAACCAACCATGTATCTCTTTCCCTAGGACTAACCAGGCTAAGCTTGGAGAAGATCCTCACCATCTTGGCTGATCTGGCCATGACGATAGTTGTAGACTCTCTACTGAATTATAGAAGATTTGAGATCTCCAGCATTAGAGGCAGACCCACATTAATAACATTACAGATCCCTAAAGAATTCAGGTCTCCAGACCAAGACAACATCATACAAGAAGGCAACTTGTCTGTCACTGAATCACCCATGGACGTGGAGGCAAGAAGATCTGAATTCAAATCCTGCCTTGGATGTTTCCTGACTTTATTGATCTGGGCAAGTTGCTTGACCTCTCTCAGCTTCAGTTTTCTTATCCATGAAATGAGGATAATAATATCCCCTGCCTCCCAAGGTTGTTTTTAATGTTAAATGAGACAAGACATGCAAATTACTTCCTAATCTGAAAACAATATATAAATGTTAATCATCATCATCATCATTGGCAAATCCCTTAATTTCTCAATTCTTCAGTTTCTTCCTACTTAAAATTGGGATAATAAAAGCGCTTGCCTTGCTCAAGTTAGACAATAAACATAAAGCCCTTGGCAGACCTTAAAGTGTGATACAAACATGAGCTAGTACATCCCTTTGGTTCACTTTTACTCTTCCATTTTAGGTCTGGAAAGAACACTGTACACCCTCAAGTCCAAATTCTCCATTTTCCAGATGAGGAAACTGAGTCCAGAGAGAGGGGAAACTTACTTGTGTTAAAAATACCCAATCCTGTGAGTCTCCTGACTGCTTCTTTAATGCCTTTTTCATTACTATCATCTCGAGAACAAGGTTCCCACTGCTTTTTAATGCAGCTTGGTCAGAAAGAGAGACCCAGAATTCTAGGCTCTAATGGGTTCATGTCAGGTAGTCAGGAACTCACTGGGTCCATTTTGAATGATATCGAGGGGTCAGAATAAACAGTCTTGTGCTTCTATAGGTGGTTTCTCTCCCCTGCCTCCCAACACACACACACACACACACACACACACACACACAGAGTGACTTAGATTCCCTGCAAGTTCAGGGAAATACAGGCTATTTGGCCCAATGGTTTCTGCCTTCAGTCATGTACTTGAAAACCTTGGATCAGATGACCTCTAAGGGGTTCCTTTCGGGTTTAAACCTATGATCTTATGACCTTAGAGTACAGAGGAATCAAAGCATTCAGAGCAGCTAATTTCATCAAACACCCATGCCTTACAAATGAGGGAACTGAGACCCAGAGAAGAGGAAAGGACTTGGCCAAGAATCACACAGGGGGAAGCCAGGATTGGACTCACATGTCAAACAGAGGCTGAATGGAATCAAGGGCCAAGTTCAGAATGGACAGTGAGGCACTTTCTACAGCTCTGTGCTGTCTCAGAGGCTTCTCTGAATTGTCCCAAGATAGCTGTCACAGTAGGTCACTTGGCCTGATTTCCTACATTGCCTGGAGAATTTGATATCATTATGTCCAACCTGTCTGGGGTGGCCTTTTGGTAAAAGGTCATGTTCTTCAGGTGAAATGACTCATGAGTCTGCAGAGAGGGCATAAGTACAAAGCAGCGTGGGATAATTACAGCCCCAGCCCTCATCAGTCTGACCTTGGACTTGGCATCATTCTGAAGGCTGATTTTTATCTCATCTTTCAGGATTCTTAGGTATCTAGTCATGGTCCTTTGGACACCAACTTGGAGCAGAGATTGGCTTCCTCCCAGAGTTCCTCACTGGTGCCATGACTTCACAGCAAGGTGGCCAGCATACTACTGCATGAGATAAGGGTCACAGTGAGTCTCTGAGCCACAGCTATACTCTCTTAGGCAGATGATTGCTGGGAAAAGGGAGACTTAAATCCCCAAAGTCCTACTCTCCAGCATAGCCCATTAAGATTCTCAAAAAACACAAACGATGACAATTGGCTAAGACCAAAGAACTAAGTCCTGACCTGGGATTCAAGGCTTTCCACAATCTGTCTGCTCCAGTGGTGGCCCTCTAGGTCCTCAGGTGTGTCCCTTTGACTGAATACAAGCTCCACAGAGCTGGATTTAGTGAAAAGGCCACACTCGAGGGCTTAGAGGGCCACATGTGGCCTTGAGGCCACAGGTTCTCCACCCCTGGGCAATCTTAGCTCTTACCATACATGCAGACACTTAGAATACCACACAGAGGAAAACACAGCGACAGACACACTCAGAAGTACACATTTCCTCAAAATCATACAGCAGTGTATAATACAGACATTAACATACTTTTACAAGCACACAGACACACAGACACAGACTTGCCTCTTCTCTGGCAAGTTGACTTAACAATCCTATCTTCCAGACTGACTTGGCCTAGCAACTTGGGGAGTCTGGAGGAGCAAAACTGGCTTCCCCACTAGAAGTTTTGTTATAGAATCTCTGAAAAAAGACTTTGGGGAATCCCTCACATAGTGCAAGCCTGCTCTACTTAATCGAAAGAGAAAAGTCTGTCCTAATTGCAAATTGAATTTAAAAACAAACCAAGGGCTTCCTACAGCTCAAGTCTCTGCCCAGTGAGTCTTGCTGGCAGGATTGTGGTGCATAGACAGGTCTGGCTCTTTGGCACCTACTGGACCAAGCCTCAAATCCTCTTAGCTGGCACTCAAAGCTCAGAACTAAATCCATTGCTCTTTCTCTTTGGAGGCAATTGGGTTTAAGTGACTTGCCCAGGGTCACAGAGACAATAAGTATTGAAGCTAGATTTGAATTCAGGTTCTTCTGACTTCAGGATTGGCTCTCTAGCTACTACACCACCTAGATGATCCTTCAAACCCATCTGTTATAACTTAATTATCCCTCAGTTACCCCATATCCATCCTCTGTTCCAGTCAGGAAAGTTTCCACACAGACCTATAACTGTTTCCTACTTCCACACTTTTGCTCAGGTCAAGCCTCCTCTCTAAAATGCCCTTCCTTTTCTTCTCCAGTTATTTAAATTCTAGGTAGCATTAAAGGCCCAACCCAAGAGCTTCCTCCTCTGGGAAGCTTTCACTGAACTCCCTGACCTCCAAACATGCATCGTACATATAGGGATGTAGTGGATAGAGAGCATGCCTTGAAGTCAAAGAAGATCTGGGTTGAAGTCCCCCAGCCCCATGCATATTAGATCCATGACCCAGGGCAAGTCATTTAACCTCTAAATGTTCCAGGAAGCTCTCTAGAACTTTGAAACTATAGAGAAGGCACCAAGCTACTTTTCTGGTAGAGAGAATTTCTTATATCCTGAAGATTATGGGTCCAGTTCCTACCCCAAGCCCTCAGATTGGCATCTCTGTTGACTAACTAGATCCTAGGCTACTTGAGGACAGGGGCCTGGAACTCTAGTGCCTTTTTTTCTTCTCTTCCCTTTATTCTCCAGTAACAGGGCTGGGTCTGGAGAAATATGTGCTGGTTTGAAAGCCAGATTAGTTCCAGTTCCTGAAGGATAGATCTAACCTCTCAGCAGGGCTGTCAGGCTCAATGAAGCGGATGAGAGGTGGGGAGGAAAGGGTTTCTGTGGCAAAGATTCCACCCTGTAGTTGGAGTCCGAAGCCATTCAGGGGGTCACCCCTAAGGATCACTTCTGTTGTTTCTGTGTGCACGATTTGGCCACCAGGCCCCACGGTGCTGGAGGCAAGGGACACTGAAAGAATAGAAAGATGGATTGGATTAGCATCAGGAAGCTAGGACACTGATGGGGGCTCTTCTTTCACTGCTCAGAGTCTCCTTTCCAAGGAATCTAGACACTGGGCCTAACTTTCTCTTTGTTACCTTAGTAATTTCTCCTACCACTCTTCATTCCTCCCCAGAATGAAGCACCCTCAATGAATGCTTCTGCCCTTTGGAAGACAGCCAGGTAGAGCAGAGGATAGAGTGCTGAGCCTGGAGTCGGGAAGACCTGTGTTAAGTTTGCTTTCAGGCACTTACTAGCTATGTGACTCTGGGCAAGGCATTTAACCTCAATTTGCCTCAGTTTCCTCAATATAAAATGGGGATAATAATAGGACCTACCTCATAGGGTTGTTGTGACGATCAAGTCAGAGAATATTTGTGAAGAGCTTAGTGCATAATAGGTACTTAATAAATACTTATTCTCTTCTCCTTCCCCTTCTTCTTTGTCTCTCCAAAGGATAAAGATGGGTAGAGTGAAGTAAAGAAGGATGGGGAGCAGACCCCAGAAACTCAGAACTGGAAGGACCTTTGGAGTCATTGAATCCAGTCTCCATCTGAAGGCTTACAAAGCACAGTGCTTACAACTCCGAGGTAGTTAGGACAGAAGAAGCTGAAGCACAAGGAAGATGATATAACTTCCAAAGACTCAGGGAGCAAGTAAATGCCAGGGCTACTATTTGAACCCAGGTGTCCTGGCTCCAAGTCCAGCACTTTTTGTACTATCCAACAATATATTTATTTCTCAGTCACATATTCACAAACTTAAGGTCTTAAGCAGAGGGGTGCTAGAACCAGCTCAAGAGAACAAAATGTTCCATTTTTAGTAGAAGCACTTTACAGCCCAGAAATTGGTCAATACCAAAAAATCAGTGTTTGATTGATTGTTTTTTATTGTCTAGACTTAAGAAAAGGTTGGAGAAATTATATAATATAGATTGAAATTAAACTGTGTCATGGATATGGTTTTTCCCCTAAAATTGGTTGTTAAAAATTTTATCATCACATTATTGGTTGTAAGGTACCTTAGAGGCTGTCTAGTCCACCGAAGCTTCTAGTCATATAGTCATACAGCCTCTGCTCAGATACTTCAGGTAAAAGGGGTCTCACTATTTTCCTAGGTATCTCTATCCTGTGATTGGATAACTCGCATTGTGAGGAAGTTCTTCCTTATGTAGAGGCAAAATATTTGCCTTTCTATGACTGGGCACACCTCTCGCTGGTTCCAGTCTTGCTCTCTTAAGCATCTACTCTGGGTCCTACAGTAGAGTTCCTGTCTTCGAAGTCTATTTTAGGAAAAGCAAATGTCATAGGCAGGAAAGGATGAGAAAGATACATGCTCCTGGCATCCTCTTTGGACCTTGGAATGCATTTTCCTAATGACACTGTTATAAATGGAACCAGGATACTTTGAGCCAAATTCAATGCCCAATTGTCATTATTGGTTCTTCCCAGGTGCCTCAGATTTCTGCTCCCTAAAGATGACTTATGGTTGGTTTGAATCCAAATTGTCCTAGTTCAGATCATGTTTAAACCTCCAAGATCCTAAAAATCTCTTTTTAGTAGCAGGGGGAACAAATCCTAAAAAAGTAATGAGAATAAATACTCCCAAAAGAGTAGACCCAGATTCTTCTCCTAGGGGGACAAAGAAGACAGCAAAAAATCTGGGGACATAGCCCAACTGGTGGAAGAAAGGGGGAAGAGGGCTAGATTCATAGAATCTCAGAGCTAAAACAGTGTATCTGAACTGCAAAGGACATTGAAGTAGATAGAAGGGATCTTAGAACACAAAATGCCGGGCCTGGAAGAGGATGTAAGACACAGAATGTTCAAGAACTGTAAGAGATCTTATAAGGCAAAATGTAAGAGATAAAAGAGACTTTTGAACATAATTTATTAGAACTGAGAGAAATCTTAGACAATGCCTAGATCAATCCTCTCATTTTAGAGAGAGATACTGAGGACCAGAAATGATAAATGACCTACAGTCACAAGTTTATTTGAGGTCAGTTTCCTTACGTGAACTTTTGTACTCCTTTTTCCTCTGTCTTCTCCTCATCATGGTTGCCCGGGGGCTCATGGGTTGGGTGCTCCGAGGTAGTGTGCTCGAGTTTGGGCAAGAGAAGCCATGAGCATTCATCATCGGTGAGGAGAAAGGGGCTGCAGACAGGGCTGAGGAGAAAGTTAACCATAGCTGAATGAGATGGCAAAGTTCGAGTCTGCCCCCAACTCTATAACACATCCACTGGACCCCACCAAGCTCTACGTTTCCAAGGGCTTCACAGGGGTCAATCCATTTAAAAGAAGATCTAGAACTTCAGGATGTTCACAACATGTTAAAAATATTTCCCTTCCTCTGACCTTAAGTCACCTTAGGCTTAGTAGTACATAACAAGATTAAAGCCAGGGGCATCCCTGCTTTTTCTCCCTGACATAACCAGGAAGTGGATCTTTATGGTCGTCTATTGCTTCTTGACATGGGATGCACCATGTTTTGTTATTGTAGGATGACCAGAAGAGCTGAGCTGATGTCGAACCCCTTTCTCCCTCCTGTACCTAAAGCTAGGATTTCCTTTTTTGAAAATAATATTAAGTATTTACCATGGCCCAAATATGCCATTTTTACTCCCCTATCTTGGCTTTTACTGTCCCCCAAATTTCTACCTAGACTTTGACACCAGGCTCAAATGGAAATGCCATTTCCTGCATGGAGCCTTTCCTAGTCATACATCATGAATGCCCTTTTCTTCTTGAAGCTCGGCTCTCTCTCTTTTGTTTATACTTTTTCTATGCACATATTATGACTGGATTATAGGCCCCATGAAGGCAATGACTACATAATTCATCTAAACTGCATTTCTCTTAGTGCCTAGCATAGTGCTTGGTTCTCATTAGACTCTTACAACTCATTAGGTTCTTAACTTGGAGTCTGAGAGCTTGTTATTTTTAATAATCTGATAACTGTATTTCAATATAATTGGCTTCCTTTGTAATCCCATGTATTTTGTTCGTGTAAAAATATCACTCTTCCGAACCCATAGGTGTCACTAGATTGCCAAAGCATTGTATGATCCAAAAAAGGTTAAGAATCCTTGGTTCATTTGGAGATAAGTAGACAGAACTCTAGTTCTGGAGTACAGAAGACCTGAGTTTGAGCCCTGCTTCAAACAGCTGAGCCCTGCGCAAGTCATTTAACTTTTATCTGTTTACTGATTTATAAAATGGGGATAATAATAGCACCTACCTCCCAGAGTTGCTGTGCAGACCAAATGAGATAATATATGGAGAGTGCTTCATAAACCTTAAAGTTCTATGTAAGCATTAGTTATCATATTGTTGTTATTCTAATGATCGTTATTAAGGGAATGAATTGAATGACAATGTTCACTCCAATTATTGCTATTTGCAGATGGGTCACGTCCTTTTCTGAGACTGTAAGCTTCCTGAGGGTAGGCATTGTGTTCTTTTGAATCTATATAGCCTCAGCTCCTATATTCCTTATATAGAATAAGGTGCTTCATGATGATTAAAATTGCCACTTACAAATGACTGAATTGAATTATGATAGCAGTGTGGTTATGGGAAAATAAAACTGGTTCCAGAGTCAGAAGACCTGAGCTTAAGTCCTGACTACATCTCTGTGATGATCTGTGATCCTATGCTCCACCCTGGATTACACTTATCTGAGTATGTGTTACCAATCCCCCACTGATCAGCCCATCAGCAAGCATTTATCATGGACCCATGCTAAATGCTGGGGAAATAAAGAAAAAAGCATTTCTTGAGGTCCCTGACCTCAAGAAGCCTACATTCTAAAAGGAAAGGAAGGATATCTATCTCTGTATTCCTAGTGCCTAGGACAGTGCCTTACAGACGCACAATAAGTACTTAATAAATACTCATTTAATTGACCTGAATCATGGTTGTTTCCAGATGGATGAGTATTCCATTTTTAATCCAGGTTCACTGCTTGGGGTAGGGGTGAGGGGAGAGAAAAAAATAATGAGGTTTCTATTGGTCCTGATTCTCATACAAGCCTTTAGCCATCCAGATTCAAGGGTTGGCCCAGACTCTTACGTTTGCAGTAATCCTGACTGGAGGGCTGATTCCAGGTGGGTGTCTTGCAATGGCTGGGATGGTGGCTGGGGCAGTAGTTGACACAGGGGTCCCAACAGTGGTGATGGTCACTCTTCTGCACCTTCACTGTGTCCAGACCACAAGCGACCCAAGATAGATTAGAAAGGTCCAACAGGAAGAGGGGAGAAAGAAGAGAAAGAGATGGCATGGGTATTAGGGGGCTATACAATATGAGGGAAAGCCAGTTAGAGAGAGCAGAAGTGACTATCCCAATTGACAGTGCACCCCGAAGCTATTGGTTTGGGCCTCTGAGGAAAGACAGACAAAAGGATGGGTCAGAGAGGGACTGTCTCCTGAAAGACAGGGCTTACCTCCTTCATTGGCCTCACTCAATCCTTTTGTAAAGAACTGGGATAAAGGGGGCAATTTTGGGGGCTCTTTCTGGCTCCTGAGTGTCAAAATTCCCAAATGCAACCCCTTCCAATATGGAGTAGTGGTAAGTACCCTAGATTTGGAGTCAGTGGACCTGGGTTTGAATATTAGTTCTGTTACCTACCACCTACATTACCTCGAGGAAGTTAATTCCCCTCTCTAGTCCTCAGTTTCCTCATCTGTAAAAGAAGGAATTGAACTTGGGAATCTCCAAGGTGCCTTCCAGTTCCAGCATTCTAGGATTCTATAATCTGGTTTCTTTCAGCTCATCAGAACTTTGATAAGATGTTTGTGCATCATGTCTGACAATAGTGTACCCCTCCTTCCCCAAATCTTCTCTTAGGATCATGTTATACAAAGTGGGAAAAGACCTCAGAGGTAATTATAATCCAAACCCCTCATTCTGAAAATGAGGAAACTGAGATTCCAAGAAGCTGTGATTTGTAACACAGATAAAGAATGTGGAATGTGGTAGAATCCTGGACCCTCCTGAATCCCTGGATAGCTCACATCATGCAGCTTCTCAAAAGACCCAGTGAGGTCAGAGAATGAAAGAATTTTGAGTTGGGAGAAAACAGAGATCATCCATTTCAACTCAATCATCTTCCAGTGATGAAGTTAGGACCCTGTGATTTTACCATATGAGTCTGTCATATGGGCTGTGGTCAAGAAAGAGACTTCTGGATAAAGCCAATTTTCCTACACTCTTATGCTCCCTGGAAAGTGTGTTCTGTTCCTTATAGTGAGTTTATTATTGTACAAATAAAATATAAAAATGCTATGGAGAACAGAATTTTTGAACATCAAAAAATATCATGTATGGGTCATGGAGCAATGCGAATATATGGATATGTAACTCTAGATATGTTCAAGTCTCTGCTTTGATATTTACAACCTAAGTTGCCTTAAGCAACTTCATTTTCCTGATGCATAAAATGGGAATAAATACTTGTACTACTTTCTTCTTCTTGTGAACAGTGTTTAATAAACCGTAAACCCCCAGAGATGTGGGAGTTGCTATTTCTTTTGTTCCTTTTTCTATTCTTTCCCTTCTGTTTTCTCCAGATCAAAGCTAAAGGCGATTCTCATTCCAACTCAATCTCATACTATGCCTTGGTTTACCCTGAGGAGAGGAGATCGTGATGTGCAGGACTGTTCTGTAACTTAGAGTATTGGAGAGCTTCCCTGGGCATTTGCTGAGAGATTCCATGATTTACCCAAAATCAGGCAGCCAGGATAGATGAGAGGATGGTCTGGAGCCCAGGTCTTCCTGACTATGAAGTGAGTTCTCTTGTCACCCTCTCTCCTATTGTACATCTAGGAGTATCCCATTTTACAGTGAGAAGCTGATGTACAGGGGAGCACCTTTGTCAAGGTTATCCTATGGACTGGGGCAAAACCAAGAGTGGACCCAAACTCTGTCTCCTAACCTAGGGCTTGTTCTATTGCTTCCCACTGACCCAGAGAGAGAATTACAAAACTAAGCTATAGTAAGGAACAAATTATCTATGCAAATCTGAATTTTTTGTGGAAAGATGATTTGTAAAGGCCTTTCCCTCCTATATTCGCAGGAATAATAGTTGATATTTACACAGACTTTTAAGGTTTACAAATCACTTGACATTTTATATGTAAAAAATGTATCCATATCCATTTATATGTATACACACCTGTAATTTCATCTGATGGTTTCAAAAAATCCTGTGAAGTAGGTATGATTGTTATCACCATTTTATAGATAAGGAAATTTACAGATAAGAAAACAGCAGAGGTTAATTGACTTAACTAGGATCATAGAGCTAGTAAAACTCTACTGAGGGATTTAAACTTAAGTCTTCTGGACTCCAGGCCCACTGTGCTATTTACTACAGTACAGCACCTTCCAAATGCAACATGCCCATAGCTCTTTTGACCAACAGTCTCCTCCTAACCTTTTACCAAGATCAAGAACTGGTCTTCACAACTGGCATCATTTCAAGGAACTCAGATTTCTCAGTAATCATCTAGTGCTCACTGAATGTCAGAGTTCAAAGAGATTTTGCCCAATTCATTCATTTTAAAGATAGGGAAACTGAGTCATAGAAAGGTAAAATTATTTACCCAAGTTCACATGGCTAGTAGGTTATGGAGACAGGATTCTAAGCCAGGTCCTCTGCCTACAAATCCAAGGCTCTTTTTTTTCTCTTACCCACCTTTTAAACTGTAAACTCCATGGACATAGAGATGGATCCTCTCTGGATTCCCCTCAATCCTGAACACAAACAATCTAAGCAATCTAAGATCTAGAGTGTGTCAAACACACATTCCCAAGTGTGTCCTGAGCCAGATTGAAATGTGATTGAAAAATATTTAACAAAATAAATAAAAATACAATAGACCCTAGGTAAAAAAATTACATTTGGAAACTAAGCCAACATGCAGCCTTCATGAATCCTTAACTATGGTATCATGGTCTCTGTTTCTGTCTG
Organism: Pseudocheirus occidentalis; assembly: GCA_028646575.1. NCBI lineage: Eukaryota > Metazoa > Chordata > Mammalia > Diprotodontia > Pseudocheiridae > Pseudocheirus > Pseudocheirus occidentalis. Next base: position 45,748,197 of record CM053599.1, on the reverse strand, counting down.
TTTGATACCATGTTCTAATGTCCTAAAATATTCAACAAAAGTAAGGATGGAGGGGTAGGAAGAGAGGACAGTGTCAATGGAATTTGAGATGGTCTAGGAGAGAAGATTCTAGCTTAGTTTTTCTCTGATTCTCATGATTGTAGAGTGTTTTTTAGGCTTCTGACCAAAACCAGGAAAAGATTTGACCTTTATCATTCCCCCAACAAGCCCTCCTTTTGAACCCAGCTCATTTCCCCCTAACTCTAGAATCTATACAGCATGTAGAAATTCCCAGAAAAGATCCAAAGCTTGCAAGGAGACAAATTCCGAGTCAGGGCAGTCCCATAACCAAATCCCTCTCTACCTTCCTGTCTCTACATAATCCACTCACAAGTAATACATTAGTCGCTAGACCAATCTATTCAAGCAGCTAGTGGGTTGTAGGCTTAATTTATTTATCATTAGTACATCATTGGAAGATGGACCCCAGACAGCACCACATTCCCCCTTGACTTGCTCAGCTGCTCCTGTGAATTCTTTTCTCCTTTGTAGAGACCATGGATACTATTTACATCCCACTCAGGAACAGCATGATTTAGAGATGGAAGGAAGGGACCTCAGAAGTCAACTGGTCCAGTAGATGGAATGGAGATGTGAATTTGAATTTCTGCTAATTCCCCAAGCTGTGCTTGGAGCCTGCAGGCTTCTGCCTGGGACTTTCTCCTTTTTTGGTTAGAGTTGCATGCGCTAGGAGAGGATTTAGAAGATGTCTACTTTAGTTGGGAGTCCAACTTTAGTTGGCCTCCTCATGTCCCTCCTCCGCCCTAGGTCTCTGGCTCTCACTCTGGTCTTTAATTGGGCTGCATGCCCCTTTCTGAAGAAACATCCTTCCTACTTCCCTCTTCTCCTTGTTTTCTTTCATCTGCTTCCCTGTTCCCTTCCTTGCTTTGTGCTGCAGACAGTTTGGGAGTCAGGAGAGAAGAGATCTGGCTCAAATGATACCTCTACCATCAAATCTGCCAGTTTCTCATGGGGTTTTGGATACTTTCTTCTACAAAGGGAGGGAGCACAGGTTGCAAGGAAGGTGGGAACCTGCATTGGGTAGAGAGAGCTTCCTTATTTAGAATTCCCTATATCTATGGAAATGTAGATCCAGGCCAAAAATAGATTATAATTATGATAGATAGACATAAGACATGGTAACCACCCTTGTGGCTCTTAGACTAAAAATAGAAAAATCAGTTAGTCAGTAAACATTTATGAAACACCTACTATGTGCCAGGCAATGAGGGTTAAGTGACTAGCCCAAAGTCATACAGCCTATACCAGGCTCAGGGGGGCACAAAGAGAGGCAAAAGGCTTTCCTGGTTCTTAAGGAGCTCATCGTCTAATGGGGAAGAGAACACGCAAACATCTAAGGATGTACATAAAAAATAACTCTTGTATAAAGCAGAATGCATAATAGGTATCAAAGCTCATCCCAGACCTATAACTTGATGTCCTGTAACCTTGGACTGAAGTTACTTCAGTGTAATAAAAGTGGAAGGAATAAATGGTTCCGAAATTTGAGGACCCAGGTTCAAATCCTGCCTCAGGTACTCAGCTTCCCTGGATCTCAGTTTTCTCATTTGTCAATGAAGGAATTGGACTAGAGGGGTCACTTCCAGTTCTAAATCTTCTGTTTCTGTGCCAAGCTGGACTCTAAAGTCCCTTCCATTTCCCAGGTGGTGTAGTGAGAAGAACACTGGATTGGAATTAAAAAGACCTGGATTCAGGTCCCAACTCTGCCACTGACTAGGTATCCAATATTAAGTAAATGAATTCTCCTCTCTGACCTTCGGTCTCTAAGCCTGTCCCATGGAGGACTTGTGTTGAATGAGTTCTAAGGGCTCTTTGAGTTCAGGGCAGGAACTATGTTTTCAAGCATGTTTTGCCTTCCTGTCCTCCTTCCTTTCTCCACCCAGGGCCAGGTACAGGGATGTGCCCAGCAGGTGCTCTTAGCTGCTATTTGCCCTCAGTTGCTGTTTGAGTCCAGCAAAATCTCTCCCGGCATCTGGGGGAAGCCCAAGGGCCAGCTTCCCGTATGCTGGACAGCTGCCCAGCCTGCCTCTCTGCTGGGCTGGGCCCAACCCACCTGCATCAGGAGGCTTCAGGGGGAGCCTGCTCTGGTGTGCCGGCAGGATCTCCAGCTTGACATTCTCGGTGGTGCTGGCTAACAGCTGCATGGCCTCCAGCACAGAGCAGTGCTCAGTGCTGGTGCCATCGATGGAGAGGATGTGGTCGCCAATGTGCAGGGCCCCGCACCTGCAGAGAGGAGAAGAGAGAGGTTTGTGTTACCTCCAGAGCTGTGGGAGGGACAGGAGGGCAATGGGCTGGGGCTGGCAAGGAGTCCCTGTGTCTTAGAGATGATAATCAGTGAGGTAAGTGGCAGCTGGGAGGGCTAGATGGGAAAACAGGTATTGAGTTTGAGGATGGTGGAGAGTTTGTATAATGGGCTCATATTGTTGTACACATGGGAGACTGGGAATCCTAGAATCATAGGATTGTTGATTCAGAGTTGGAAGGAAGCGATCTCAGAAGTCAACTGGCCCAAACCCATCATTTCACAGATGAAGAAACTGAGGTCTAGAGAGAGAAGGCAACTAGCCCAAGGTGACATGGGTAATAAGAGGCAGGCCTAGGATTAGAAGCCATATTTTCTGACTCCAAATCCAGTGCTCCTTCCACTGCCCACCCTCATTTCTTTTTTTTTTTGTTTGTTTCTTTGTTTTTGGAGGGCAGTTGGGGTTAAGTGACTTGCCCAAGGTCACACGGCTAGTTTTTTGTGTGAATTGTCTGAGGCCAGATTTGAACTCAGGTACTCCTGACTCCAGGGCCGGTGCTCTATTCACTGCACCACCTAGCCGCCCCCCCCTTATTTCTTGAGAGATCACTTCCTTCTTCCCAAGGAGGAGAGAAGGGATAGGGCCTGCTCCATCTCTCAACAGCATTGACTCTGGGAACAGGAATTTGGGGTGGAGCTGGGGATGTATGAAGAAGGAGAGGGCTGGAAATCCTCCTTGAGGTCCTTGTCCCAGGGCCCAATGGCTATGTACCTGTGGGACACCTGACATACCTGTCTACCACGCTGGCCGGCTTGATCTTGTCAATCACAATGACCTGTTTGTTCCTGTGGGTGCCAGAGGTAAGCGAGATTCCCAGAGTAGAGCCCGGAGTCTTGGCTATTTCCACTAATAAAGGACCTGAGGCGTTGGCTACTGTATCTGGGGAGGGGAACAAGGTGTATTTGAAAGGACAAAAAAGAGAGGAAGTGAACACCAGTCAGTGTGAACTTGGGGGCTGCAGTGTGAGGTAGGAAGGGGTCTTGGTTGCTGCTTCCTTTTATTTCATGAAGAAGAGAGGAAGTGAAGAATGAGGCCCTGCTATATAGGCCCACCACAGATGCAAGAAGATCAACTGTTTTTCATTGTTCTCCTTCCATTCTAGGTCCCGCTTAAAGCTACTCTAATCTAGCTACTGCTACCAACAGAATGGATAGAATCATAAAAACATCAAATATTAGCCTGGGGGAAAAACAACTTGAAGATATTTAATCTAGGGATTTGCAGCCTTTTTGGTCCCTGCTTCTTTTGGATTTCAGTAAACTGTACTGTACTCCTTATTCAATATGACAAAAAAATCAATTATAACATAACTTTTGTCACTTATTTGACTGGAAACAATGGTAAAAAGAAAAATAAAAATGTTTCCTGTATTCTCTTGACAAGGGAAGAGTGGTTGGGAATCCCTGACGTAAGACAATCATGTCATTTTTACTAATGAGGAAACTGAGGCAGTAGAGGATTACACAATGAATCAGTGGCAAAGCCCAGAGTCCTGACTTCTAGTCAAATGTTCTTTGCATTGTGCCTGACTGCTTCTATAAGGATCTGCCTGGACCTGAGCTCCATCTCTCTTCCTGAATACTCCCTTGCTCAGCCAGGCTTTTCTTTCTGCACAGAGAGATCACAGCATAGACCACACCCAGAGTAAGGACCAGCACATCCACTTGGACCCAGCTCATGTGCTTTGTATACCTATGGGTCAGCCTAATGGGGAATGGCTTCCCATTCAAGAGAAACACCCTAGATAGCAGATAATGTATTTGGTCATAGATATCTGTTACTGCCAGGGTGCGGTTATCACAGTTTCTAAACGCTAGCATTTCTCAGCAGGAAATATATATCAGGGCCTAGCATACCTCAGCCTTGTCCCCTGGATGAGAACCCCCATGGACTCACTACATGGACTCACTACAGGCTCACCTGTACGCTCCAGAGACTCAAATGTAAAGGTCCAGGGGGCGGAGCCAAGATGGCGGCGTAGAAGCAGCAAGGTCCTGCAGCTCCCACACTGCCACCCTAAACACCCAGAAAATATGAGCCCAGACAAAGTATAGGAAAGTCTAGGACTCTCAGACTAATAAAAATACAGAGAACACAGCTCTCGCTGAAG
>CM053599.1:45682582-45743224 GCA_028646575.1 Pseudocheirus occidentalis | reverse complement strand
AGAGCAGAGCAGGGGAGGGGCTTTACAGTGGGATTGCTGTTATGGGGTTGGGGCAGGAGCAAGATGGGGAGAAAATGTGTAATTCAAAAAATGTAATGAAAATGAATAATGTAAACAAGAAAACAAAGAAAAACTAAAAAAAAAATAAAATAAAAGTGAATACTTACTAAGGTAAAAAAAAAATGTAAAGGTCCAAAAACTTACCCTTAAATTACCGAGACAGCTACCCCCAACCCTCTCTTCCAGCACACACACACACACACACACACACACACACACACACACACACAGAGTCTTGTGCTCTCTCATCTTGAAGTATCATCGACTGACTAATCTCTCTCTTTATCAAGCCACAAATCATTCAAACCGGACACACACACCCCCAATCTGTTCTCAGACTTTCCCCTTCACACGGATACACTCTAGCATGGTTTCTGGTCATGCCAACTCCCACGATGAACCAGATCAAGAGGTCAGGGGGTGCTTCCTTTTAGTCCAGGGGATAATCAATTACTTTGGACAACTTCTCTCTTACCGCTATTTCTCTGCCTCCTCTGTGGAGTCCAGTCAGAGCTGAAAGGGACTTCAGAGATTATCTGGTCAAACTCCCTCATTTCACTGTTGTTGTTGTTCAGTCATTTCAGTGGTGTCTGACTCTTCACAACTCTATTTCGGGTTTTCTTGGCAAAGATGCTAGAGTGACCTGCCATTTCCTTCTCCAGCTCATTTTGTAGAGGAGGAAACTCTAATTTTTATGGGTAGGTCAGTCATAGATTTTATTTGCAGGTGGCGTAGTAAATAGAACACCAGGCCTAGAGTCAGAAAAACCTGAGTTCAAATTCATCCTTAGACACTTACTATCTGTGTGACCCTGGGCAGGTCACTTAACCTGGTTTACATCAGATTCCTCATCTGTAAAATGAGTTGGAGAGGGAAATGGTAGACTACTCCACTATCTTTACCAAGGAAATCCCAAATGGCATCACAAAGAATCTGACTTAACTGAACAACAAAAGTTACAGATTTAGGAGTCAAACCTGGGCTACTAATAGGTCATGAAACCCACTTATAAGAAATGCCATCTCTGGGAAGGGAACAGAAGCCTTCCTCAGCCCCTGGGGAATGGTTTGATTAAGCAAACAAGGGTCAAAGACTGGTAGTTTAGCAAAATTAGGAGAACAGTTAGAACAGGGCTGTTATGTGCAAAGTAATTTTGAAATGATTCAAGTGAACACAAAATGAATCAGATGCTTAAAAAGTGTTCAACTGAATATGGCTCAGAACTTTCCCTTCTTGATCCACATCTTTGAAGTGTCTACTATGTGCCAAGCACTGTGTTAGGGAATTAAAAATGAAGAGGTCCTAGACCTTATGCATTCTATAGGACAAAGGGACAGTGTTAACGACCAAAGCCCTGATGTCAAAACAAACATCTATGAACCTAATTCAAATAAGAAATTCCCCACAAGGCAGAAAGGAAAACATGCTGTTAATACGTCTTGGTTTCCATTTATTTCTATCACTTTGGTGTTCAGTGGACACTATAACCAGTTTTAAAGCCATAACAATAACAAAACCAGTTCCATGGGATACTGGATCTTTTGATGTCTCTTCCAATGTTTTTTTCCCCCATTACTCTACATAACACAAAAGTTAAATGACCCACCAATAGTCTACTCAATGAACTGAAAGTTAGCTCTCCTGTGCTCCATGCCTTTGGCACTCTGGACAGAGCTACTACCTAATGCCTCTAGTGATAGGTTTGGGATTCACCTCATCCTGCCCCCCTTCCATGGTATCCAAGGGCTTCCCAACAACACAAGCTGCTCTGGCTTCACTAGTTTCCTACCAAGAAGGCATTGCAACCCATACAGTGAAGCAAATCTGCCTATAGGGAGGGTTTGCTGGGCAGAAATCCTTAACAACAGTGATGGACTTGTCAGTAATTGGTATCACACCATCAATCTCTACCCTAGTCCTTTTTCCAAGGTTTTGGAAATCTGCTGAACCTAGCCATGCCATTTTATCTGGAATCATCAAGTTCCTCCAATATAATAATGCCTTGTATTGGTATGAAGGTCTACAGAAGGAACAATTTGGTTTACATAACCTGTCTTTCCCTATAAGACTATCCACTTCTGTAATTTAGAGACCCACCAAAATGCCCTATTTACCCAAAATATCTCTTCTACTAACCTATTCAGGAGCTGAAAATTCCCTTCCTGGTTGCTTCTGATGTCTGATATGGCTTAACCAAACCAGGATTAAGGAAGTGACTTCTTATCATAGACACAGAGCAGGATGCTCAATAGTCAATACTTTAGACCTTGAGGAGGTAGATCAATCTCTGTTCAAATAATCAACAAACATTTATTAAGTGCCTACTCTGTGTTAGGCACTGGAGACATAAATTCAAAAAGTGAAATAGCCTGCTCAAGGAGTTTAAAATCTAGATACAGAATGCAACATATACTTATATGAGTATTTCCAAAATTCCCAAAATAGATGTTGAAGACATATAATGTGATTTTGGGGGGAAAGGAGGGGAAGACTAGAAACTGGTGACGAGATCAAGGAATGTTGTGCTTAAACTGAACCATGAAGGAAACCTGAGATCCTATGAAAGAGCAATGAAGAAGAAGAATGTTGCAGTTATGGGGGGACCACTAGGACAAAAGTTTGGAGATGGGAGGAATGCTGTGCATGAGAAACAGGAAGAAGTCCAGTTTGGCTGGATTGTAACATGCTTGAGGAGGAATGATGTACAAAAAGTCTGAAAACACAGATTGGGATTAGACTGAAGGACTTTAGATGACAAATAAAGAAGTTTCCATTTGTTCCTAGAGGCAATAGGGAGCCAATAGAGATGTCTGAGGAGGAGTAACATAATCATCAGACCTGTGCCTGAGGAAAAGTATTTTGGCAGCTGGGTGAAGGATGGATTGGAGTGGGGCAAGGCTGAAGGCAATTATATTCACTGACCTGGCCTCACTCTGACTGTAAATGAGCCAAGAACATGACTGACTTTCTCCTTCCCCCTCTCCTTCTCCCTTCCATCCTCTCTTTCCTTTTCTTCCTGCATATTTTCTTCTCCTTGATTCCTCCTTTCTTCCTCTCAGTCTCCCTTACTCTCTCCTTCCCTCTCCTCACATCTCCCATCTTCTCTTTGCTTCACTTCTTGCTTTTCTTCTCCCTATTTTCCTCCTTTCTTCCTCTCAATCTCCCTCACTCCATCCTTCCCGCTCCTCACATCTCCCTTCCTCCCTCCTGCTCTCTCTCTTCTTCCCACCATTTCTCCCTCATATCCTCTCCTTTCTAGGACTTAAGAACATGTTTATCTCAAGTCCCAACTGGCCCTTCTAAGCCTAGGATTGGAAATCCATCTACATCCTCTCTGTAGGGATAATTATCTGCTTTATATATTTAGAATTACTGTACAAAAATGTATTTTAAACTAAGTGGCAGAGGACATAGAGTGTTAGACTGGGAGTCAAGAGGTCCAAGTTCAGATCTTGCCTCAGACACTCAGTAACTTTGTGACCTGAACAAGTCACTTAATCTACAGTTGCATCATTAAAATAGGAATAAAAATAGTGTCTACTTCATGGGGCTGTTATGAGAATCAAAGGGGATAATATATTGCTTTGTTAGGAAAATTTTGGTACAACAACCTTAAAGTAACACATAAATGCTAGCTGATAATAATAACAATGACAAAACTGCTTATTGATGGATGCTTCTTTTTCTATCAGCTAATGGGCATTTATTAAATACCTCCAACATACTAGGCAATATGGGCAACAAATAGTAAGTTAGTATGGCTGATGGTAGAGTGATATCATTACAGGAAATAATGTTTAAGAATAATGAGGCTGAATGTTCCCCCTGATAGTCCATTCAGGCACCACAATCAATCAAGAAGCATTTATTTCATATGCCGGGCACCATGCTGCTAAAGTGTGTTCATTTCTGAGCTAAGGATCGTCCCAGCAGATGATCACACCTGAATATTTCTCTCCTTCTAGAAAAATAGTCATCTTGTGATTTCAGCTTTGCTGGTGTTCTAAGACCAAAGCCAGAGGATTCTGGGGGCCCTGGCACCCCCGTAGATTTAGGGATCCAGCACATTTAATAACAGATAGAAGTTCAGAGATTCTCTCCCTCCCCCAGTCCAACAGGCTATGCACAACAACCCAATGAAGTAGGTGATGTAAGTATGATTATCTCCACTTTCCAGAAGAGGCAAGTAAAGCCAGAGCTGGCATTTGTCCAGGACCACACAGAAATAAGGAATAGGAAGGGGGCTAAAACCCAGGCGATTTGAAACTCAATCTTGTTCTCTCTCCGCTCCACTAAGCAGTCAAGTCCTTTAATTCAATATTTTTTCAGGGTAATTTCTTTCTTCCAAACCAAGAAGCTTCCTATTTACTCTCAAAAATCCATTTGCTGCATGGGAGGGAAAGGCCAACTTGCTAGAGGGAAGCATTTGAGACCCAGGGGAAGGTACCTAACAGGGCTTGGAGGCATGCAGTCATGGAGGTGCCCAGCACAGGGTGGGGGCTCCCACACATCATACCCTATTTCCTCAGCTGACACTCAAACACACCTTCCCTTTTAGATTATATACTTCTCCTGGCTTGGCATCATGCCTCCTGGAATGTCAGAAGCAGGGCTGCTGAGAAGGAGTCAAGGTCAGAAATGAGCAACTGCTCACTGTGGTATTTTGGGGATCACATTTGCCACCCCTGCCTGGTAAAGGGATGTCCTGAGGCTCAAAGGAGATTTCATAGCATTTCAGAGGATTGAGAGCTGGAAGGGACTCTAGAGACTGACTTGGCTTATACCCTCATTTAGCCACGAATGAAGTAAGGAAGGCACATTAAGGCTTCAGCTCTTGGGTTAAGTTCAGGGGGCTGGAGCAACCCACCGGGTCACAGAACAAGACGTATTTTTTAGCAAACCTTCCTTTAAGGCCCGATTCTACTTTATCTAGGCCTAAGCAATTAGGAATGGTAAAGGCAAGGGGGGGGGAAGGAAGAAAGGTGGGTAATTTAGAAAAAAAAAGGCCTGGATTTAAAATTTAGGGGAAATAAATTTGTGTCTCAACACCCAACCACTACTGTATGTGTGACCTTGGGTAAGTCTAAGCCTCAGTTTTCTCATCTCTCAGATGGGGTCAATAATAATACAAAGAGGTTGTGAGAATCGAATGAGAAGACATATTAAAAGTAATTTTATAGTTTCATAAAATGTAATGAGACAATATTGCCATCATCATCGATGTCTTCTTTCCCTCTCCTAACCCACTGCTGACTTTATTGGAATCATTGCTAGGGGGCTACATGCTGAGCTCATGGAGCTCCTAGGCTCAGTTCAATGGGTGGTCTCCCAGAGGGGCTATGTGTCCTTACCCATAATGGAGACATCATATTCAATCTGGAAGAGGGCCTCCTGGCTGCATTGCCGTAGTATGTTGAGAGCATCTGCGTGGGTCAGGTTGTGAAGCGGGATGCCATCCACACTGAGTAGCCTGTCCCCAATTCTCAAGGATCCTTCCCTGTGGGAAACCAAGACCCAGGAGAGAATTTTATAAGCTTAGAAAATAAGAGCTAGGAAGGGCCCTAAAACAAAAAATGTCAGAAGTGAGAGGGCCCTTAGAACAGAGTATGTCAGAGCTGGGAGGGACCTTAGGACATAAAACATCAGAGCTGGGAAAGACTTTAGAACACTGAATATTGGAGCTGGGAGTAAACTTAAAAGAAACTTGGAGACAGTTGATCCCTTGCTGGCTTTTAGCCCATGGCTAAATCTTCTCAATGTATATCGTTCCCCACCCCTCAAACCTGAGGTGGTTCAGTTAAAAGCAAGGCCTCAAAGCTGAATGGTGGACATTCAGATTCTGTTTGGAGAACATTGTGACTTCCCCTTTCAGTGGCTTGAACAAATGCACATGGTTGGTCCCAGCTCAAAAGAGCTCATTAGATGTTTGCTTAAAAACAAAGCAAAACAAAAATTTTACTGGTTTGGAGAATGAAAAACAAAAATCCTACTAGGGTTTGGCCAGGTTCAGGATTTAGCATGTCAGTGCTGCAAGCCCTAGACTTTGGTTTGCTCCTGGCAAGAAGTGACTTTATAACCAGCAGAGAACTCTGCGGGGGCAGTTTTATTTTAACGGTGGCCAAGTGCTATTAGTAGAGGGAGCTATTAATAAACCTATCCTGGGCCATTCTAGGAACAACTGATACGGATATCTGGAGAAAGCTGAGTATGAAGAGTGCCTAAATATAGCTTGGAATTTCTCGGTTGGTATGAATGCTATGGCGGCCCACAGACTTTTAAAGGAATGGGCCAGGTTGATGAAATAGGAATGAAAGTTTGGGTTTGGAATCAGAAGAGCAGGGTTTGAGTCTCGGTTTGTCTACCAACTCCCTTAGGCATCTCTTCACTCCCCTCTCCCCCAGATTCCTCCTACATAAAATGAAAGGGCTGGACAAGGTGACCTGTAAAGTCTCTCCCATTTCTAGAGGTCTGCTCCTAATTCAGTCCTTTTATGGGCCTGGTCTGGGCTTGGGGCTGGGGAAGACCTAGCTCATAAAAGCAGGAGACCCAGACTTGCTCAGCAAGGCAAAGTAAGCTACTAGAAGGCCTGGCACTAGTTCTATTTTTTTTAAATTTTCTTTTATGATGATTTTAACAAGCACAACATTTTTCAATAGAGAAGGAACAAAAAAAGAGCTGTCGATATAAAACTGTCAGCTTCTCCTATGTAGAGTTTGCTTTTTAAAAAGACATACATTTAATTTAACCAGGTAGTAACCAAATCACCACCCTAATTCTCCTGACTGGCCTGAGATGTGTTTGTTGGGGGTTGGAGAAGAACTATTCACATCAGCACCTCATCCAAACAAATGACCAAGAGAATTCCATCTTTGCCAAACCATCCCTTTTTCCTCCCCTATGTCATTCGGGGATGGTTCGGAGTTTTATATCTTTGTGTAACTCAAATTTGGTTTCATAGAGATGTTAAAACTAGGTTTGGTAGGTGATGAGCTAAGAAAACCTATCTCTAGAGGAAAGTGCATGGGATCTGGAGTCAGAAGACCTGGGTTTGATTTGTGTCTCTGCTACCATGGCCAAGAGAGGTCACCTCTGTGGGCCTCAGTTTACTACTCATCTATAAAACTGGAGGATTGAACCAGATGTACTATAGAGTTTCTTCCAACTCCAAATTTCACCAGCTAGGAATTCAGCCTTTCCTTTTCCTTCTGTCTTTGCAACCTCTTCATCCTGGAACATCCCTCTGTCCCTGTGTGTGTGCCCTTCCTCTGCTTTTGCCCATTGGTGAGTTTCTTTAAGGGCTTCCATTTTAGGGCAAGTCCCAGGCCAGACATCCTTCATTCCTCTCTTCTAAATTTAAAACTTTATCACTCTCCACCCCAAACCTAGGTTTCCTCCCCCCCCCCAAGGCCCTTCTTTTTAGTTCCCTTTTATGTGTTACCTTTCTAGATTAGAATGTAAGCTCCTTGAGGGCAGGCACTACTTTTCTTTTTGACTTGGATTCATACTTTACATAATGCTTAGCACATAGGTAATGCTTAATAAGTACTTGTTGACAGATTGTTTGATCCAACAGATTTGGAGGGTGAAGGGTGTCTATGAATTCAGATGGAAAAAAATTACATCATTATTTTCACTAACAATATAGCCTTTCTTTCAAATAAGACTGTAGACAACAAACCACTGTATTAGACTTCACTTAAATGGATTTTCACTAATAAAATAACAGCTCATTTTAGAAGAGTCTGATAGAGAGAAAACTATCACAGATCTGGAATAAAAAGATTTGGATTTAAATTCTGCTTTTGTCACTAAGTTCTTATGTGATCATGGGTGGGTCACTCTTATCTGTGACCGAAATTTCCTCTCCTAATATGAAGGGATTGGATTAGATAATTTCTAGAAAGTCCTTCTAGCACTGACCTTCTAGGCTATGACTGTTTTGGAGCAAGTAGGAGTGGTTCTAGAATATTGCATTCCCAATACCCTGGTTTAGAGCCCCTACTGGACAGGGAAATGAATGACAATTATGTAACAAGACCAGAGAGAGGCAGCTGTCCTATGCCTAAAGGTCAAAAACAAACAAAAATCATCTGAGGTGGCTCGAGACCTCCATTCTCAAATATCTGAAGGGTTGTCACATGGAAGAAGAGGTAGTTTTTTTTCTCAGTATGCACAGAAGCAGAATGAGCATCACTTAAGGGAAAGCTACAGGGAGGAAGAGTATAGTCTAAGATAAGGAAGAATTTTTGAACTATGGTGAAGTCGAAATGAAGAGATCAGGGTTCTAATCCTAACTCTGCTACTAGCTAGTAGTAAAATCTTAGAGAAGTCACTTTTTCTCCCTGGAACTCAGTTTCCTCGTCAGTGAAATGAGTAGTTGTACAAGATGAGCTTTCATTTCTGGAATTCTTTTGATTTGGTGAAATTCCACAAACATTTTACTAAGCACCTACTATACGCAAAAATAAAGAAAAGAAAACACAGTCCTTGGAACAGAATGCCTTGGTTATTTAGTGAAAATCTCCTCACTGGAAGTACTCAAAGAGAAGCCTATGGCCATATGTCAGGGAGTCTCTGGAGGGTGGTTGGGAAAGATCAGTTGGACCTTAGGCAAGCCCAATCTCTGCACCTCAGTTTCCAGGACTGAAAAAGATGATTTCTATTCCAGTTCTGAAATTCAATGGCTATGGAAGCTAAGCCATTGGAGCATGAGAAATGATGCATTTTATTCTTCTGTTCAAGCATTTTCTTAGGGAGCTGGAGTGTCTAGCTGCCTCATCACATTTGATTTGGAATTGGAGGAGGCAGAAATAGCTGGGGACTGCTCCAGACACAGACTGATTCTCTTTTCTACCTATCATCCAATAACTTTCCATACTCCAAATAATAATCAGGACCTTAAATGGACCTTCCAGAAGCCATTCCTCTAAGAGGATATCAGAGAGCCCAGGCCTCTAGGAGAGGGAGGAAGAAGATGAGTCAAAGTAGCCAGGATGCTCCAAAGTCACATGTGTATGTACACACAGTACATACCTGAACATGCCTGTAACTAAAGCCCATACAGACAGATTTATGTGAACATACATGCATATATTTATAGATGGACAATTGTGTGTATGTGCATGTGTGTGCGTGTGTATGTGTGTATGTGAGGGTGGAAGGAGGGAAAGATATATATATATATATATATATATATATATAGAGAGAGAGAGAGAGAGAGAGAGAGAGAGAGAGAGAGAGAAAGAGAGAGAGAGAGGTAGTTTATTAGTCTGGATTAATTTTTTTTCAATCACCAACTAATAGGCCCCAATTCTTTAACCCCCCACTAGCAGCCTCCATGGTCATAGCCCAACACTGGCAGGATGGGACCCTGAAAGTATGAAGGATGAAAGACATCCTGCAGTAATTTTCCAAATCTACCATACCCTAGGGATGATTCTGCCTCTACAACAGAAATGATCATAGGGAATTACAGAAAGTCAGATCTTAATGGACCCCTAGTCTAGACTATTCAGTTTGGAGAAAATTACCACATAAAAGGGTTCAATGCCTTGTAATTAATAGTGGCAAGACCAGGAATGAAACCTATGTCTTCTGATTCCTAATCCAGTGCATTCCCACACCACCACTTTGCTTCTTGTTTAACTCTTAGATATAGAATGGAAAAGGGTTGAAGGTTATGGGATTGCAAGGCATCTATAGTCTAGAGAAAGATCCAGGGGTTGAGGAGGACCTATGTCACTTTCTTAGGCAAGACTGCCCCTTATCTCTCCAAGGGAGGTAGAGAGCTCATATGTTGAACTCATCTGTGCCTCCTTCTCAAGATGGTGGTTACCTGTCAGCTGGGCCCCCTGGCCTCACATAGGTGAGGACGAGTGGTCTGGATTTATGCCAGTCTTCATGGGCTCCCCCTGAAACACAGGCCAAGACCATCCACACATGAAACCTCATCCATCTTTCTCCACCCTACACCCTACACCCACATGTTTTCTCCCATTACCATTGGAAGGTATGACCCTGGGCCTCCCACACAGTTTAGGCCTGGGCCAAGCATTATTTACCCTGATAAAAAATAAACACAAAATCCATTGGGATCTCTGGAGTTGAGACCTCATCATCCCCAACCCTGAGGGTCAAAGAGACCACTCACTGCCTGGCAGGCAGAGCCAGAGTTAGCCCTGAGCCCAGAACTCACCCAGATGCCAAGTTGCTGCTTACCTGGGGAGTGGAAGGTACTGACCTCTGAGTACAAAGCCAAAGCTATTGCCTTCCTTATACAGGGAGACCTCGATGGTCTTTGGGATAATTCCTAAGCTGTTCTCAGGGGCTGTGGGAGAAACACAGAAGTATTCTTTTACTCCACTGGCCTCTTCTTAGGCCTGCCATCTCTGAAATAAGCACTCTTAAAACTATGGTTGAATTGCAAAATCTTAGAGCTGGAAATAAGCTTAGTCCTAGCTTCTTCCCCCACTTAATGGAGGAACTAAGGCCTTGAGAACTGAAATTTCCTGTCCAGAGTTATAACTAAAGCTGGGAAAATAAGAATTTTGTTTAAATATAGAGGGTACTGATACATTTGTATTTCAGCTAATAAAAAGAGTTGTTTAGCAACTAGTTAGCAAGAACAATTAGTTAAAACAGAAAGCTATCATATGGCATACTCCACCCTGGCCTAATCCTGTTTTCTCCCCAGGATTTTGAGTATTCAAGAATCTCTGTCCTGGGAAAGATGGATGGTGGTATAGTCCCCAGGTCTCTGTCACCCTCCATGGATCAATATCGTGGCGTCTCCCCATCCACAAGGCCTTGTGTCTCAAGGTCTGAGGTCTCTTTATCCCCTCCTGTTATCCTGGGCTCAGACACATTTCAAGGTGCTTGACCTAGGCCCAAACACTGCTAACTATGCTCTTGGGAGTGGCAGTTATGACTCTTGATGACCCTGGACAAATCACTTAACCTTAATGAATCTCAGTTTCCTCATCTGTAAAATGGAGGGATTAAACTCAAAGATCTCCCTTCTACTTTTAAATTGTGATAAAAGGCATCTGCTTGAAGACAGTGTCTAAGAACTGATTCCATGGGTTTTTCTGCTTTAGCCAAGGCACATTCATTACTTGTGTAGATAGGGGCAGAATCATCCCATAGGTACACATTCTCCCACCAAGCAGACATGGCTAGCTAATTTATAGTTTTGCTAGCGGGATAAGAAGACAAAAAATAAACTGGGCATGATATAGAATTATGAGAAAAATGAAGGAGACTACGATGTTGGCAGAGGGAAATAGAAAGTTAGGAGATTGATGAGAGCCTGCAACACTGTGACTGAGTGGTGATTGCAGCATTCTAAGAATATTTTCACAAGCACAAGAGGAGCTCTCCATTGTGCTGACTGGGTTCAGCATTCTTCCGTGGGAACAAAACACATTTCCCCATAGTTTCTTCAAGTTAACAATACTTGATCTACCTGCAGGCCTTTGCAGTGACACCAGTCTCTCTAGGAGTAAAACTGAGGTAGGTCTGGGGCACTGTTTCTACAGCAGAGAGTTTCATTTTGTCTCTGTTTCCCCAGAGGCCAGCCTGGCATACAGCCGGTACTTAATGCTTTGCTGAATGACTAAATAGACCTTGGGTCTTCTCAATCTCTTACATGACTGAATATTGATTAACCACAAGCAGATTTTTCTGGTTTCAGGGCATCTTCTATCTAGACACGGGAAAGGAGACAGGACAATAAATGCAGGAATATAAGAACTACACCCTTAGCAGAGGGAATGAGTTTTATTAATGCATGAACAAAGATGTAGAATAATAATAGCTAAAATGTATGTGGTGCTTCCTACACGCCGGACCCTGGACTAAGTGCTTGACAAATATCTTATTTAATCCCTACAACAACTGTGGGAGGTAGGTGCTGTTATCCCACTTTAGAGGTGAGGAAATTGAGATTAAGTGTTTTGCTCAGGATCACACAGAAAGAGTCCAAGGCTGAAGCTGAACTCAGGTCTTCCTGACTCCAAATTCATCATTCTATCCACTGTGCCACCCGGCTGCCCCTATCTCAGGCCTGTTTAGAATGGGGTAGCAGTATGGATGAAGGGGGAGAAATTCTGAGCTGACATTACTGAGACCTGTCTCAATCTATCAAGAAAGCTGGTAGATTGATGTTTTGGGGTGATGTGTCCCCATATTGTAGGCAATGTGCCCAGGACAAATAAAAGGTCACTTGGGAGTAGAGTTTGCAAGTCCAAAGTGAGTAGGCAGTGATGCCCAAAATACTCATGTGACTATTTTGGAAGGGGGAAGGCAAGGCAGTTGGGGTTAAGTGACTTGCCCAAGGTCACACAGCTAGTAAGTGTGTCGAGTGTCTGAGATCAGATTTGCAGGTCTTCCTGACTCCAGGGCTGCTGCTTCATTCACTGCACCACCTAGCAGCCCTATTCATGTGATTATTAAAGTGCAGAGTTGGTGTCTCTTGACTACCCTGAGACTCCTGCAGCTACCACAAGATGGTAGGCCTGGTTCCCCATTCTATTGCAAAGGCCTCTCTGGAGGGGGCCCGTGAAGGTGAGTTCAGGACCATCCATACTCTTCCTGTGGAGGGAGTACCTTGCTTGAGGTGCAGGGACCCCCCTGAATCCCTGACCTGCCACTTGCTCCGGCCTCAGATACTCCTCTCATCTATCTGGCTTCCTTAATCCAAGCCTGGCCTGCTGCTTCCAGCTTCCCCGAGTCTCTGCATATTGATAACTTGCTCCTCATTCACAGCCTAGCTCAAAGGCCACCCCCTCATCACGCTTCTCTGATTCCCTCCTTCCCTGACTCTGACCCCAATCCCTGCTGGAAATAATCTCTCCCTCGATCTAAGCCTGAACAATCTGGATTCCTGTGTATGTATGTGTCAGAGACAGGATTTGAACTCCAGTCTTCCTGTCACCTTCGGCTACCCCATGTGCCTCTCTCTGCATTATGCAGAGTAGATGTCTAACAAGATCTTAGCATCATCAAGCTAGAGATGAAAAGGACCTCAGAAGCCACCTAGTCCAACCCTTCATTTTCCAGATGAGTAAACCGAGGCCTAAGGAAGTCAAATGACTTGCCCAAGGTCACACAGACAGCAAGTATTTCAGATAGCATCAAAGATTTAGATTTGGAAAGGATCATACAGGTTATCTAAGCCACCCCCTCATTTTGCAGATGAGCACACTGAGGCCTGAACAGACCAGGTGATTTGTCCAAGGCAGAAGGGATAGTGGCAGGAATTGAACCCAGATTCTCTTGCCTGGACGGGTACCCATGTGCAAACGCCAGGTAGCCCAGGGAGCTTCCAGAAGGCACTCACCAGCAGGGGGCAGCTCATACTCCACCTCCAGCACCACTCGTTCCCCAACATTCTTCAGCAGGCTGATGATTTCATCATGGCGCAGCTTTGTCAGGTGGATCCCATTCACCGATGTGATGTAATCCCCCACATTTAACTGGTCGCTTCTGGAAATAAAGCATAACAGCAGTTGCATTATGCAAGGCCCTTTGTCCACTATGGTCTTGGTCACCTCAATTAAAATGATAGCTATCACTGCAATACCACTTCAAGGTTTGCAAAACACTCTACTCATGCTGTCTCCTTTGCTTCTCACAATAACACTGGGAGGGAGGGGCTATTTGGGGTTACTATTTGAGGAATATGAGGAATAATATATGAGGAATATGAGGCTAGGAAAGGGTAAGGGACTTGGCCAGGGTCACACAGCTAACAAGAGTCCAAGTCAGGATGTAGATTGTGCCGCTCCTCATTAGTGCATTGTAGAATGTTCTCTTGTTCACAGGAAGGGTAGAATAAGTGTCCTTCCAACTCTCAAATTCTATGATTTTGCAAAACCACAACAGAAGCCATAGGTGCCCACCATTGGCTTCTCTGCATCTTCAGAGACTGATAGACCCACAGCAACTGGGTAATTATTGGAGAGAGAGAGAGAGAGAGAGAGAGAGAGAGAGAGAGAGAGAGAGAGAGAGAGAGAGAGAGAGAGAGAGAGAGAGACAGTAAGACAGTAAGACAGACAGAGATAGAGACAGAGAGACAGAGAAGGAGGGACAGTGACAGGAAATGAAAGAAGAAAGCAGAGAGGTAGAGAAACGGAGACAAACAGAGGCAAAGAGAGACAAAAAGCAAAGAATGAGAGGGAGACAGAGGGTGCTGGGGTAAATGGAATGGTTAAGTAAGGGGCAGAATTTCAGGTACATTCATGATTCGTCAGCCTCTCTCCCATCTGCTCTCACATTATGCATTTGTAACTCTGTTAATTAGGCAGTGGTGCTAATTTGGTGTCCCACCTTTCCAAACAGTCCCCACACTTCTACCTCCCCCACCCATGGCTATCATGAACTCTGGGTAAGACACACAGAATCTGCCTGGTTTAGTGGAATTGCCCTGGACTAAATGGGACCTTTCTTGACAGGTTTAGAACAATTAGATCACAGAAAACTTGGGTTCTAGTTCTAGCTCTTTTGTGGATTTGCTGTTTAACTTGGGGCCAGACCAGTCCCCTCTTCTAGGTCTGTTTCCTCTTCTATAAAATGGGCAGGGGGTTGGACCAGAGGATTCCTAAAGTCGTGTCCAGCTGGAAACATGGGAGAAATGAGGACAAGCGACCACAAGGAGAGCAGTGGGCAATGGTCTGGGGCACACAAGGGAGTATCTGGAGATCAGGAGAAGACTATAGAAATGAGAGTTGGCGATGCCCAACTGCATTATCTTCATTGCTTTGCTTAGGACTAACTCAGGAAAAGTTGAAGAGTTTGCTTAAATAAAGGACAAGGAGAACTGGGAGCTACCATGGAAGTCAGGATGGGGCTCCAGTTTGGCTAATGACTCATTTGCTCCCTTTCTGCTTGTAGATTCCAAGGGCTCAGCAGAGGGTCTGGCACACAGTAAGTGTTAAATAAATGCTTGTTGACTTGACTGAGGGAATTTGGGGGGCAATTCCTTTCATAAGCTTTGCCTTAGTTTTCTCAGCATAAGAATTCTCTCTCCCTCTCCCTCCTTTTTTTCCTCCCTCCCTTCCTCCCCCCTCTCTCTCCCCCTCTTTCTCTGTCTCTCTCTCCTCCCTCTTTCCCTCTCCATTTCCTCTCTCTCTGTCTGTCTGCGTCTGTGTCTCTCACATCTCCTACTATCTCCATTCTCTTTCTTTCTTTCTTTCTTTCTTTCTTTCTTTCTTTCTTTCTTTCTTTCTTTCTTTCTTTCTTTCTTCCTTTCTTTCTCGCTCTCTCTTTCTTTCTCGCTCTCTCTTTCTTTCTCTCTCTGCCTTTCACTCACCCCAGACTTCTCTAAGAAGGAATGAACACAATCTCATCTGCTAGACCATAGAGCCAAGTCTAAGAAGTCTCTTCAAACACAGATTCAACAGGATGCCTAAAAGCAAACAAGGACACATGTAATCTCTCCCTTCAGGACAATTTTCTGGCAAGGCATACAATGTGCTCTACATGGAAGTAGGAAGTCCTGTGTTTGGATTCAGCTTCATCACTTACTGGTCAGTCACTTTACTTTACTCTGTCTCAGATTCTTCTGTTCTCAAAAAGGGGATGATAATTGCACTTGCTTGGCAGGCTTGTGAGGATCAAATGAACTAACATACGTACAATGCTTTGCAAGTTGTGAATGCTAGTCATCACTTTTATCCCTCATGTTCAGGGAAAATAGCAAAGCTTGCTGAAAGGACTGCAGTCAGGAAACTTGGGTTCTAATCTGGAAACTGGGGAAGGCATGACCCTTCCTCAGGCCCCAGTTTTCTCATCTGGAAGAGAATGGAGTTGACTTAAATAATCTTTAAGGTCTGTTTCAGCTCTTCTGTTCTAAGCTTCCTTCCAGCTCTGACATCCCACATCCCAATATCCTTTCCACCTCTAACATTCTATGTTCTAGGATCCAATTCCTTGCCCCACCCTCCCCCTAGCTCTAACATTCTATGTTCTCAGGTTCCACCTAGTTCTGATATCCTATGACGTGGTAAATGATGTTTTGTTCAAGACTTAACCCATCCTTTACCTGCCTTTTCCTTCCTCCCTCTTTTCCCCTCCCTCCTTCTTTGATCATGCCCACTAGCAGACACACCCTCTTTCTTACCTGGCCGCAAGTCCACCAGGCCTCAGGTTGGAGACTCTAGGCTTCCCATCTTTGTCGGTGCCACCAGAGATGGTTAGCCCTAAGGTGCTCCCTTCCTTCTTGATCAGCTCTACAATGGTGACGCCTCGGAACTCCTCTGGAAATAAAGAGGCATGTGAGTGATATGATCCACAAATCCACTGGCCAGAAAAGCTCACCAACAGTCAAGGACAGATTCCTGAACTGGAAAAGGTCAAAGAGTGATTGACCAATGGGGACAGACCATGACCTTGTGTGAAACAAGCGGAGTAAAAAGGTGGCCAGGAAGAAGAGGAGGGAGAAGGAATTCAATCTGCCAAATGTTCATGAAATGCCTCCATGTGCAAGGCCCTGCTAGGGATATAAAGACAAAAACACAATATTCCTTCCCTTGAGGAACTTACATTCCACAAACAATAGAGAAGTAAACACGGCATTTAGAAAAGGGACTCCTATCTACCTTATCCATCCCCTCTCCAAGCACACAGATCCTCTTGGAAAAATCAAAAGAAGAAGTCTCTCTTGGCTGAGTCCCCACCCGTACCTATTAACATTAGCATTGCCCCTATGTCAGCAACAAAAGAAGCCCCAAATACTTACAGACCCAAATACTCTCATACCTCTGACCAAATGTGATATAAGGATATAAGGGACTTGGTAAATGCCAAGGGCCTTGGGAGACTGGAGGGAGATGCTCGTACTTCTCTATAGTTTTCCTTTGGGGATCCTGACAAAAGCCACCCCTTCCTCATGGCTTCATTTATTTCCTGCCCCCAGAATGGGTCTGGGACATAAATCATTATGAAATGTGAATTCAGATATTTTTGACAGGATTGTAATCACATTATAATGATAACAACCTGCATTTGCATATTGCTTCAATATTTTCAAGATGCTTTCCAGTATGTTAGAAAGCCCCCCTGCCTTGGTTACCGTAACAGCCTCCTATCTGGTCCCCCTGCTTCCTCCAGCCTCTCCATTCTCCAGTCTATCCCTCACCACCTGCTGCCAAAATAATTCAATGCAGTCAATATTTATTAAGTGCCCTGACATTCAAAGACTTCTACAAACTCAACCATCTTATCTTTCCGGTACCAAGGCCTTTAATTTTACAGCACGAATCCTCTGCTCTTTGGGACAGGGTAGGCTCCATAATTTTTCACACACTCACTGACCATTCCTGCTTTGCATCTTTGTTCATACAGCTAGTGGAGAGAGCCTGAATTTGCAGTTAAGAGGCCTTGCCTCAGATCCCAGTTCTGCTCCTTACTATTTATATGACTATGGTCAGATTGCTTAGCCTCCTGGAGGCCTGAGTGTCTTCTTCTATAAAACAGGGAAAGGTTGCGTTCAATGAGCCCTAACATCCTTTCATTTTTAAGTCCTATGATCTTCCTACTACCCAATGATATATACTCTTCCTTTCTCTTCTATTTAGGTCCTATCTATTATTCAATTCACAGCTGTAGTCTCAGTCTTCCATGAAAGTTTACTTCACTACCCAAACTCCCATTGATTTCTTTTAGAATTCCTCCTTTACCATCCCAAATGGGCATTTCACATCCTAGGACTTGATCATACAAAGTCTATAATGATTTCCTGGTTGCTGCCTGTTCATTGATCCTGCCTCAAACAGATGCTTGGTGATTTGTATCTTTCTCAGTATAGGAAACAGTAGGTAATCAATACATGCTTAGAGATCAATCCCTTGTGATGTAAGAGTGGTGTAAAGCAAAGAACATTGGATTTTTGAGTTTGAGCATCTTTGAATTCTGGCTCTGGCTCTTGTTACTTGTGACCTTGGGCAGGTCACTTAACCCACAGGGGCTTCAGTTTCCTTACTATAAAATGAGGGGATTGGACCAGATGATCTCTAAGGCTTCATACAACTATGAAAATGTTAACATTTGGAGTTTCAGAGGAGTTTAGAGACTAGCTAAACAGAGGTTCTTAACCTGGAATTCATAAACTTGCAATAGATAGATAGATAGATAGATAGATAGATAGATAAATAGATAGATAGATAGATAGATAGATAGATAGATAGATGGATGGATGGATGGCAGGTAGATACCTAACTATATAAACTGCATTTCAATATAACTAATTTTAAATGTAATTCTATGTGTTTTATTTATGCATTTATTCTGAGAAAGAGCCTATAGATTTCACCAGAGTACCAAAGGAGTCCATGACACTCCTTCCCTCCCAAAGGTTAAGAATCCCTGAACTGTTTAACTCATTAAACAATGGACCTAGAAAAATCAAATAACTTACCTAAAGTCATGTAGCTAGCTAGTAGCAGACACAGGATTCAAACCAGATACTTTGACTCAAAGCCCTCTACTCTTTCCACTGCATGCTGCCGCTTACCATAGTAGAGAAAGGAATCAGTTCTATGCAGATGAGTACCAAATCTATTTATCTTACCTTAATCTCTCTCCTGAATTCAAATATTGAAAACCAGGTGCCTAGTAGACATTTAATTCAGGCATCTTAAACTCACTTTGGCTAAAACAGAAGACAGTACAGTGGTCCCATAATCCATCCTTCTTCCAAACTTCCCCATTTCTGTTGAGTGCACTGGCATCCTTCCAATTACCCAAGTTTATAACCCTGGCACCATCAGCTCAATCTTCATATCTTCATTTTCTCATTTCTTTGTTTCTTTTAAAAATATTTTATTTGTTTTAATCAGCCAAGATCCTCTTTCTCATCCACCCACCCCAATCCCCCTCATTCAACTGAGAACACAAGAAAAACAAAACTCATTATACACATGTATAGTAAATTAAAACAAATATGCACATTGGTCATGACCAGAAAAAAAATCTGTCTTATTTTGTACTCTGATTCTTTCACTTCTCTATCAGGATATGGGTAGCATATTTCATTAGTCCTATGGAATCCTGGTTGGTCATTACACTGATAAAGATCAGTAAGATAGTATTCCATCACATTTATATACTATAAGTTGTTCATTCATTGTTCAATTTATGGGCACCCCATTAGAGCTCCATTTTTGCCACCTTAAAAAAAGAGGTATAAATATTCTTAGAGTCTGTTTTGTTTAGCATCAATCCCTGCCTCAATCTACATACCTTCTAATTATTCTTCCTCCTCCCATCTCCCTTCTATTTACTTGATGAGTGAAATGTATTTCCATGCCTAATTCTTTATGTGCTTTCTTCCTTCTTTTGACCAGTTCAGAAGAGAATGAGGTTCAAGTGCCTGTAGCAGCCCTTACGTCCTCCTCCTTGTTTGTTTAGATGTTTACTTATATGCCTTGATTACATGAGATGATTTTCCCTAACCATCCTTCCTTCCCTCATTCCCAGTGTTTTCCTCTTCCTTTCTCTTTCCTTTCTTTTCTTAAAGTCAAGACAAAGCAGGATCACTCTCAGACCTTATCTAGTATGACTCCTTCTATTAACTCTGATGTTGATAGTGGTCAGAGATGACACGTTTATTATCTCCCCATCTTTGAATATACACAGTTTATTCTTTAGTCTTTTATCATTACTCATTCATGTTTCCCTTTTTATGCTTCTCTTTACTTCTGTGTTTGAACTTCAACATTTTTCTGCAGCTCTGGTCTTTTCACCAAGACTACTTAGATATTCCCTATTCCATTAAAGGTCTATCTTTTTCTCTTTTTCTCTGAGGATCGAAAATCCTCAAATTTTCTGGGTAAGTTATTCTCAGCTGTAATACCACTTCATATGCCTTCTAGAATATCATATCCCAAGATTTCCACTTCTTTGTAGTGGTGGCTGCTAAATTGTGTGTGATCTTGATCATAGTTTCTTGGTACTTGAACTATTTCTGGATGCTTACAGTATTTTTACTTTGAGGGAAGCTCTGAGTTTTGACTATGATGTTCCTCAGAATTTTCATTTTGGAGTTTCTCTCAGGAGGTGATCAGAGGGTTCTTTCTATTTCCATTTCCCCCTCTGGTTCTAAGAGATCTGAGTGATTTTATGATTTTTTTGAAATGTGATGTTTAGGCTCTATTTTTTGGTTATGATATTCAGATAATCCAAAGATGAATACTTGATTGGTTTTCCAGATTGGTTTTTTTGCTATGAGATAACTTATATTTTCTTCTATTTTTTCCACCCTTTCAATTATTTTAATATTTCTTGTTGACTTATGAAATTATTGGTTTCTATTTGGTTCATCCTACTTTTCATGACATATATTACTTGGGCAAAGTTTTGTACTTCTTGTAAAAACCTTCTTTTTTCAATTCTTTCTTGCATTATTCTCATTTCTTTCCTATTTTTTCCTCATGTGCTCTTACACCATTTATTAAAACATTTTATAACAAGCAGGATGATTTCAGAAAAATCTGGAAAGACTTGTATGAATTGATGCAAAGTGAAATGAGCAGAACCAGGAGAACACTGTACACAGCAACAGCAATATTTTATATTGAAGAACTGGGAATGACTTAACTATTCTCAGCAGCACAGCAATCCAGGACACTCCCAAAGGACTAATGATGAAACATGCTATCCATCTCCAGAGAAGGAATTGATATTGTTTAAATACAGACTGAAACATGCTATTTTTCTTTCTCTTCCTCCCTTCCTTCCTTCCTTCTTTTTTTCCATCTTTTTGTATAAAGTGACGAATATGGAAATGTTTTATATGAATGCACATGTATAACCTATATCAGACTGCTTACCACCTCAGGGGAAAGGGAGAGGGTGAAGGGATAAAATTTGGAACTCGAAACTTTAAAAATGTTAAAAATTGTTTTCACATGTAATTGATGAAAGCAATAAAAATTGAAACTTAAAAAAATAACTCATGTGTCTTCTCTTCTAGGAATTCTAGTTGAGTTTATGCCCAAGCTGTATTTTTTCTGAATAATCATTTGTAGGTACTTGGGAGTCATTCTCTTCCTTTGTGTTTGTGTCTTGAGCATCTCTGTCACCATAATAACTCATTACCTTGGAGTTCTTTTGTTTGCTTGTTCTCCTGGTCTATTTCCTGACTTAGGACTGGATTCTATGGCACTTCTGGAGGAAGGTCTGAGCTGATCCTATTGTTATTTTCTTAGGAGTATTGAGTGTTGTACTATTCCAGGATCTCAGAAACAGGCTAGGGACTTTCAATCCTCCAGTGCTTGCAAAATTGTCTTATCTAGGGCTGATTGCTAATCCCCTGGTCGGAACTCTTTAAGTTCTCGACCTGGGTTTGGGTCTGAGAAAGAATAGACTGCTGCAGTGTAAGGTTATAAGACAACTCCAAAAGACTTGTGATTAAAAGAGATATCCACATCCAGAGAAAGGGATGTGGAGTCTGAATGCAGATTGAAACAAACTACTTGCTGTATTTCTTTTTCTTGTTTTGTTTTGTTTCCTCTTTCCCACTGATCATTCCATTGGTTATAATCCTTCTTTACAACCTCAATAATGATTATTGTAAAAATATTTGTAGATCCTATATTCAAGTGCATGCCACCATAATGGGATGGGGGAGGAGTGGTAGGGGGGGGAAATTTGAAAATCAAGGGACCGTGGAACTGAATCTTGTAGACTAAAAGTAAATAAACAAACCAATTCAATTGTTTTTAAAAGAATAGACTGCTGCTGGACTCTGCCTCATCAGCCAACTGGAGAGTGCCATTCATTCAAAGTGGCAGAATTATAGGCTCCTCTTTGGTCTGGGATTTCTGTTTTGGTTGTTCCTCTGAAGACTGAGAGAAATGCTTTAAGTGTGGCCATCTTCTACACCTGAGGTCTGAGCCATACTGCTGCTTCTGTTGCTGCTGCTACTGGCTTCTGAATTTCCTCATTTCTCCATACACAGTCCAGGACCTCCCTACCAGGAATACCGCCACTGTACAAAGATCACCTTCTCATTCCTCCCTATATGCATGACCTGGAACTGGGTAGGAAGCAACAAAGCTTCCAGATGACATCTATTCCCACTGTAGTGCCATTGTATGAGTTTGAGACCTCCTCTCTGTCTGTCTCCCTGTACTCAGCTGGGTTGGACAAAGGACTTACATGACCATTTTTAGGATTTCCCCATCAGAATTTAGTCTGGTGCATTTTCTAGAACATTTGGGAGGAGTTGATGGATGGGACTTGACTATACTGTTGCCTTTCATTCTACCATCTTGGTTTCTAGTCTTACCCCCACAATATATCTAACAGCCTTCACCTTCTTTCTATCTCACAGCCACTACCCTGGTTCAGACCTTATTATCTCTCATCTGGATTACTGCAATGGCTTCTTTACTGGTCTCTACCTCCAGTCTCTTTCTTTTCCAGTCTGCATCTTCCATATGGCAACTGAACTGCTTTTCCTAAGACACAAATCTACCTATGCCACTGTCTCACTCAAACATCTTCAGGAGTTCCTCTAGAATAAAATGCAATATACTCAGTCTGACATTTAGAGCTCTCCACAATTTGGCCTCTCTCCATATCTTTCCTCTTATTTCATGGTATTTTCCTCCAATCACTTGCTATTCCTCTTTATTCTTCCAACTTTGTGCCTGTCTTTATATTCCCTTAGCTTAGCACAGGACTAGGTATACAGCAAGTGCTTAATAAATGCTTGTTGACAAATTTTCTGACAGTGATTTTACACAAGTGGTCCTCCCTATCTGAAATGTACTCTTTCCTTACCTCTACTTCCTAAGATAAAAAACACCCTAGTTTCCTGCAAAACTGAGTTCAGATGCTACCTCCTAACAAGGCCTTGCCAAATTTTCCCCAGTGATTCTCTCACTCCCTTTTGAAATTACCCAGTATCAAGACCCTAAGATCACAGATGCAAAGGGACTTTCGTCCAAGTCCCTCATTTTACAGGTGATTTACAGGTATTTCTTCATTTATGTAGACATTGAATTATTACACCATACCCCAGCCCCCAGTAGAATGCAAGTTCCCTGAAGGCAGGGACTGGGTTGTTTGTTTGGTTTTAAGCTTTGTATTCTTAGCACAATGCTTTGCAGGTACTAGGTGTTAATAAATGTTTATTGACTTGAAGTTGAATTAAGGCAGGCCCCAGTGAAATAAAGTGTGCAGATGCAAGCAGGCAGTTTGAAGTCCATCCAGCTATACTGAGGTCCCTGGCAGCCAAGACCATTAGTCTAATTTGCCTTGAGTAGTAAATTCACTTGCAAAGAAAACGAGCTGTCACCTTATGCTAAAGGCAGAATTACCTGGTGTCAGAGCCAAAGGATGGAAGGCATTGATTTTGGCCCTTAGCAGAGCATTTAGCAGAGAGGATGGGGTCACCTGCCAGAGAGCTAAATCTTTTCTGTCTCCAAGCAAACGGTCAGCAGTTTGTACCACTGGTGGGGAGGGGAGTGGGCATACTGGGCTCTAAGAATTGTCTATTATGGCACTTTTCAGAGTTCTCAGCTGGGCGCCATCCTTGCCTGAGAGACTACAGAAAGCCTGCCTATTCACTAAGATTTTAGCCTGTACCTTCCAAGCTCAAAGCTGAAGTTACGCACTTGTATGTGTGTGTGTCGGGGAGGCAGGGAGTGTGGGTGTGTATGCATGATGCACACAGGCATATGCTCCTTACTTCTATGCCATATTCCAATATAAGCTATGAGGAATTTGCTCTGGGCCCCATGCATTGACGACCATAGTGATTTCACAGGCCATTGACTTGGGCCTCTTTGCATGCATATGCTCCAATCATACATAGTTCCTATAGGTGTGCTTCCCCATTATATATTTCCATTCTTTCCTCTGATACTATGTGTATTCATGGAACAGTAAATCCCAAGTTTATGGAGCATATTTTTTGTGATACTTTTCTTACCATGCCATTTCATGAAATACTTTTGTTTTGAACTAATTGTGTCCTTTGACTATTAAAGGTAAACTCACTGGTGGGGGCTCATTATTTGTGTTATTAGATGATATGGACCCATAGTATACTTTGAACTTGGCGGCAGTTAGCCACTGAGGCTCCTGTCCTACAAGACTTCTAATTCTTAATACAAAGAACTCGGTTGCTAAACCAAAAACCTCATTTCTACTATTTACTATCTTTGCGATCTTGGAAAAGTCATGTAACTTCTCTATTTTCCCCTCTAAAATGGATCTCAAAGATGCTTTCTAGCTCTAAACCCCACCATCCTCTTGGTTACCTGTAGCTTCTCTGACTCCCTGCCTTGGTGACCCCAGAATATCTGTCCATTTCTGTCTTATTCTAGCACTTATTCCCTTGTTTTCCACCCCTCTATTGCCACTGACTTCAGGCCAATAAAAACACATCTTTTAGGAATTATAAACAAGGGGCCTCCACCAAAGTCCAGCTCTAAGGCCTCATCATCCTTGGTGTTCTCAAGGAGCTATACACGCAAACAAAAGACACACTTGTACCCATGTGTGGTACTATACACACATTTACACAATTGCAATTACACAAACATGGCCATCTACAGTTATACTCACATACAGATATATACAGAAAACACGCAAATGTACAGATGTATACACGTGCTGTCTTTCACAAGCCTCATCTGGTTGTCTTTTCTCTTTTGTGGTGAGCACTTTTTGTGCTCTCGTGGGTATGAGTGAGAACTCAGGGGATATGATCAAGGCCATGGAAATGGGCCCACTTTTCTCCATCTCCCTGGCCTTCCCATGATGTACATTAACTCTCCGTTTCCTTGTTGATGTCTCATCTGGGAAGTTCATAATCCTCACCCAAGGGTTCTGATGCACTACCACGTTCAGGAACTGTGTAAATAAAAAATAAATGCAAAAGTACAAAAATCTAAAATGGAAAAATCTAGTTCTGGTCCTTATGACAGAGATTTTACCGCACTAAGGATAGTGGCAGTGCAGCCACAGAAAGTGTTGGCTGCTTAGAACAGATGGTGCTCACCCCCTGATCCAACCTCCTGGGGAGGTTAGCAGTCTTCCTTGAGGCTTCACTTTAGGTCTCATTGAGCATTTACAAAGAGAACTCCTCTGGCGTGGGGAGAGGGGGGCCTACCTCAGGACTCCCTAAAAACCTTGCAAAGGAAGGGATTGAGACTTTTACTCTGGAGCATGTGCACTGAAACTGGGGCTCAAATCAATTACACTGGGAATTCCTCTTTATTTATTTAAGCAATTATTCTTAAGCTAAGTACTCCATGGCTTGTGCTTGTTACCTGAGAGAGGATCATAGTCTAAACGCTCAGGTAATTCCCAAGGATCCATGTTCAAAGTGGCCAACTTATGGGCCTTCAAACTCACTATCTGTTTGCTGCATATGAATAACCCAATCCACATATAGTTATTCAAGCCCTATAATGAGCAAGCCTTCAGTGAGGAGGTTTTGGGGTATAGAGAGAAAAGATCTGGAGCCCTTTCCTCAAGGACCACATATGGCCACAAAAACAACCCAGAACAGAATGGCTCCAAAGAAGTAAGAAACAGCTTAAGGACAGATGTCACAAGGCCAAACAGGAGTTGCTTCCCAATAAGTGCTATAGTAGTAAATAACAGGAAATAATTGTTAATAGAAAGAGGTGAGCAAAGGGGGAATCTCAGTATGGGCTGGGGTAGTTAGGTGAGCTGAATTTGGACAAGTTGTATATAGTCCCACATATACAACCATCCTTACACCCCCACATATTCACACATAGTACTAGGGTGGCTAGAGTCAGGACACCTGAGCTTTGACACATACTAACTGTAATGATGGAAAAACGACTTGACCTTTCCGGGACTCAGTTTCTTCATCTATAAAGTGGAGAAAAGAATGATTGTACTTCTTAACTCACAGAGTCACTGTGAGGGTTAAATGAAATAATAGATGGAAAGTATTTTACAAATGTAAAAAATTACATAGAAGTTAAAATAATACATAAAACTTAATTACAGAAAAGATTATATTTTAGAACAATAAAATGATAATAACATTTCAGTGATTTGATATTACTGGGAATGAGGAGTTTATGTGTCCAATAAGTACCTTTTTCAGATAACCAAAGGTGTTGCTATTTTAACCATTTAAGATGAAAATCTGTGAAAAATTTATTGCATATTATCCAACTGCAATTCTAGTTAAGGGTCTTGTCACCAATTGGTTTAATGGAAGCTAGAGATTCTAGAGTAAGCTATGAGGAAAGACAGCATTCGAGGCATGAGAAACACACAGTTTAAAGATATGGAGTATGTCTAGTTTAAGGAACAGGAAGGGCAAATTTGTTTGTAGTATAGAGTGAGGGGGGAAAGTGGTATACAATAAGCCAGGAAAGGTGGGCTGGAACTAGATTATAAAGGGCTTTTAAATACTGAACCAAAGAATTTGTACTTTATCCTAGGAACAACAGGAAGCCACTTGCATTTCTTGAGTGAGGCATAAAATGGTCAGACTTATGAAGATGATATTGGCAGCTATATAGAATTTTTATTATGGGCAGCTAGGTGGCACCATAGTGGATAAAGTACCAAGCCTGAAGTAAGGAAAAGTCATCTTCCTGAGTTCAAATCTGGTCTCAGATACTTACCAGCTGTGTGACCCAGGGCAAGTTACTTAAATTTGTTTGCCTCCATGTCCTTATCTGTAAAATGAGCTGGAGGAGGAAATGGCAAAGCACTCCAGTATCTTTGCCAAGAAAACCTCAAATGGGGGTCACAAAGAGTCAGATATAACTGAAAAATTATTCAACAAAAGAATTTTTATTGGAGAGGGGAAGACTAGAAACTTGAGTCTAATTAATTAATAGGGTGTTATAATAACCCAGGTGAGAACTGAACTGGAGTGGTGATAATATGAGTGGAAAAGAAGGGATAGATTTAAAGATGTGCTCTTGAGGTAGAACTGACAAGATTCAGAAACTAACTGGATATGGCGGGGGAGTTGAGGGAAAAGGAAGAACTTAGGGTGACTTTGAGGCTGCAAATATGGGTGACTAGATGATGCGGCCTTCACAGAAATGGGGCAGTTTGAAGGAAGAGTGGGTTTAGCAGAGAACATAATGATTTCCATTTGGGACATTCAATATGGCAGGTAGTGATACTGCACATGTCTCCTTCTTTGCTCCTCTCCCATCCCCCAAATGACCTTTAACTCTGGCCAGTCTGGAATTTTCCTTCTTGTGTAACTCTCACCATCTTCTTCCCCTTTTTGGCTCTGAGCTTCCAAGTGTCACGAACAAAAGTCATCATATAATGTTCATTTCACCAACCACAAATTCATGCTATACAAATGCCAAAAGACCATTGCTGCTCTTCAGCGATCCTTCTTTATTAACCTCCCATCCCATTCCCTATGACTGTTTCAAGCTTTTATCCATTTATTATCTTATTTCATCCAAGGTTTAACCTTCTGCCTTGACTCCTACACATACACACACCCCCACCCCCATAGATGAAGCAGATGATTTAGCCATGAACTTGCTGACCATGCCTCCTCCAGCTTGTCTCTTTCCAGGCCCCTTCCCTGATTCCTTTTCCATTATGATGTAATTGAAAGAACACCAGTAGACTCTCAATGAATGCTTGATGAGGTGGGACCAGAGTTCCACCACTCCCACATTTCCATGCTGTTTCTCTTTCTATTGGGGCAGCTAGGTGGCTCAGTGGATGGAGTATTAGGCCTGGAGTCTGGAGAATCTGAGTACAAATCCAGCTTCAGACTCTTATTAGCTGTGTCATTAAGTCATTGAAGTCATTAAACCTGTTTGCCTTAATTCACTGGAGAAGTAAATAGTAAGGAAATAATACACTACTCCAGTATCTTTGCCAAAAAAAAATCCCATGGATGGTGTTGGCATTCTATGGTCCATGGGGTCACTAAGAGTTGGACACAACTGAACAACAACAATGACCACAATCACAACCTTTTTGCCTAGCCTGATAGGCACCATGCAGAAGGCACATAGAAGATTCTCTTCTTTGCCCTGCTCTTAGAACCTCAGAAGCTGCCTTATAGTTGCTGAATTATCACAGGACTCTTCCTTTCACCTCTTCTCTGGTCTCCCCAGAATGGACCAGAGACCAGCATTGATGAGGTTCAATGGTGTGGGATCAGCTATTGTAAATTAAATCTGGGCTAGTTGTCTTTCTCTGGTGTTTGGTCTTGTCCTGTCTTCTCCTGTCCCCATTC
Organism: Pseudocheirus occidentalis; assembly: GCA_028646575.1. Classification (NCBI taxonomy): domain Eukaryota; kingdom Metazoa; phylum Chordata; class Mammalia; order Diprotodontia; family Pseudocheiridae; genus Pseudocheirus; species Pseudocheirus occidentalis. The sequence continues at coordinate 45,714,936 of CM053599.1, read as the reverse complement.
CTTTCAACAAAGTAGTTCCCCCATACCAGGGAATGCCTCCCTCGTGGCTCTCCCATATCTCTGCAGATTGAGGCATCTCCCATTCTTCAAGTCCAAGTTGAAATATTATCTCTGCTAAGAAACCCCATCTGGCCTCCAAGCTAGAAGGGATGCTTCCTTTCCCTTCTTTAATAGCTCATGCTTGACTCTTTCTTGTCTAGATCTGTGTCTTCAGCTGTGTAGGCAACTTCTACTCAGGAAATACCCTCTTTCAATGTAGATATAGGCAGCTCTCATGAAATTGAAAGTCTCAGGAAGCTGTGGGGGGGTACTAAGAAATTAAATGACCTAGTTTATAACCAGTATAAGTCAGAGGCCAGACTTGAACCTAGGTTTCCCTGACTTAGAGTTCAGCTCTCCATCCACCATGCTACACTGTCTTTTTATTACTCTTAATTTTATATATGTATAAACACACTTGTGTGCATGCATATGTGTGCACATATGTATATATGTATCTATAATACATGTATGCACACACATGTGCACATATACAAAATAATTCTATTACATATTACATGTGCATTATAGATATTTATGTATAAAAGGGCAGCTACGTGGTCTAACTGATAGAGTATTGGACTGTTTGGTAGCTTTGTGATTCTCAGCAAGTCATTTAACTTCTCAGCCTTAGCTGGCTCATCTGTAAAATGTATATAATAACAGCATCTAGCTAGCATCTAGTACATGGGCTGTTACAAAATAGTCATTTAATAAAAGTCTGTCTAATTGAATTAGATTTAAACCATGTTTAAGAACCACTAGATTAGGGTAGGAGTCTACCAAGGACAGATGAAGAGCAGGACCTGGCATCAGAATTACTCCTTATGTCTGGTCTTAGCTGTATTCCAGCCAGGCTAATCTCAGTGACTCCAATTCTACCTCCGAGGCCTGGATGGGCACATCCTTATTATATTAGCATTGACAAGTAGTGAGGGTATAGTGGTGAGATTACTGAATTTAGAGGCGTAGGACCTGGGTCATACTTTGGCTCTTCTCTTACTCCCAATGTGACCTGGAGCAAAATATTTAACTTTCCTGGTTTTGGTTTCCTCAAGTGTCAAATGAAGAGTATCAATTGTATGACCTGGGAAGTGTCTCCACTGGCCCCTCCAACTTTATTCCTATAGTCCTATAACTATAGGAAGTATATATAAAGAAACTGAGAGACGAGTAGGCTCTATTTCAAGGACCTGTTTTTCTATGGTTTTGAATTCTTATCTAGTTTTGACCCATCTTTCATCTTTATTCTTTGTACACCCCTAACTGTTAACTGCTGGGGTCCTATGAACTCTGATTACAAGGTCCTAAGGCATAAGCCTATGAGAGAAAAAAAAAGTTTAGATTGTCAAGTAAATGTTTTTTGCTGACCTAGTGATATTGAATCATCATTGCCCAAATCTTTGGTGTTCTCAGTGCCCAAAACCTCAGGCAGCTTGGCAGCAGCCCAACACACAAGGCTTCCACAGGAACACCACAAGTTCATTTATTCAGACAGTTGCTAAGCATTTATGAGGGGCTGACTGTGTATCAGGCATTGTGCTAAGTACTGGAGATACAGCAAAAGGCAGAAGCCAGTCCCTTGAGAAACTCAAAGTCTAATGGGGACACAACATGCACATAATTATGTAAAAACAAGTTGTTTACAAGATAAATGGGAAACGATCAACAGAAGGAAGATGCTAGAATGAGGAGGGAATGGGAACGGCTTCCTGTGAAAGGTAGGATTGTAGGTGGTACCTGACAGAAGCCAAGAGGTAAGGAGAAGGAGCGAGAGCATTCCAGGCATGGACGACAATCAGAGAGAACACAGACACACAGGGGCAAAGAGAAGTCGTACACATCTCACTATCCCATCGTCCTTCCTGGGTGATCAATTGCACTGTCACTACACCGTGAGCCAAACTCTACTACCACTGGCTCAAGGGTTCTGATTCCTGCTCTTCTATACTGCCCTCAAACAGCCTCAGAATGGGGGGAAAGGCTGATGCAACCCTCAGAGAGTCAACTGATGGTTGTGGCTTTCCATCCCCATGGTTCTACTGTCCTGACCTCTGTGTGGTGACACTCGCTCAGCTTTTTCCAATGGCTCTGCTTTGACTGTGAGAACTGTAATTAATGGATCCCCATCCTACTCACTACTTCAGCTTGGGCCTGGGATATTTCTTGGGCCAGCAAATACGACAAAGGCTCACTGATAAAAGGAATGGGGGTAAACAGGATGAAGGGGGGCTCATTACCTGGAATACTTTGCCTTCGGCAGACCAGGGCTGTGTCTGTGCCACCTGAATCTTTACTTCCCTTTGAATAAGGGCCATCATCTATAAAAGAGAAAGAGGGAAAATGGGTTGAATACAGCTGTCATTTCTATCTGGGTTCCCTTCTCCTCTGAAGACGTCACCTTGTCCCATATCCATGTGACCTCAGAATGCATTATTTTATGCCACAGTTTCAGTTTGGTCCTTGGAAGAGATGGGGGATTACAATGGATTTATTTCCCTTACATTTAATTCTCCTGGAGAGAGCCACGTCTGTCATTCTTTAAATCAAGTGAAATGAGGAAAAGGCATAAGACCATCGCTGGAGTGAGATATGCCAAAAATAGCACTAGATCAAGACACGAAAGATCCAGGTTTGAATGGGGGTCCTGAAACCACCTTTCTGTATTATTTGGGTGTGGGGAAATAAATGGCCACAAAGCTCTTATTGGTCAGCCTTTTCCTCTCTTGGTCTCAATTTCCTATTTGGTAAAACAATGGGGCTAATCTAAGGGATCTCTAAGGCCCTAACCATTCAAACTAGGTGGAACAGTGGGGTAGAGCCCTGGGCTTGAAATCCAGAAGACTCATTTTCCTGAGTTCAAATACAGCCTCAGACACTCACTGACTGTATTACCTTGGGAAAGTCACTTAACCCTGTTTGCCTCAGTTCCTCACCTGTAAAATAAGCTGGAGAAGGAAATAATGTAAAGCACTCCAGTATCTTTGCCAAGAAAAACCCAAATGAGGACATGAAGAGTTTGAAATAACTGAATAACAACCACAAATGTCCCATCCAACTCTGATATTTTGTGATTCTGCTTGAGTTTTAAGCCCATCGTTATGGTGATGGGGTTAAGGATGAGGAAAAGGCCAGAGGTCATTTTTCAAGACTGGTTTAATACATAGACCCAATAGGAAGCAACTTATGTAGTGATGTGAGAAGCATGAGAAAGTCTCTTTGTCCAAAGAGATCTCCCTTCCTGACTCCCATGATGGCTATGGGAGATTCATTCCTTTGGATCTTTAACACATTCAGATTAAACAAATATTCTTTAGGCCCTGCATGTGGAAGGGATTGTGATGGTAACCGGGATTCAAAAGCTTTAGCATAGGGCTTGTCCTCCAGAAGCTAAGGGCAGATCAGGGGCAGCTATTTCTGCCCCAGCTGGCATTTGCATAGCATTCTGAAGTTTACAAAGGGCCCTACTTTACAGACATCATCTCATTTACTGTTCGTAGCCTGGCCTGGGAGGTAGGAGCTCTTATTAACCCCACTTTCCAGATGAGGTTTAAGTGACTTGCCCAGAGTCAGAGCGATTAGTCAAGTGTTCGAGGCAGGATTCACACCCATGTCTCTCACCCCAAACCCAAGCATCTTTCCAAGATACCACACTATATATACACAGTTAAGAAGACTGTAAGATAGAGTGTAACAGGGCCAAAGAAGAAATGAGATTCTCTAGGAAGAATCTGAACAGGAGGAGAACATTTTCAACTGGGGGGATAACAATATTTTAGCTGAGTCTTGAAAGAAGAGCAACATTTCAAGAGATAGTGAAAAGGGGGGAATGTATTCAGGCATGGTGGAGGGTGTTTTCCTTTCCTAGACTCCCCCCAAATATGGACGCTGCTAGGAGACAGAACACCTTCAGGTCATTATCAGCTTCTAGAGTAGTTAGGACGAGCTGACAGTTACCTGAAAACAAGACCCTGGGAGAATGAGAAGCAGGAAGTCTTTAGGGGTCAGAAGGGGATAAGAGAGAAATGAGGTTTCCAAAGGCAAATCCGTCCCATGCTTCTCTTTGATGCCATTTTTTGAGACTGTGGACTGTCTCCCAATCTCACCCAGGCTGCAAATGCTATCCCCACTGATGGATGATCCTACTGCTGGTCAGAATAGAAACTTTGACCTTCCTCCATTTATGACCTGGGCTGCCTGGTGTACTCCCTCCTTCCCCACCACTCTAGGGAGCTTAGTTCCAGACCTTCAGTTACTTCTATGCCTACTGAAGCTTAGAACTCTTGAGTCAATCTATCTACTAGCCCTCTCTTCTGCCAGTACAGGGATTATGGCCCTGGACCACCACACTCAACTGACACTGATTTCTTTTTGAAAAATGTTTTACTTATGCAGTTTTTACATCTCTGTCACTTATGCGCCCCCCCCAAAAGGACACACAACTTTTTCCTTGTAGCAAAGTACAATTCATAGGATCCTAGACTGATAACTGAAAGGGACCTAAGAGCCCATAGGGTCCCTCCTCTTCTGCTAGAGAAGTGAGGTAGCATTGCCAAGGTCACACAGATCATAAGGGCAGAACTGGGCTGGGAACCCAGAGTCTACAAGGCCAAATTCAGGACACTCACCCCATCATCCTATGCTGCCTCATATGCAAAGGAATCAATGTGAAGATGCACATCTCATTCTATACCAATAGTCTGCCACCTCTCTGATGAGGGAGACACACTTCACCAGACATGCACTTGTGAGGAAAATGTGTGTATTGGCCTTCTGATGGTAGGGGTCTTTCAAAAAGAGCATTTATCTAGGGCAGAAGACTCAGATTCAGTCTTTACCAGTCTTTATCACATTACTGGGACATGTCATATTACCATCTTTGGCCCTCCACTTCCCCAGCTGTAAAATGGAGACTATAATGCTTGTACTCTATCTCACAGGGTTTAAAGGTACTGAGTAAACCTTAGCTTGCACCAGAAATGAGAGCTTTCCCTACTGCTGATTCCCTGGGTACCATCTGCTCTAAGCTTGGTGTGTGATGGGCAGTAGATATATCAGGTAAAGGTCAACCTTCATCTTTTGGGACTGGGCATGTCAGTAATTCCTCATATGCCTATGGTGAGTGGAAAGGCTTTTTTCCACATATCAAGGGGAAGTTATGATCACAGTAATAACTCATGATTATAACCTGAAGAGAAAACCCCATTACCCCATTGTCTTTATAGAGCAAGTCCTTCTAAATGTGTTAAAGATGCTTTCTCAGCCATTTTCTACAGGCTTGCTCACAATAGCCACGCAATGGAAACAGGGTAGGGGTGATCAGTCCCATTTTTACAGAAAAGGAAACTGAGGCCACAAGAAGCTGTTGAGTGATTTGCCCATGGTCACACCAGTAATCAGAGTCAGAGTCAGGACTGGAAACTGGTCCTCTGGCTCCTGGCCCAGTGCTGCTTCTACAGTGGCCAGTCTTTGTGCTTGCCTTGAGTCCCTCCAGAGCACTTCAGTGAGGCAGGATTGCCTGTGCTGAAGTACTGTCCAGCACAGTGAAATTCCATGATCCACCAGGCCTCAGGAGAGATCAGGAGGTGCATAGGTGTGCCTGAGACACAGCGATCATCTGTCTGGAGGCCAGAGAGACCTCTGGGTGGCTGCTGAAGTATGGCCACCAATGGAGTTGACAATCTGGGCTCAAGCCAATGGGAAAGGACAGAAGAGAAAATACCAGGTTTGGAGTCAGAAAAACTGGGTTCAAATCCTGTCTCTGCCACCGAACCACCAGTGTAACCTTGGCCAAGTCATTTAATTTCTTCAGTTAAGTCTCAGTTTCCTAGTCTATAAAATGGAGGATGTGGGGAAACAGATGAGATGTCTATGAAGGTATCTTCCAGCTCCAAATATGACCTTCTGATCTTAAGTCCTAGTCAGCTGAAAAGGTTTCAGCGATGGACCATCCGGGTGAGAAATCCAGTGGGGTGTTGCGTGGTAAAGAGGATGGGTTACTATGGCAACAGACTCCACAGAAGTGCCAAAAAGCCAAGGGGATGCCTGTAGATTTACAGTTCTAATTCAAATATTTAACGGCCCCTGAAAGCTGAAAGCTGTGTATGTGACTAAATCACTGGGGAGTTTTCTTGAAGAGGGAGAGAGACAGAGAGACAGAGAGACAGAGACAGAGGAGAGAGACAGAGGAGAGAGACAGAGAGACAGAGAGAGACAGAGAGAAGCTTCTGAGAGTCATAGAACTACATTGCCTGACGATTTATTGACTAGTCTGGTTAAAGGAGAAGGAGAGGGCTAATTGATCCAAGGCATACAGGTGCTACCGTTGCTATGGACTTGTAAAGTAATAAGCTCCTCCCCTTTGAGCAAACTCATCCCGGACTAACCTCACAGTATTCTTTGTCCCACATCCTTTATTCCAAATAGCCCAATAGCCTTTTGTATGTGACTTTGCACTTTGCCTTTAACCAGGTAGGCCCCCTGCCAGAAATGCTCTCCCTTCTCACCACTGCATGGCAGAATCTCTAGTTTCCTTAAAAGCACAGTTCTTTTGGTACCCTCTTCCTACAAAAGAGAGATGTTTACTGCCCTCTAGTATTCTTAAACTGTTTCTCCACATACATTTACTATATATTTACTTTGTCCACATTTTACATATGCTTATCTCTGTTCATATTATCAGGTCAAGTGAACAAGCATTTATTAATCACCTACTATGTTCCCAAGCACTGGATATGCAAAGAAAGGCAAAAACAGTCTCTGCCCTCAAGGAGCTCACAGTCTAAGGGAAGAGTCAACAGGCAAATAGTTATGTGCAAGAGAGATGTAATCAGGGTAATTGAAAATTATTTCAGAGGCAAGGACACTAAGAATGCAGAGTCTTTGGGGGAGCAAGACCTATCCTGTTTCTGTTTTTGTAACTCTAGCATCTAGCACTGAGCCTGACACAGAGAAGGCACTCCTTTTTTTTTTTTGCTTTTTTTAGGAGGGGAAAAGGCAAGGGGATTGGGGTTAATTGACTTGCCCAAGGTCACACAGCTAGTAAGTGTGTCAAGTGTCCAAAGTCACATTTGAACTCAGGTCCTCCTGACTCCAGGGCTGGTGCTCTATTCACTGTACAACCTAGCTGCCCCAGAAGGCGCTCTTAGAAGTGAATTGAATTTAGAGCAAGATCCTTGGAAAGACCAAGAAATTCCTGCAAAACCCAATTGACCTGAAATGATCTTCTTTAATACCTTCATAACTTTTAACTCTTTATTTCCTTCAGACCTGTACATGGCCCTAGAACAGGGGATCTTAACATTTTTGTGTCATGGATCTGGTAAAGAAAACCCAGCCTTCAATGCAGCAGCCTAGAGAGGGATGAAAGGGAGGCAGGGGCCATTAAATTCCAAATAGAGGGGATTTACATTTGGTCCTGGGGTAAGATGGAGCCACTGACGCTTATCGAGCAATGTTTGCTGAATAAGTTAGTATAGAGCTGTTGACCCAGAGCTGCATACCAACCCATGGGTCTCTAACATGGGTATTAAGAGATGGATATCCTCATCCTTCTTTTCTTCTGCTGATCACCATCTCTCTCCATCTGCTCTCACATGGATACCCAGAGTTCCTACTCTGCTGCCCCTGCCATCTCCTTTTCCCTCTTCCCTTACAGTTGACCTCAGAGAAGTGATTGAAATATGACTTTATTTCTCCTCATCCTGAGTAGCAGCACAATGCAAAACCAGAGACCCATCAGTCACACCCTCTGCCTCCAACATGGGTTTCTTTCCTCATCATTGTACAGACCTGGATCAGGGAACTTAGACTCTTTGCTTTCATAAGTCTTATTGATAGCAGTTTGGGGCTGGGAAGGAAAGGAAAGAAGTCGCTTGGGGCCATCCTGCTCCCTGACTAGTTTCCAAATCTCCAATGAATTCTGTAACTGATGGACAGGGTGATCTTCTTAAAATTATTTTAAAATTTTTATCCTGAACTTAACATACATCAAACATAGTGGACATTTGTATGTACATGGGAGAAAATAAAACAAGGATTGCCCATGAAACTTCATGTCTCTACCATATACTGGTTGCTTAAAAACCTGTGGGTTTCACAATGTCTAGGTTTCAAGTCTATCTTGCTTGTCTGTTCTTCCTTCTGTCTTTTTCTCTCCATTAAAGATATCTCAATTACCTCCTTTTGGAAGAGCTGTCTTGTACAAGTGGACCCCTTCAGACAAGGACTGTCTTTTGCCTTTCTTTGTATCCTCAGCACTTAGCATGAAGACCAGCACATAGGCACTTATTAACTTTTATTGATTTGATTTGACTTGGAATACATTACTAGCACAAATATGAGATGAAAGTATATGGCACAGGCTCAGGGTTATGGAGGGAACTTCGCGGCACGGTTAGCTCTCAGAAATCTTGTGAAGTTGGGCAAATATGCCTTTACTCTTCCTATTTTTCCCCTTTTGATGGAATCTTCCTATTCCCAGGATGTCCAGAATTCTCCTGTTTCATGTTCTCTCCTTCTTGGGTCATTTATCCATGCTGAAATTGGAATGACTCATGACAACTTGTAATGTGGGCACTCCCATAGGTCCTCCTTCTTCCCCAAGCATCAACTCCAAACATTAAAAGATAAAGTATGAATGGAGAAATGTCTGGCATCCTCAAGAGATAGGAAAGGAATTGGTAGGGAATAAGTAGTTATATAGCACCTACTCTGTACCAGGCACTGGTTAGGTGCTTTTTGAAAACATATATTTGATACATACAGCAATCCTTTGGGGTAGGTGCTATTATTGTCCCCATTCTATAGTTGACGAAGTTGAAGAAAACAAATAATGTGACATTCCCCAGGGTCATCTGAGTGTGGAAGGGATCTGAAATCACAGTGTGAATTTCTCTTACATCTAAGTCAGATCCACTTGAAATGGGTTTTACTCTCTTTTATACTTGTAAGGTCAGCCTTGTAGATAACTGAGCAGGAAGAGAGGGTCCAAGGAAATTGTCAATCCTGGGAAATGTTCAAAAAGGTAGGACAGTGGATCTATGTGTGTGTGGTTTTGGGAGGGTGAGCTGTATGTGTGTGGGGGTGATCATAGGACTATATATTTAAAGCTTGAAGAGGATGCTTAATCCAAACTCTTCATTTTATATATGAGTAAACTGAGGCCAAAAATCTTGTCCCAAATTCACACAAGTAGAAATTAGCAAAGTCAGGATTCAAATCCAGGTCTCCTGACTCCAGATTCAGTATTCCCTCCATTTTGCTAGGGGGAAAATAAATAGTAACAGCCAAGAGTCCTAACAAGGATACCTGCCTCCCTTCCACCCCAAAGCTGCTTATAGATCATAATAAACAAAAGACAGATGAGAAGCATCTGAATTGGGGTTGATGCTGCCCCATTAGAAGCTGGGGGATAGAATCTTTGTGTCTGAGCAATGGGGCTTTGATTCTCTAGCTGGATCTTCTTGGCTTCTGTTCGTGTTCTCCTTGCAGTGGTGAATAAAGGAGCTGGTTTCATTGGATACTCAAAGGCAAGAAGAGACGTTTCATGGGACATTTGGTCAAGTCACATTGCTGTGCTCGTGGTAAGTATTCACATATAAGAGACCACAAAAACAATTGCAGTTTATCACCAACATCCCTTGCAGAGAAAGAAAAGGTGGAGGAATTTGATGAAGAAGTCTTTTAAGATCCTCCAAATTAAAGAACACATATTTCAATGCTTGGTGACTTGAAGGCAAAGGTGAACATATTCGAAGATCCCAAAAATTTTGCTAGATGTTGTTCAGGAGTAAGGAATGAGAGAGACAAAAGGCAAGTCAATTATGTGGAAGTTTCATATCTATACAGTATAACCATTTATTTTTTGAGAAGGTTTAGAAGGCACTAGACATGATGTACACAAAATAATGAAGTCAATTACATTTTAATAGACAAGAACATCTGACTGCTGATCTAAGAGTCATCCCTAAATCCTATGTAGTCAAGCTGCCAACTTTTTAGGGGAAAGGATCAAAATTAATACAAAAGTAGAAAAAAAACAGGAAAACATGGTGCATAATGAAAACAACTCTAACATGGTCTTTTTAGTCAAGTTATTAATAATGAGAAATGGGAAATGGAAGAAGAAAAGGGTTACAACAATACCAGTTACAGCAATTTTATAGTAAAGTTTAATCACTAGAAATCAATTATCCAAACAAGGAGACCAAAAAAAATCTAAAAGCTGTCTTAGTCAGCAAAGAATTGATTGACTCACCAAGCAGAAAGATAGGCCACTTAAGGGTAACAGTGCTTTAGAAATATAAATTCGATTGTAAAATCTACAGAAAATGGTGTAAGAGCATGCCTCACAAAAACATCAAGAAGTAATGAAGGGTAAAATGAATTTAAAGAAAGCTTACAAGACATCTAATAAAGTAATGTTAGCCTGAGGACATTTACAGTTGTAATTGAAAGGAAAACCAATAGACAAAAGATGGAAAAGATCTGCATGGATTTTTATAGCAAACTCTTTTCACTGTCAAAGTAGAGTTCCTACATTTGGTCTCTGACATCACAGTCCAGATTTGTTCATGGGGGAAGTGAAAATGACATAAAACAAAATAAAAGGATGCAAAAAAGAACAACTATACCAAATATACAAATACAATCTGTGCCCAATGAGATTTATTGTCAGGGGAGCCAAAGAAAGAGGTAATACCAAATTGGAACAAGAATCTGAGTGTCTTTTTCTCTCAATCCAATACTTTTAGAAACCCTTAGAGTGACAATTGGAAAAGGTTTCAGTGAGAGATGAAAGCTCAGCTCTGCCCACAGGGAAAAAAGTCCTTATTATTGTCAGAAAATGTTTACCTAGAGAATTATACACCATTAACCTATGTGCCTATTTTCCTGTCTATATACAATTTATAGGAAATTACTTATACATGCATTGAGTATATGAAGATTTAAAAGGAAAATTCTATGCTTTTATAAATGAAATTCCACAATAAACCATATCTTTACTATTACACAATTAACTAAAAGACATATGAATTACAAGATCAAACTATGCTTATTTTTTTGTAGATAAGAAAAAACCATCATCTTAGTTGGTGAAACAAAACATGATCTTAAAAGCTCTTCTCCAACACAGCATCTGCTATGGACTTGTCAACATCATAAAAATATCCCTCAGAAGTTATTACAAGAGAGATTACCTTGTTTGATGATTTTCTGATGATTGATATCAAGCAAGGCATAAAATAATTCCAAAGGTATTAGCCAACATGATGAAGGATATCCAGGCCAGGGTCTAAGTTAAAGAAGGATAGCGTATACATGATAAAATCCTTCAGATGCTTCTCTTTGCAGACATCATTAAGGTGATTTTATAAAACTACTGAATACTCTAGAGCCTCCTAAAATGAGTCACTCAAAAGAGTTTGGTTTACCTATTCACACACAGGAAAACCAAACAGATAAAGAATGCTTATAGTTCAGACTATACGATGAAGTCATGAAATCGAATTGGCAACAAAGAATACATCCACTCCATCCATATCTACCTATCCTTCTAGCTCTACTCTTCTATAGCTTCACCTATTTATATCTCTCTCTATATTTATCAATCTGTCTATCTTTCTATCTCAGACACTTCAAATAGGCAATAAGTTAGATAAGCTTTAGAGTCCAGCTATCAGTGTATATATAGATATGTATGTATATATGTATGTATATATATATATATATACACACATATATATGCACACACACATATGTGCGTGAATCTGTCTGCCTTTCTTAGATGAAGCAAATGGTCAATGAATTGGATAAACAACCTATAGAATCCATCTACCAGTGCAAATGTAAATATGTAGGTATGTACATACAAATATGTCTGTCTGTCCATCCATCCATCCATCCATCCATCCATCCATCCATCCATCCATCCATCCATCCATTCATCCGTTTGTCCATCCATTTGTCTGTGTGGTGTCTCTGTCCATCTATTCTTCTATCTATCTATCTATCTATCTATCTATCTATCTATCTATCTATCTATCTATCTATCTATCCATCCATCCATCTACCCACCCACCCACCCACCCATCCATCCATCCACCCATCCATCTCTCTCTCTCTCTCTCTCTCTCTCACTTAAATACAGCAAATGATCAGTGGGTTGGTTCCAGATCTGAATTAGAGGAGAATGTGCTAGAAGGCCCTTGGAAAGTAAATGATTCTAATCTTCTCTCTGAAATAAAGACCTCTCTTTTGAACATCAGGATTCTTCTAATGATTTTGTATAACTATGAGTCATGTAAGACTGCTGTCTCCAAAAGAATTAATGTTGATCATCACCCATAGAAAAATGGAGGGGTGTGTTATACATGTGAAAAGAATGCAACTCATTTCAAAAAAGAATTAGGAAGGAAAAGGAGTACAAACATCATTTTAAAATGTATGATGAAAAAAGACATACATTTATAAGTAGTGAGAGGAAAGGAGACCTGGTGGACAGCTTCCACGCTCTAGTCTATACGGATATTTGAGATGTCAGGAGAAGCTGAGGAAGGTTCCTCCCAGCATGAAGAGTGGACCCTCTGATGGGATGGATAAGAATACTACAGAATGAGCAGGAAAGGTACACTCTGCTTCCTTACAGAGAACATCCAAACTGATGAAATCGCAGATTTACTTGAGTATTTGAGAATCTGTCTCCTTCCCCCACCCCATGTTATGTGCATCTCTAGAAAAGTTTTACGCAATGAATTGTGCCATACATTGGTAGAGATTCCAGGCACAGAATGTACCAATGGTGGGTAGGACTGACTGTGTCACAAAGTCACTGAGAGCTAAGTCACTAATAACACCTTTTTGGCCCTTCCCCACACTTTCAGCTGTCCCTGTACTCATAGTGATAATACCTTTTATGGTCAGAAGTCATAGGACCTTGGCAGAGACTTTTGTTGTTGCTGAGTTGCATTTGACTCTTTGTAACCCCATTTGGGGTTTTCTTGGCAAAAATCCTGGAGTGCTTTGCCATTTCCTTCTACAGTTTATCTTACAGATGAGGAAACTGAGGCAAATAGGGATAAGTGAATTACCAGTGGTCAGCTGACCACTGGGTCTCACAGGTAGGAAGTGTCTGAGGCTGGATTTGAACTCAGGTCTTCCTGACTCCAGGCTTAGTGCTCTATCCATTTGGCCACCTAATTTTCTCTTTTACAGAAACATCAAAATACAAATAAAAGAAATCTAAGGGATTTTAGGGATTATCTGTCCCATCTGTCAATTTACATGAGGAAACAGGCCTTGAGATACAAAGGGGTCTGCCCATGGTCATACTTAATAATAGAATCAAGACAAGAATCCCAAACTCCTTTTCTGACAATCTAGTACCCTAAGAAATAGCCCAGTCAGGGTAAAATTCAAAAAGACTGCAGTAAGAAGCAAGAACCCAACTGTCCCAAGTGTCTCTGCATAAACCTTCTTCCCTTCCCTGGGCAATTAACTCAATAATGAATAGCTGGATACCCTATTGAACCTTTCAAAAAATACATATCATTAATTCTGCTACGATATGTCCTGCTGTTCAAATGAGCTCAGTCCCTGCTCTCTCCCCTTCCCTGCTTTGTCTGGGGGCCAGTGATGAGCAGTGGGGTTTCTCCTCAGTCTTTTCGCAGCTATGTTCGATTAATCAAACAGTCAGCTAAGAAAAGGTATCCTGCAAGTTGCCAAAATGTCAGTTTCCTCTGATTACTCTTTAGAGTGCTGCTCTCTGGAGTGATCAAGACTTGAGGTCTCCCTGAATTCTTCCCAAAGTTGGTCATACGATATCAGGGCAAGAAGGGACCTTGGTGGATAGAAGAAGAACATCGGAAATGTTCATTTATATGATGCGAGTTTTATAGAGTGTTTCCTAAATATCATCTTATTTGATACTTACAACAACCCTGTGAGGGAGGTATGAGGGATATTTTTGCTTCCTTTTTGTAGATGAGATTTAATCTAGTTAAGGCGCTTGTCCATGATCACATAGCTTGTAAATGTCATAGATGGGATTTGAAACCAGTCCTCCACTAATGACAAGTTCAAGGTTCTTTCTGAACACCTATGCTTTCACCCTAGATTGTAACCCATTAATCAATCAAATGGCACTTATCAAGCACCTACTATGCACCAGACACAGTGCTGAGAGCTGGGAATAAAATCAAAAGCAAACAATAACAATGTGCTACCCGAAAGTAGCACACAGTCTAATAATGAAGGAGGTAACATGCAAACAGCGACATCCAAAGTGAGGAAGGGAGTACTTAGATTCTTAGAAGGAAGGTACTGAGATTAAGGAGGACTGGAAAAGGCTTCTTACAGGAAGCAAGATTTCAGCATTCTGGGGAGGGGGGCACCTGACTGAAGACAAGGGGAGGAGGGGGAAAAGGGGGAGAGCCTGGAGATGTGAGCTGGACTTGTTTGTTTAACACTTTTGACCTTCCAATAAGACCTTGGCTTCAATATCTTTCTCTATTAATAGGAAAGAAAAAATACTTGAATTCTCTACCTAAAAGTCTTACTATTATGAAGGGAGGCCCCGGATTCTTGGTTAACGCTATGAAGATCACAGATGTGAATAATCTTTAAAAATGAGAAACTTCATGCCAACTTATGGTATTATCCTTTACTGAAAGAGGCACTTTTTGGGAAAAAAGTTAATTCTTGAAAAAACATTTTCTTATAGCAGTAAACGTGATTTACTCTCTAAATATATAATAGCTTTTTAACATCAGGTCTAGGCCCATGTTCAGAGCATAACACAACTGATCATTCCCAGATTCTGTTCTGGCTGACCACTGGTAAAGAGATTTGGGTGTATAGAATACTATGCAATTGATTGCTTGTCAATAGGCCTCAGTCAACCTGAAAATAGTCATTTCAATGCAGAATTTTAACGTCCATAAACACAGTTGTCCTTAGTCATAAATAGAGCAGGAGCCTGCCTGCACAGAGTGATTTCAAGGACACCAAGGAAAAAACTTTTTCTTAGCTGTTTGCAAGCTGATGTCTGACAGTCTTTCATTGGAGGACAGAACCTTTCCTTCCTCAGGAACAAATAAACCTGAGCGTATAATTTCCCTTAGCATAGTATCCCCACCCCTCCCTCCTGAAAGGTAGATGGGAGCCCAGAGATTGATGCAGATGTAGGGAGAACAAAGTCTTTCCTGAGAGCAGCCTGAATGGCTAGGCAAGAGAGATCATTAGGGTTCTGTGAACCTACAATGGGAAGGCAGGAAGAAAAGGAACACTCGAAATATTATTCTTTAATATCTATGTTCATGAAAACATCAACAAAGAGACCTCTGAGTCTCTCGCTCACTCGTTATTGATGAGGCACGCTCTCAGGAAGGAAGGGAGGCTTAGCCCAGGATTGTGTTTATGCTGCTGTTTCAGAAGCTTAGGAAAGGGGAAACAATGGCAGACCTGGTGACTTGGCTTTCATGGTCATGCTTCCAAATGGCATCACATAATGTACTGGAAAGAGCATTAGACTAAACTGGGCTTCAAGAGGCCTGAGTTCTAGTTTTGGCTCCAACGCTTCTTCATTATGTGACCTTGGCCAAGTGTTTGCTCTTACTGTGCTTCAGTACATTTGGAAAATAAGGGGTTGAACTGAGCATGGTGGCACATGCCTGTAATCTCTGCTACTGGGGAGGCTGAGACTGATGGATCACTTGAGCTCAGGAACTCCAAGATGCAGGGAGTGGGGAAATGATATATGTGGGAGGGAGGAGGAGGCAGGGAGAAGCACCTCCTCCTGCCCAAGGAGGGGTCAAATTGGGAAAGATAAGAAATGAGTTGATGGGCTCTCCTGTGCTGATCAGTGTTGGGCTTGGGCCCATGCATGGCCATTTCCCTTACGGTCTGGTGATACAGGAAGGAAGGAACAAATGAACAAAGGGAAGAGAAGGACAATAAGGAGGTTTGACTAGATCTAGGGTTCCTAATCAGGGATCTGCAATTTTTTATTTTGATAACTCTATTTCAATATAGTTTCCTTATAATCTGGTAGATTTTGTTTTATTCATGTAAAAACCTTTTTCTGAGAAAGGGGCTTTAGGGCTTCATCAGATGCTGCCCAAAGAGTTTATGGAACAAAAACCACTAAGAGTTGCTGGCCTAGATTGTCTCTGATGCCCCGCCATCTCTAAATCTTATCCTTTTTGAAAGACATAGCTATGTTAGGATAATCAAACCATTTTTTAAAAAACCTTTTGAAGGGGGGAAGGCAGGGTTGTGACTTACCCAAGGTCACATAGCTAGTAAGCATTAAGTGTCTGAGGCTGGATTTGAACTCAGATCCTCCTGGCTCCAGTGTTGGTGTTCTATTCACTGTACCACCTAGCTACCCCATAATCTAACCAATTTGAGGGTTGCTCTCATGCCCCCAATTCTGGTCTAGTATACTGGCCTTGCTACCTGATTTGCCAGTGGCTAGAAATGATTCACAAGTGTGTTAACTCCCTTTGAGGTTGCTGTTTTACTATCTATTGATAACTAGGCTTGAACTAAGTACCCGGGCTGAAATACTGAGTATATAAGCTTAAACACCAAGTAGCTGATCTTAAACTGATCCATAGTATTCTCCCTGGATCAAGGGGGCATTCAGAAAGGTCATAAAGTCATAGGAAGAGCAGAAGGGTCACCAGAATATAAATTGTTAGAAAAAAGACTGTCAAAGCCAGAAGAGGTCTTAGGAAGTAGACCATCAGAGCTGGAAGGTGTGTTAGAACACTGAATGTTAGAGGTGGGAGGGACCTTAGAATACAGCATGTTAGAGGTGAGAGGGACCTTAGAACACAGAATATTCAAGTTGTGGACTACAGAGGACATAAAATCCAACTCCCTTAATTTTAAGGTTGAGGGACTGAAGCCCCAAGAGGAAAATCCTCTCTCCTAATCACATACAGGAGATTAGCTACAAAACCAGTTTTAAAATCTGTTTCTCCTGCCTTTCAGTCCAGTGTTCCTTCCCTTCCATGGGGGTTTTAAGGAAGATAACAAGAAAATGTCAGACGTACATTTCAAAAACCGACAATTCCATATACATGAATCAAGAAGAACAATAATTGCCTTTTACCACATGGATAAGAACTCAGTGGGGAGCAAGGTACATGAACTCCTACAACTCATGGATATCAGTATAAAGAGAAACTACCCGTCAATGGAATAACTTAAAGAGAAATATCTTATATTGGCAAAGCAGGCCTTTCTTGAAAGTTATCCAAGTGAATGAACCCTCCAGAGTGAAGAATGACCAATAAAAACTAAACAATCATTGCAAGGGAAGAGTGGCTTTGAAGATACTGTCGACTCTATTAATCAAGGGAATGAGCAACCGTAAATCCAAGCAGGAGGGAAATGAGGATCTTCATAGAGAGTGACTCCATTTTTATTAGGTTTCTGAAGACGGGTGTTATCAACAGTAGAAAGTAAAAAAATGCTGGGTATGATCAGGAGCGGCCAAGAGAAGCCAAGGGCTTTTATTAGGGAGAACAGAATTCTAGCTATAATATACGGTGTCTTTTCATCTGTGCTACAGGGTCATGGGAAGTAAGGCAGAGAGTCTGGAAAGCTGGGGGTCAGCCAGGGGACCTAGAATTTGATGGTCGATTGGGAGATGAAGATCTGGAGCCTGATTATGTACAGTGGGCTTAGAGGCTGGAGATCAGGAGCCAGGAGGATACAGGAACTGGGCAGGAGAAGTGATTGGAGACATCGACAACCTAACCTTGATGATGAGTGGGTTATCTGAGGTAGCTGTGAGGCATCAGACACACTCAATCCCAGGCATGGATGCCTGGTGGCCCAGGTGTTTTAAAGATTCCAGGGTCATATTCCCCACGTCCCTATCCCTGGCTTTCTCTTGCAACTGGATCTTCTTTGTTTTCATACTGATGATGTCTCTTGTTATGCTTGTAGATAAGATGGAGAAATGTCGGCTAGTTAACACGTGCAAGTTAAGTGAATTTAGAGCTGGGGGTATGGTTAGATCAAAAGTGCAAAGTTGTTTCTATCTCTCTGTTTCTCTTTGTCTGTCTGTCTGTCTCTGTCTCTCTCTCTTACTCTCTCTCTCTCTCTCTCTCTCTCTCTCACACACACACACACACACACACACACACAAACACACCAGTCCATTTCTCATCACTAGTCATCCCACACACCTAGAATGCACTCACTCATTACTTCTGCCTCAGAGTCTCTCTCTTCCTTTTAAATTGCAGCTGAAACACGATGTTCTGCATGGAGTTTTTCTCTTGGACCCCTCTCAACTGCAAGTGCCTTTCATTCTTGTACTTAATTACTGCGTATACATTTGCATTTCTTTACTTTTTATTTATGCTGTACATAGTTTTATATGTATTTGCTCACTCCATGCAGATGTAAGCTCCCTGGAAGTAGGGATTATTTCATTCTTTTGATTCTTTCATTATGGGGACAGCTAAGTGGTCCTGAACCTGAAGTTAGGAAAACCTGAGTTTAGATCTAGCCTCTATGATGGATTTGCTGTGTGACCTCCAACAAGTCACTTAATCTGTTTCAATTTCCTTCTCTATAAAATGAAATGAGATAATATTTATAAAGCACTTTGCAAATCTCAGAGTGCTATATAAATGTTAGCCATTATTATTACTTATATCCCTAGGACCTAGAATAGTGCCTGGAACAGGAATTCTGTGTGTGTGTGTGTGTGTGTGTGTGTGTGTGTGTGTGTGTGTGTGTGTGTCTGGTGAAGCCTAATAAATCCTTTCTCAGAATAATATTTTTTAATGATTGAGGGAAATTCAAAATTTTAGTTACAGGCTATGAAAATAAAGATGTAATTTTTTTCTCATTCAAACTCATGTACTCCATGAAATCTATCCATGGACCTCTATGGACACCAGGTTAAGAATCTCTGGTCTGCTACATAGTAGGTACTCAGCAAATACTTGTAGACTGACTGATGATGGATCAATATTTAGAAATTATTCTACAGTGGAGCAACTCAAGGATCTGTCCTTTGGACCTATGCCTGTCAACATTTTTTTTTCAGTGACTTGGGTAAAGAGATAGATGCCATGCTTGTTAACTTTGTGGATATCACAAAACTTGGAGGGTTAGCTAATGCAGTGGATGACAGAGAGACTCTAAAAATAATAGACCAAACCAAAAATATGAAACTCAACAAGGAGAAATGTAAAATGTAAATATAAAATTGTAAAATGTAAAAAAATCTACATTTGGGCTTAGAAAATCAACCCTGCAAATATAGGAGGTGAGAGATGTGGTTTTCACCATCTTTGTGAAAAAGAACTGGGGTCTGAGTAGACCACAAGTTACATATGGGTTAATAGTGCCCCATAGCATGATAAAAGTCTGTGTTGTCCTAGGTTACATTAACAGAGGCATGCCATATAGAATGAGGAAGGTGATAGGACTACTTTACTTTGTCCTGGTCAGAATGCATCTGAAAAATGGTGTCCAGTGCTGGGTCCATAGATATAGAATGGCTGATCCGAGATTAGCTAGAGTATGTCCAGAAGAGTACTATGAGTAAGCTGACAGGACTGGAAATTATCTCATGCAGGAAGTATTTGAAGGAACCTCGGCTGTTGGGGCTGGAGAAGAGGAAACTCTAGGCAGGACATGATAACCACTTTCAAGTATTTGAAGGGTTGTCAGATGAAAAAGGATTTATGTTTATTCTGGTCCTCTCCAGAGCGTAAGGAATAGAAGTTATAAAGGGGCAAATTTAGGGTTGATGTTAGGGGGGAAAAACCCTAACAATTAATGATTAACATTTAATTTCCCCTAAATGGAAAGTGATGCCTCAGGACATACCCTTATTGGAGAGTTTCAGATTCATTGGTCATGTTGTAGAGAGGTGTCCTGCACCATGTGGCCTCCAATGTCCCTCCCAGCTCTGAGACTGGTATTTCCTATATTAAAACTGGCATACGTCTCATGACAACATTCTGGGTGGACTCTTAATTTGAGTCAGGAGGGAACAATGACAGTGGTTCTAAGAATGACTGACAATGAACAGCCAAATGTTACATAAATGATTACATACATTACATACATGATTACATGCATATATTTTTACTACACAACATTCATATGAGAAAGAAGGGCCAGCTCTTTTCAACATCATCATCTATAGATAGGGAAATTGAGATTCAGAGATATGAAAGTGAGTTTTCCTGAGGTCACACAGCTAGTTATGGAAAGGGTCAAGACTGCAGCCAAGGCTGGGTTCTTTCCATTTCCATCCCTTTGGAAATGCTCAGGAATGGTTCCCCTTCCAGGATAGAAAGATGTCCAATGGGACTGGACCTCAGCATATCCCATACAGTCTCCCAAGCTGTTAATACATTGGTGAAGTCTGTCTTCCCTCAGTCCTAAATAAGGAGGCTTTCAGGAGTTCAAAGTAAAAAGAACTCCTGCGTTTTCAATCTGCAACTTTGATCTGTTCTTAAGAATGAACATTTTATTCACAATGGAGAATTCAGTGCTTTCTACACATCCATAAGGGTCCCAAGGAAGGACAGGAAATTCACACAGCCACAATGTGTTTTCATTAGCTGCAGTGCTCTATAGCAGAAGAGCATGGGAATTGGAATTATGAAGGCTTGAATTCAAATCTCAGACATTTACTAACTGGGTGATGAAAGAAAGTCATTTAAACTCTCAGCTTCTTCTTGTGTGAAATGAGAATAATAATAAATAACCTATAGTATCCAATAGGGTTGTTGTGATGAGTAAATAAGATCACATATGAAAAGTGTTTTGAAAACCTTAAAATTATGTATGTGTGAACATTAATACTATAAAATGTGGCAGAGGGAAATCCTTTCTCTTTGAGTCACATATATTGATTCTAATGCATCTTTCTTCTCTGTGAAAGTCTTTGGAGACCATTGGAGAAATTTTCAGGGTAATTTCCATGGATTTGTCCAGTTGCCTGGAAGAATATGGGAGGTAAAAAGCAAATGGAAAATGAGGTTCCAAAGACTCAGTGGGAGGGAGTGATCCAAGGAGAAGTGAAAAGTCTAGGGACCCAGGAAGGGAGAAGGTGAATGAGATTCAGTCAAGGAGGATAAGTAGAAGGTGAGGTCCACAGTCTCCTGTGGAGACCCTTTGTGTGGAATGAAGGGCTATGTAACATGGACATGGGATACCCATGAACGAATTGCAAGACGATCAGTCGGGATTCCAGTCCTGCTCACCCCTTCTCAAAAGTCTAACTGCTCCTGAACTGGCACCAGCTCCCAGGTAGGACAGCTGGACAGCAGTGGCTTCTGAGGTCAGACAGGGAACAGTGAAAAGCAGGACAGACTATCCCTGCTGAGAATCAAGGATTAGTGGCATCAGAGCCACTAGGAAAGGAGTCAGGGAGCCAGAGAGAAGATAGGTCAGAGACAGAGCTGCTAGGATCGGAGACCAGAGGAGAGGCTGTAAAAGTATCTGGCAGCTCTGAACTTCAACAACTAGGATTAAATGAGTCTGCCTTCCTTCTTGGGGCCCCAACCAGGAAACTACTACAAGTCACTTTCCAGGTCCATGGTGGGGAGTAAGGGAAGGGAGGTCTCAATTATTTGCAGATTTCTGTATCTTTTACTATGTATATAAAACTTTTCAGTGTCTAGACACAAGACTGTGTGACCTTTGAGGGAGGCAAGATCATAGAGTACTAGGTTCTACCCCCTAGGTCACAAATAAGTCAGAGAAATAAGAAATAATAAAGTGCACCCAGATCCTTTGTGTCCAGAGAAGCCTCTGAGACCAGGGAGATGGAACCCAGCACAGTGATCATTCGTGCTCATTTCTTAACCATCTTTCCACGTTTGTAGGTCTTGCATCAATAGACTCCCTGAGAGGAACTATCTGCAGGAATCTTCTCTTGTGTCCCAACCATATCTACAGGGTGAGTTACATAATATGCAGTTGGTAAGAAGACCATGCTTGACTCGGTGGGTCTCCAACAAATTTGCTTACTCTCCATGCTGCCTGCCTCTTCTGATCTCTCCCCTCTGTGGCCTCATCTTATAACTTGTCTGATGGGGAGGAGTCAGAGCAGAGACACTGGGGAGGTAAAGCTGAGACCCACATTTTGGGCAGCAAATCAAACCACTTCAACTCATTTAACTCAAGCGTGAGGGGAAGTGGATGGTGCACGTAGAGAGACCTGGGTTCCATTTCTGCTTCTGCCATTAGTCAACAGTGTGACCCTTCCCCATACCTCAGTTCCCAGACTAATGTGATAAGGGAGGTAAGCTAGACTGAATTTAATTAAACAGGCATTTAGTTAACAGCCCACAGGGAGGGTCCTCACCTCAAGGAGTTCATGTTCCAGTTGAGATAATAATGCCATCATGAGCTGGAAGGGACCTCCGGGGTGATCTAGTTTAACCCCAAGTTTGCCAGGCCTAGAGTCTGGAAGACCTGAGTTCAAATCTGGACTCAGATATTTCCTAGGCATGTGTCCCTGGGTAAGTCACTTAATCACTGCTTGCCTCAGTTTCTCCAAAGGAAATGTTATTTATAAAGCACCCTGAACATTGCCTGGCATATAGCAGGTGCTTAATAAATGTTTATTCCTTCCCCCTATATGAGAGGCTGGACTCAAACCCTATTTTGAGGCTGTGTCTTTATCCCCTCTGCCACACTGTCTCTGTGACTAGGGACAAATTGTTCAATCTCTTTAATTCTAAATTTCCTTAACTGTAAAATAAAGACAAAAGTTCTTGTACTGCCTACTTCACAGACATGCTCCCAAGGAAGCACTTTGTAGACCTGAAAACACTCCAGAAATAGGAGTTGTTAGTTATAGATGGGGCGGCTAGGTGGTGCCATAGAGCACAGACTCAGCTTCTGGGATTCAAATCTGGCCTCAAACGCTTACTAGCTGTGTCACCCTGGACAAGTCACTTAACCCTGTTTACCTCAGTTTCTTCATCTGTAAGAAAAAGTTGGAGAAGGAGATGGCAAAGCACTCCAGTATCTTTGCCAAGAAAACCCCAAATGGCATTACAAAGAGTCAGACATGACTGAAGAACAGTAATAGATAATTATTACTTACAAAATGGAACTCGTGATATTTAGACTGTGTCACAGAGCTGTCATGGGGAGGATGCTTTGGTACAGAGCATGATCATTTTATCACGTGAATTGTTAAAATTAATGTTATTGCAGAACATGGCCACGTACTCTGTGGCATAGACAGAGATGAGATTTGTGGTTGGTATAGTGAGGAAAGGCCTCATGTAGAGAAGGTGGGCCAAGACAGGTGTGCTTTGGATAAGTAGAAGTGCCAGCCTAATTGTGGGACCATAGCACTGTGTTCAGCACAATACACACAAAAGGTGCTCAATAAATGATAGTTGGCTGACTTGGAGGAAAAACAGAGAGGCAGAAATGAACAAAGTATGTCAGAGAAGAGACTAGTCTGGCTAGAGCACATGATTTTTGAGATGGAAAGAGGAGAGATTTGGAGGGATTGTTAAGGGGTGTGTGTGTGTGTGTGTGTTGTGTTGTGTTGTGTTAAGGACTGTTAAGGGGTCCCCTGAACTTGTCTTTTTGATTGTCTGTTGACAATTGGGGGAAAGGGGGTAGATTATAATAGACTTCAAACGTCCGACATCACTTGGATTTGACATGACAGGTGGTGGGGAGTTATTGAGGAATCTTATCCAGGAGAGTAACCTGAGGGAAAGCACAGTTTGAGGACACTCTGCCTTTCTAGGTAGAGGGAAGTTGGGGGAGCAAAAAAAGAGAGAAAATAAATGGAAAAGGAAGTTGCTGCCATCTTAACAAACGTTCCAAGACAGATATTATCATGCAATGTACTAGATTTAGGGTCAAAGAACCTGGGTTTAAAGCCTTGTTACCTGTGTAATTTGGGGCAAATCTCTTAACCTCTCTGGGCATCAGTCAGATAACCACATGACTTATAAGGTCCTTGCCACCTTAAAATCCTAAAATCCCGGGTTTCTTCCTTGTTGTGCTCATGAAAGGAATACACACACTCTGTCCCTGCCAGATGGAAGCCAACAGGAAATTACATTCTTGATGAGGCTGCTGTCTCCAGGCAGCCAGAGACTCTGTGTTATTGCCCAAGGTCCTTATCAGCATGACCCACTCTATCAGTGGTGGAAGTAATGAAAGTCGAAGAGAAATCTGCCTGGAGCCCAGCCTTATTGATGCTGTTGATTATCGGAGCCTGGGGAGGTAGGATAGTGGTGGGCAGACCCCTGTGGAAGCGTCTCACCCTCTGGGTGCTGAGTCAATGGAAAAGGGAGTTGTCTGCTCAGCCTCCAGGCCCAACTACTGACTCACAGAATCTGAGAGGGAGAGGAACTTCAGAAGTAATCAAATCCAATCTTCCTCATAACACAGGAAGAACTTGGACAGCATCCCTTAAAAATGGTCAGCCAGTCTCTGTCTGAATACCTCCAGTGAGGAGGAGTTTACTGCCTCCCAACAATATCTCCTGCTTTATGGAACAGTAAAAAGAGCACTATGCTAACTGTTGGGGATACAAAAACAAGCAAGCAAGATAGTCCTTGCCCTCAAAAAGCTTACCTTCTACTAGGGGAAGATAACACATCAAAAGTGAAAAGCAGGGTGGAGGTGGGAAAGTATGAGCTCAGCAGTATGGCTTGCAGATGGATGGGAAGTGGTTTGTGGGGCCAGTGACCCAGCTAGATAATATGAAACCTTACTGATCAGAGCTTAGAACCCAAAAGTTGGAGTCTGAGTTCTGGTGGAAGGAGCAGAGTGCCAGGGTTCAGGTAGCATGGCTTGAAGACGTCTGGGAAGTATGTAGGGATAATCCCCTCTGCCTCCCCTCCCCCAAGTCTCCTCTCCTCCAAGCTAAACATTCCGTTTTTCTCAAACACTTGTTGCATGAGTTTTTAGACAATCCAGCACATGTGCTCCAACTTGAAAATGACTCCCTTACAATATGGTACTCAGCATTTGACCCAGTCTGATCAATGTAAAATATGAATTCTCACTTGCCTTCAACTACTCTGATCTATATGGAGACATTTCCAGCTTTGGTTTAGGGTTAGATGATCAAAGATGTAGAGTTAGGAGGGACTTTAGAGTTCACCTTATCCAATTCTTGCATTTTACCAATGAGGAAACTAAGATGCAGAGTGGGGAAGGGACCTGCCCAAAGGATCCCACAGCTTCTAACTGGCAACATTTATTTGTGTTCATATCTAGTCTTGCTAACTCACAATTACATTATACTACACTATGCCTTTCAGTTGCAAAAATGGAAAGGAAATGATCTATGGGCTGGATAAGTCCTGATTGCCAAGATCTAGCATTCACTTACTTGATGAATGTTGTGCATAGTCTTATATATGGGTGAGAAGGCAAAAGGCAGCAGAGAAGTAACCTTCTGATTAACATTTAGCACAGGTCTGATGTGTAAGCCCCTCAGCCCTACAGGTGTACCTGAGTCAGAAGGGGCACATCCCCCAATCTAGGACTAATATATGACAATGTATTCAATTAAGATAGGAGCAAGGGGTACATATTTCTGCTGTAGAAGAACAAATCCCTGAGGGGATAGGTGACATTAGACTAATGGTCATGTCAATGACCCTCTTGGTAGCCGGCTTCCTGATTTCTAATTTTCAAGCTTCTCAGGCTGAAACTCCTACTTTAGAATTTAGTGACTTTCTCATACCCATCACCATGTTCATTCCTTGTAACCAGTGGATAGTATGCCATTGTGACATGGGGGGAGTATCACTGAATTGGGAGGTAAGAGACTTGAGTTTACCATTGACTTTACCACTTATTCATCCTTTTTCCTTGAGTAACTTATCTTCCCACCCTGAGCTTTAGCTTCCTCTTTTGTAAATAAAGGAGGTTGCACTCAATGGTATTCGAGGTCCTTTCCAATCATTAAATTCTTTTCTATGACTAAAACATGCTGTTGAGGATGCTGTCCTGCTTATCCTAAGCTCATGCTTTTTGGCCAGTGTTCCCTTGAGATTATTTCAGTTTTAATCAGACAATCACACTCTCTGAAAGTCAAGTGTTCGAGAGCAGAATCTAGTCTTTCAATCAAGCAATTCAACACACATTTAATGATATGCACAATCATAAATATGCATCAGGGTAACTGGGAATAAATGAGCAGCAGTTCACACAAATTACTATAATTAATATCGCCATTAGATAGCCGCTAACAACAAAAAAGTTTATTTTCCAGTCTTCTCTGCTTGCGTGGTGAGTTTTCCAGTGGCGTTTGTAAAGGACTCAAGGATCACAGACTTTGAGCTTCCATTGCCTCATTCAATCCTCATGAGAATGAGCTGAGGTAGGTCAAGTATTTTCCCAGGACTTGGGTTAGATTCCCTGTCCTCTACTTTGTATATTCCATTCTCTTCCTTTATTTTAAAATCTGAACAACATATGTCTTTCTCTGGTCTCATAGGTCATTGCTTATTCTCCATAATCTTTCAAATATCACTAAAATTTCACCAGTCACATTGGTCAATTCTCTCAGTACCTGAAAATGACTTGAATTCATCAAGAACAGCTAAATTGCTTTCCTACCATCTCCTTACCTAACTTGAGTATCATTGGCTAAAAGCAATTCTTCTTGGCAAAGAAGACAGATATCAAGTAAGAATTACGGTGTTCTGCCTCTATCAATAGTTATCATTATCCCATCCACTTTGACCAATGGAACAAACTTTACTTTACAAATCTCCTGTTTCTCCTAATATGACTCCCCCTAAACCCTCTTTATGTCCTTGCCCGGCTTTTGCTCATTTGTAGCACTCCTGGGATTATTCTGATAGGACCACGTCTCACTTTTGTAATTTTCCTCTGTGACTTTCCCTTGCTTGTTTACATATGTGTATATTATTTTTATTCTGTAAATTTTAATATTTTTCTCAGTTACATGTAGAACAATCCCTAACCGGTATGTATGTATGTGTGTGTGTGTCTGTCTGTCTGTCTGTCTGTGTTTATATCAATTTTGCATTTCAATTTCTCTCTTACTCTTTCTCCTCTTATCAAGATAGCAAACAATTTTTATAAAGGTTATACATGTCCATGCATAGTCTTAAAATCACAGTTAACTTGGTAAATTTTCAGTGGGTTGCTTCAGTCACCTCCCATTTTTACTCCTCATTGGAACTGTTTCCCTTTGAGTTTTCAGAAATTTATTCTTGAAAATTTTCTCATCCCTTCCAGGCAGATTCTCTTTGCCAAATTTTGGCTCATTGGGTCCTCTCTCTCTTTTGAGATGTACTCCCCTAAAATTCAGGGTAAAAATAAAACTATACCTGACTTTCCTCTTCTCTGTTGCAAAATCTAGGAGGCTGGAGTTTGGAGGGAGTGTGTCAGTGTGTTGTCAGAGTTAAAGAAGTCTCAAGCATATGGCCAGAGTTGGGGGCAGAGTCAAAGTCAGTGTGTAGCTGAGAACAAAGTCTAATTGGCCAATGTAGCACAGGGCTCTAACTACTGAATGCTAAAGCCCTCAAGGGTTCTTAATGTTTTGTGTGTGTGTGTGTGTGTGTGTATGTGTGTGTCCTGGACCCTTTTGGCATTCTGAGGAAGCCTACAAATACCTTTTCAGAAACATATTCTTAAATGTACAAAATAAAGTACATGGGATTACAAAGGAAACCAAATATATAAAAATTCAATTATCTATATCTACCTCTCTCCTTCTCTTATATCTTTATCTCTATTTTTCTCTCTACCTATCTCTCTCTCATCCATCCATCTATCTATCTATCTATCTATCTATCTATCTATCTATCTATCTATCCATCTCTCTCTCTGTCCATCCATCCATCCATCCACATCCATCCATCCATCTATCCATCCATCTATCTATCTATCTATCTATCTATCTATCTATCTATCTATCTATCTATCTGTCTGTCTGTCTGTCTATCTACCCTCTAATTTTATCTACATAAAAATAGATATATATTTTAACTGTCCACAGACACCAAGTTCAGAACCCCTGGTCTAGGAGAAGATGATGCTGTAAGGAGTGTATAAAGATTATAGATTCAGCCCAACCCTTTCATTTGACAGATAAAGAAATGATGACCCAGAGAGGTTAAACTAACTTGCTTAAGGTCACATGGTGAGTATAGGGCAGAGCCAGAGTCACCTGGTGTTCACAGATCCAGAGCTGGAAGGATCTCAGAGACCATATAGCCTGACTCTATCATTTTATAGAAGAGGAAGCCTAGACTCAGGGACGTTAAATCACAGGACCAAGGCTACCTGGGTAATAAGCAATGAAGGAATCTACCCAAGTTCTCTGACCACCAAACCCAGACAACTCTTCTCACCACGTTATCATTCCTTTGGCAAAGTCAGTGGTAATGATTCCATACTTGGGTCCAACTGGCGCAATTCTAGTTACAAAGAACTACACTAAGAAAGGGAATAAATCTTATTGTCTGTATTTAACAGAGAGACTTACAACACTTTAGCTCAGTTTTTACAGATGAGGAAGTTGGGGCTCACATTGGGCATATGACTTGCCCAAGGTCACACCAATATGGGCTATAGGTGAAACTCAAACCCAAGGTCTTTTGACACCAAGTCCTTTGTTCTTGCTGCTCATTCACACTGCTTCTAAATCCGGGACACCAGGGAATGGACATTTAAAGCCTAGCTTCAGCTTGGCTACAAAAAGCACTTCCTCAGCCCTGAGAATGCCTTACATTCACATTACATTTTTACCGATCCCCACCACACACCATTAAGTGTAATGCTTTCAATTATGGTTCCCAAATACGCATTTAATTTCAATTCAACAAGATGGTTCCAAGTTAATAAAATTAAAAACAGCAAGTTCATCAACTGTGTAATAGTTAATGTCTCCAGTCCTGAGCAGAGGCAATGCTGGAATTAACAGCTGTCTTATCACATGCAAATTAAATTCAGCCCCGGAAACTTCATCTCTTTCTTGGGCCCACCTGGGAAGATCAGGACTGTGCTTGCTGGTCCTGGTTTTATGAAGACATGCATGGGAGAATATCATTTGGGGCCAAGGGAGAGGGAAGACAGTCCACTCTGAGATCCCAAGGAAGAGCTGGGGGAGGGAGAGGGAAGAGGAGAAAGTGCACTCAGTTTGAGAGTTCAGAGTCTGAGAAGGATCATAGATCAAAGCCTAGAAGGGTCCTTGGTACTCTCTCACTTTAGAGATGAGGAAACAGCGGCAGAGAAGGGTTAATTGAGTTGCTTAGGGTCACATAGATAGGTAGTAAGTCAGTCAATAAACACTGATTAAATGCCTTCCGTGTGCCAGTTGCTGTTCTAAGCACTGGATAGTATTGAAAGATTTGAACTCGGGGCTCCCTGACTCCAAAACCAGTGCCCTGTCCACTATACATCACAAGTCAAGATTTCTGGTCCTCAAAGGTAAAAACAGTGATGTTAAGGAATGATGAGAATGATAATGACCCAAACCTAGAAGGTTAGAGCTGGACACAGAGGAACCTATCTGGTTAGAATGCAGGCTCTCCCAGTCACTCATGTGACCTTGGGCAAGTCATTGCACTTGTTTGGGGCTAGGTTTTGTGATCTATGAAGAGAAAGGGAAAGGCAATAAGCAATTACATAGCTCCTACCATGGGCCAGGCACTGGGCTAAGCATTTTTATAAATATTTTCTCATTTGAGACTTACAACAATGCTACAAGGTGGGTGTCCTTTTCTTCAAATTATATTTGAGGAAACTGAGGTAAACAGAGTTAAGTGACTTGCCCAGGGTCACACAGTGAGTGTCTTCCTGACCCCAAACCTGGTGCTCTGCTCTCGATGGTGCCACCTACCTCCTCTATAATAGTAATAGCTAGCATTTATTTAGTGCTTACTTTGTGCTAGTCACTCTGCTAAGTGTTTTATAATTATTAGCTCATTATATCCTTACAATGATCCTGGGAGGTAGGTGCTACCATGATTCCTATGTTACAGATGAGGACACTGAGGCAAACAGGTTAAGTGACTTCTCCAAGGTCACATAACTACTAAGTGTCTGAGGCCAGATTTGAACTCAGGAAGGTGAGTCTTCTTGACTCCAGGCCTGGAATTCTGTCTATGACACCACAGTGTGCTATGAACTCACATCTTCTGAAGCTAAAGCTCATTTGTGTTCATTTCACTGCCCTGAAGCAAGCCCTGAAATGCATTAGACCTGAATTCAGGAAGACCTAAGTTCAAATCTGGCCTCAGACATCTGGACGAGTCATGTAATCTCTGCCTCAGTTTTCTTAACTGTAAAATGGGTATGATAATAGTATCTACCTCTCAGGGTTGTGACGATCAATTATAAAGTATTTAGCACAGTGCCTGACATGTAGTAGGAGATTAATAAAAGCTTTTCTTTCCTTCCCCTTTCTATCTACTCTACTATATTGCCCCTCGTCTGTATTCTATACAAGATAACAATATTCACATCATCAAAGTGCTTTGTAAAGCTTAAAGTGTAACACAAATAGGAGATTTTATTATTACCAGGAGTCATCGAATGTCAGCATGGAAAGGGAACCCCAAGGGTACTAGCCTAATCCCTATTTATCAGTGAGAAAATTGAGGCACAGAGAGTAAAAGGGATTTGACTGAGGGATCACAGTCATTTGATGGCAGTAGAGGGACCAAATCTAGAATCTCAAAATGTGGCACTAATTAATTCCCATTGCATCTGAAGAAAATTTTCTAGACTATAAGGTGGTGATGGCAGGAAATAGAGAATTTATTTAAATTTTAAGTTTCTCCAGTATCTCCCTGAGGGCACTGCATACAGCAGGGACTTAAACATTGTTTGGGATGGCGGTGTAGAAGCAGCAAGGTTCTGCAGCTCCCACACAACCAACCAAAATACCCATAAAATATGACTCTCAACAAAGTCTAGGACTCTCAAACTCACAAAAATACAGAAAACACATCTCTCGCTGAAGGCAGCTCAGCAAGGGGCTCACCGTAGCAGGCCGGGAGCCGAGGCCAGCCCAGCCTGAAACAGAAAAGCAGCCAGGCCCCAGAACTGCCAGAGGAGCTGAGCCAAGCTGCAGCCAGTCTACAAGAGAGAAGATCTACAACATCTGATCAACTCCACTTCTAGCAAGGTGTGAAAAACAAGGAATAGAGAAAGGCAGTTTGACAGCAGGGGCTCATCTCCCAGGCTGGCAGGCCAGGAGCCGAGACCAGACCAGCCCAAAACCAAAAACCATGGCCAGGCCTCAGGGTGGTCAGGAGGAGCCGAGCCTCCCAAGCCACAGTGTGAGTCTACCTTGGGGAGCACCTGGAGGGATTTTCACATCTAGCAAGACAGGATTACATAAAGCCAGTTAAAGTGAAACTTTGAAACTTAATTTGGGGGAGGAAAAGCAGTTTGGCCAACCTGCCCCCAGGGCAAAGAAGCAGTGGGGGAAGGGCAGGAACTACTGTAACCGGCGGCTGCCCTTACTGGGCTGCTTCAGAGCCCCTGCCCTGCAGACCCCGCAGGGGGGCTGAGTCGATTGATCAGGGCCAAGTGCTCTTGCATTGAGTGGCGTGGATTCAGATCGTGGTCTTGGGTGGTGGTCCTGGGGTGTGCTCTCAGCAAGCCAAAGCTGGACGGGGGTGCTGCAACACCCCCCTAATAGCTCTGGCAGCAGAGAAAACCCCAGCGATTTGGAACAGAGCTTTCTTCCCTGGAAGCAGAGTTCCACAAAGCTTAAAAAAAACAACCAATTAATTAACTGGCCAACATGAGGAAAAGGAAGAAAAATAAGAACATCAATAAAACTCTAGAATCCTTTTTTTGTGGACAAAAAGGATCAAAGCATGGAATGGGAGGAAGACAACACAGTCAGAACTCCCACACCAAATGCTTCCAAGATATTTGAAGAATGTCTAGAGGCAATAGATCGACTGAAAAAGGACTTTGAAAAACAAATTATATAAGTGGAGGAAAAATTGGGAAGAGAAATGAGCATGATGCGAGAAAATCATGAAAAGAGAGTCAACAGCCTGACTGAAGAAAACAACACTTTAAAAAATAGATTAACTCAAATGGCAAAAGAGGCCCAGAAAGCCAATGAGGAGAAGAATGCCTTAAAAAGTCAGATTTGCCAGATGGAAAAAGAATCTCAAAAGCATTCTGAAGAGAATAATTCCTTCAGAATTAGAGTGGAGCAAGTAGAAGCTAATGACTTTATGAGAAACCAAGATACTATTAAACAGTTACAAAGAAATGAAAAAATAGAAAGCAATGTGAAATATCTCCTTGAAAAACCCACTGACTTGGAA
>CM053599.1:45589359-45682082 GCA_028646575.1 Pseudocheirus occidentalis | reverse complement strand
AGAAAGTAAGAGAGCAGATCAGGGGAGGGGCTTTACAGTGGGATTGCTGTTTTAGGGTTCGGGTAGGGGAATGACCGGGAGAAAATTTGTAATTCAAAAATCTCATGAAAATGAGTGATGTAAACAAGAAAACAAATTTAAAAAAATTATTAATAAAAAAATAAATGTTACCACAGTTGCTTAAAAAAACTGTTTGGGAAAGTTGGACACTTGGTGATCTCATCAATTCCAAGACTGTTCAGTGATTGTCCCTGGGCTGATGACTCCCAGATCTATTTATCCAGCTCTAGTTTCCTGGGCCGATCTTCTGTCCTACAGTACCAACTGCCTATGGGACATTTGGATCTCATAGGCATCTCAATCTCAAACTCAATCTGTTCAACAGCCTTTATTAAAATTCCACCATCCTTCCAGTTACACAGATTTGCTAATGCTCTGGGACTCAACTTCATCTTTTGTTAAATGAGGGGTTTGGGAAGTATCACAGTATCATGGAAAGGGCACTAACTTTAAAATCAGTCATCTGATGAGCATTTATTAAGTGTTTTCTGTGTGCCAGGTAGTGTACAAAGTGGGGAACAGGTGCAGTACAGAGGGGGCAGACAGTGAAAAGCAGATGGGAGTAACAATTGGGGGAAAATAATAATTCAGCCTGTGTGGTTGAATCATAGACTGCTTGGATGGGAACAAAGTATAAAAAGAATGGAAAGGTAATAAGGGGTAGGCTTTGAAGGGCTTTAAATGTCAAATAAAAGACTTTGTATTTGAGCCAGTAGGTAATAGAGAGCCACTGGATTTTATTGAGGAAGGGGCATGATGCGGTCAGACCTATACTTTAGAAAAATCACTTCGACAATTGAGTGAAGAATGAACTAAAGTGGGGAGAGACCTGAGGTACCAACGATTAGAAAGCTATTAAAGTGATGGAAGTAAGAGGTGATGAAAACCCGTACCAAGATGGTGGGTGTTTGACTAGAGAGAAGGGGACATAAAGGTGGGATATGAAGGTAGAAAGACAAGACCTGACAGCAGACCTGATGTGTGGGGTGAGAGAGTAAAGGATAACACCAAGGTGGTAAATCTGGCTAAATGGAAAGATGTTCTCAAGAGAAAGAAAGTTAGGAAGGGGGGGTATTTTGAGAGGAAAGATACTAAGTTCTGCTATGAGCATATTGAGTGTAAGATACCTACAGGATGCCAATGCAATGTAACAGAGGCAATTGGGGATAGGGGACTGGAGTTCAGGAGATAATTTAGGGCTGGATTTATAAACCTAAGAATCATCTGACTAGACATGAACCCAGGAGGGCTTATGAGACTTCCCAATTATAGTTAGCACAGAGGGAAAAGACTAGAGGATTCAGAAGAGAAGCCTGGGGCAAACACACAAAGCAATGTCATGAAAATTTGGAGAGAACAAAAGTGTCCAGGAGCAGAGGGTGATCTCCAGAGTCCAAGGCTGAAGACAGGTCAAGAAGGATGAAGATTTTTTAAAAAGTCTTTCTCATTGCAATGAAGAGAGCCCTGAGCACTTTGGAGAGAGTGGCTTCAGTCGGATGAGGTTGGACACCAGATTATGGAGGGTTCAGAAGTGAGAGACAGGATGGAAAGAGGAGGTGTGTGATGCTTTGAGGGGCCTTCAAAGTTTCTTCTGGCTCTGGGTCTATGACTAGGAGATCTACTACACTTCTTCAAGCTCTAAATCTTACAAACCTATGAACTGGGTTAAATTATTATTATTTGTTGTTGAGTTGTATACAACTCTTCATGATCCCATTTGGCATTTTCTTGGCAAGGATCCTGGAGAGGTTTGTCATTTCCTTCTCCAGCTCATTTTACAGAGGAGGAACTGAGACAAACAGGGTAAAGTGACTTGCCCAGGGTCACACAGCTAGTGGCTATGGTCAAATTTGAACTCAGGTCTTCCTGACCCCAGGCCCAGTGTTATATCTAATGATTATATCTAATGGCCCTAGGTTAAACTATACCATCCTACAAATTACCTCTTCACCTTATTCTTGGCTCCTGAGATTCAGAGGGACATTCATGCTTAATGCATCCTCCTTCTCCTTCTAAACTTCTCAAGTTAAATCCTAACTTTACACTGGGTATCAGCAGTTTTCACTGTAATATGAAGGACAGTGGGCCAAACTCCAGCAAGCCTGGATTCCAATGTCTTCTATAGCATGGATGTGAGCCTGGACAAATGACTTCATCTCTTCATCAAATGACCGATAGCATCTTTCCCAATACTGAGATCCTATGATTCTCTAACTATCCCAGTGTCATAGTTATCTAATCATAGATCCAGGAAGACTTAAAGGCCTTTGGTTACAACCACTCCATTTTACAAAGGAAGAAACTGAGAAACAGAGAAATATCTTAATTTCTAGTAAGTATCTGAGTGGGTCTCTAGGTGGAGCCATAGTTCACAGAGCACTGGAATCAGAAAGACTCCTGCCTCAGACATTTACTGACTGTGTGACTCTGAGCAAGTCACTTATCCCTGTTTGTCTCAGTTTCCTCATTTGTAAAATGGGTTGGAGAAATAAACGACAAACCACTGCAGTATCTCTGCCAAGAAAATCCAAATGGGGTCATGGAAAATCAGACATGACTGAAACTACCCAACCACAACCCATTCTTCTTGGTCCCAAGTTCAGTGCCCATCCATTAAACCATACTGCAAATACAGAGTAGGTTTCAGTATTGCATGGGATCAGAGCCATAACTAGCAATTCTAGTGCCCAAGACAAGTTAATAGAGGGAAGCAAGGAAGACCCAAAGGGAAGAGAAATCAGGAGATACCCCATTTGCTGCTGGGGAGGCTATAGAAAAGGCAGGGAAAAGTTCAGCTAGGATTAGCTTGCCAGGTAGAGAAAACCACCAGTTGGTAGCTTCCCATGTTAACTAATAATTCTTGCTAAACAGGTGCTAAACTCAAATGTTTTAACCTGATAAAGAAGTACAAGTGTTCTTAGTGCCCCCTAAATGTAAGTGTCCTGGGGCCAAAGCCTCATTTACCCTACCCTGATTATGGCTTTGCTTGGTACACTAATACTAGGGCCCCAATATATACTGATTACCCCCAAATCCTGCCTCTCAGTGTTAGAACCTGGCATCCCAACATACAGGGAAAGCAACCTTCTCCGCCCACCCAGATCAAATGGGCTCTTAACTCATTGTATTCGTGGGCTCCAACAACCACAGCAATTGTAGTTTAAAGCTTGAATAGCTGAGGTACCTGCTGAGTTTCTCCTCACTTTTCCTGCATTGCTCAATAGAACTGCACAATTAGGAACTGATCTATTACAAGGCAGGTTTGCAAGGGTCCAACCTTCTTTCCATTTCGACAAAGCTCAATTGCATCATCAAGTCCATTTTAGGAATGAAGATAATAAAAATAAATTAGCAGTAATTTCAAAAGGGGGGGGAACCCACCTCCCCAGCCCCCACCAAGCCAACCTTTTTCATGGTTACCAGGTGTACAAAGCAATTTTCCACACAGCAATTTCCACTGTCGCTGCCCACCCTACCCCCAATACCGCCCCAACACATACATACGCACACACTTTGGAAAATGTCTGCATCCGCCAGAAGCATTGGCATCGGCAAGGAAATGAATTTCCCTCCGAAGCACATTCTTACAGGATGAATTGACTGAAGGCAAGAACTCATAATTGCCCATTACTGAAAAAAAAATTTTCAGATAAAAATATCTCCCAGTTTTCATCCACGTTTCCAGCTGAAAATTGCTGGGAAAGATGTTTTTGAAAAGCCTTCATCGCTAAGCATATAATTACCAGGTCCCTGAACAAAAAAAGAGAAAGAATGAACGAACATTCTACTCTGTAGGGAAGAAGGACCGTGGTGCTAACCCCCATGGCATTTCTATAAATAATATTACCCTAAATGTACTCTTATCCCCAGGTCAAATGCAAAGTCCAAATGAAACCATTGGAACCCTACAATGTTAGCACTGGAAGGGATCAGAGAGTATAGAATGCCCAGGCAGAAAGGACTCTTAGGGCAAAGAATGTCAATGTTGAGGACTTTCAGGGCATGGAATGTCAGAGCTAGGAGGGGCCTTTAGAGGATGGAATGTCAGGGCTTGAAAAGATTTTAAAGCATGGAAAATTAGTGCTGAGAGGGGCCTAAGAACATTTGACACCAGAGCCAGAAGGGATCTGAGATCCCAGACTGTCAGAAACGGAAGATATCTGGAAGTATCTGCTATCAGAACTCACAGAAGGATCTTAGGACATATAGTATTAGACACAAAAGAGAATTCAGAACACAGGATGTCAGACCCAGATGAGATCTTGCTTAGACCATGGAATTAGGGAACCGGACAGTCATCTTAAGATCTTTCAGTACGCTGAAAAAGCCTTTGCACATAGGAAGCTGGAGCTGGGATGGCTTCTACAGTACAGAATCATACAATTTCAGGGTTGCGCAATACTCTCAGTGGCGATTTCATCCAACTCCTCCTGGGAAAGGAATTCCAACTGTAAAATGCCCTACCAAAAGGCAATCCTGCTTCTCTTACAGACTGCCAAAAAGAGAGAGCCTGCTACCTTCTGAAACAGCTCATTCTCCTGAGGGGCAGCTCTAATTATTAATTTAAAAAAACCATTTATCAGACAAGTCTACATTTGCCCCTTTACATCTTCTACTCTTCCTGGTTTTACTCTCTGGGTCCAGTCCTTGGGAAATCACAGAATTAAAGATAGAAAGAACCCTTGCCATTATCTAGAGTAACTTTTGCCTCAAAGGACCATTTGTAGAAGACTCTCCTCACTGGGGGAGATTGGTCACTCAGAGCTCTGAGCCTTCATGAGGAATGAAGTTAGGAAGAGCTTGAGAGAAGAAAATTGGTCCTCTGGCTTTCGGATTCAAGAGGGAAGACAGTCTTCTTTACATCCCTGAAGGGAGAGAAAGATTCTGGGAAGGCGACATGATCAGAAACTCTCTTAGTGCTTCCTTTCAAATATTTGAACTCAGCTTACATGTCACTCTCCCACCTACTCTTCTCTACACTAACCATTTCCAGTTCCTTTAAAGTATGGCTCTTGATGGGATAGTAGCTGATAAATTAATCAAGGAGGTAGTAAATTAATCAGATAGTCAGAGAATAGGAAGAAATCCCACAAGCTGGTACTAAAAAAATTAGTATATTAGCCCTCTCCTTCCCACCTCCAAGACAAATTGGGTGGGTGACTTTTCCCTTCTAACTCTCACTCTCAGGTTACCGTTTAGCAGCATATTTCTCCCTCATTAACTATCTGAAATGTTCATTTGGAGAAATTTACATTTTTATGTGGAACTGTTGAAACTTTCAAAGCCTTCAGAACCCAAAACCTAATAATGGTAGGATTTCAGGCACCAAGACTCTCACTGGGGCTTCTTTGAAGTAATTCAAAAGTGTTCTTTACTGATTTTCCTTTCTCTGTTGTATGGCAATGCTTTCTGCCTTGGCTTCTAATACCAGCACAGAGAGCACAGACAAGGCCACTGGGCTGTACGAAGGACCACTTCTGACCTGAGGGCTCTTTCCCTATTCCTATCACCATAGTGTTCAAATTTGACTTCCTTAAACTGCAACCTACAGCTGGCTCTCCCTCTCATAGATCTGGAACTTGTCCTTTGTCACAGTCACAGGCCAGAGGGGTGGGGTGGGAGTGGACACAGCACCAACCTGCTGGGGTAGTGACTGACTTCCTACCCATGGCTGCTTTCTGCTATTCCGAAGTGTTGTGACTGCTTCTGGCTCTCTCACTTTTCCCAGAGCCTACCTAAATCTTCCCTGTTCCTTCCCCTACTTCCCTGTTGCCTGGTGCCTTTCTACCTCTCTATTTCCTGGGGTGAGAGGGACTGGGGAATCAGAGACAATTTCCCTGCATGGGATAGACACTCTGAAAGATAAAAGGTCCCCTCCCACAGGATGATAGTGCTGGAGGTCTAGGGATGAGAGATAGGTCACAGACCAATGGTCCTGCCTGGGGCATGGCTACATCCTTCTGGAGCAAGTACAGTCCCAGACAACCTATTCTCTGTACTGTCACCATCACCTCTGCTTCCACCCCATCTCTCATCTGAATTTTCCACCCAACTGTTATTCTGATTCTTTTCAGACTTTGCCACCATAACTCAGCTGTCTTCTCACCCTAAAACCTCTCTCTATACCTGGAGCCTTCTCATCCCGCAGTATCTCTTCATAGTGATGCACACCCCCTCCCCATGCCCCAATCCTACTGTTAAGTTCCTTCCAGGGCCTCCATTTCAAGGATGGGTCCAGGCCTGGACAAGTTTCATTTCCCTCCCAGCTGTCTTTTTGACTCTCTGGACATCAGTACTATGCCCTAGAACAAGTACTTTCTTTTCTCCTTACTACCTTCCCCTTCATCTCACTTCCCTCATTAGAATGTAAGATCCTTGAGGTCAGTGAATGTCTTTCTTGTCTGTATGTGTATCCCCAGCTCTTGGTTCAGTGTCTGACACGTAGAAAACTCTTGATAAATGCTTGATGAGTGCCTTCAAGTTTGCCTCTCACCTGTTTTAAGAATTCCTACTCCCTACTCCTTGTTCTTTTGACCTTCTTGGGCTTCCAAAAAAGGGTATGAAGGGAGCAGGGTAGGAAGAAGCTAAGGATACAGAGAGATATCCCCTGTTATTCCCAGGGAAAGAGAATCCAAAAAATGCCCAGTTCGCCCTTAAAGAGTTGGCACTGCTTAGGTTTCCTTTATAATCCAATGTATTTTATTTTATATATTAAAAAACTTTATTCTGAGAAGTGGTCCACAGGCTTCAGCAGACTGCCCATGTGGTCTATGATACAGACATAAAAAGGGTAAGAATCTCTTCTCTAAGGCTTCTTCTGTTCTAAAATCTGATGTTGTGAGGTCTGTCCAGCTCTGATTTTCTATGGTTCCCCTGCCAGTCCTAATTTCAGAAGCTTTTTTTAACTGCTTACTTGTATATGCCCTTCTGGGACACAGTGGTGAAGCAGAGATGTAGATCAGCCCTATTAGGGCACTTGGTCAAGATTCCCTGGCACAGGAAAGTACTCCCTAGTGTTTTCTCAGAATGATGGGTCAAGACCTGCCTAGATGCCCGTCTCTAGTCAGCTGACCCTGCGTGTCCCACAGTGATCTCAGTCCCACTCACCCCATGACCCTGCTTCTGGTTCATAGGCAGAAAGTACTCTTTTGGTCTGGTTAGAGGTCTAACCTCCCCTCCAAAGCTGGACTATATAAATCCTGAGCAAAATCTATAATTAATGCTGTTTTTGTTATATGAAAAATATAATGTAATTTATAACAATATTATTGTAATATAACATGATATAATAATACATTTTTTCTCTCAAAAACAGGAGGCAGCATAGGGTCATGGAAGTCAAAAAGACTTGAATTCAAGTCTGGTCTCTGACACATACTGGTCGTATGACCCTGGACAAATCCCTTACCTCTCAGTGCTCTGGGCAACTAAGATGATAAGGCAAAGAGACAGTGACCTCCTGAATTGGTGGAGGTAATTTCCTCATCTGGGAATTCTTCAGACTAATGAAATCATCTTATCGCTTCAAAGGTGGACTAAGAAACAGCATGCTACAGTGCCAAGAGCGTTGGATTTGGAGTTAGAGGATCTAGATTCAAATCTCACCTTTGTTTCTTTGTGGCAGTATGACCCTGAAAAAGTCATTTCACATTTCTTTCCCCATCTAAAAAAATGAGAGTATTGGATCGGATGACTCCCATGGTCCCTCACAAATCTGGGATTCAACTGACCCTATTTGGCCAATATGGTATTGTCTTCTGTGCCATATTCTTTATCTTCTTGACTTCAGAAGACAAAGTCTCATGGTCAAGTCCTCTTTCTTTTCCATCAAGGACCAGCTGAGGTGCAGTTTCCTCCATGAAGCCTTCCATGATCTGAACAAATGGAAGCAGTCATTCCAGCCTCAAATTTTCCTATATTAGGGTTTTTTTGATAGCTCTTTTGCCCTCATCACACTCTACCTTGAATAATACTTGTACATTGACATGTCCTATTCTATTCCTCTACCCCAGCATATTTTAACCCCCAGAGGACAGGAACTATGTTAATTATCAACTTTGTATGCTTAGCACCCAATATAATGTCTCACACATAGGACAGGTGCTTAATAATTGCCTGTTGAATTGAAGGTCATTGGTAATACTGATCCTTCTACCAGCTGCACAGATACAGCGTCTGGGTTCCTTATTCCTATCACTTAATCTCTCTATGCCCAGGCTCCTGAACTCTAGTTAATGTCTCCCCTGGGCCTTTGCTTGTTTCCCATGCCTAAACTGGTACCGGTCTTCTGAATGCTAACTTATTCTGCCTGCAGG
Organism: Pseudocheirus occidentalis; assembly: GCA_028646575.1. Classification (NCBI taxonomy): domain Eukaryota; kingdom Metazoa; phylum Chordata; class Mammalia; order Diprotodontia; family Pseudocheiridae; genus Pseudocheirus; species Pseudocheirus occidentalis. Next base: position 45,673,707 of record CM053599.1, on the reverse strand, counting down.
GAATCCAGGTATCTCCTGACTCTGCCATGTTCATGCTGCTACCTTTCCTGAGGATTCCCTGGACCTTCCTGGAATACTATGCCCAAGTGAAAATCAAAAGACTCCCCCATCAGAAAGCAGACTTCTGGTGTATGCTGTGTGAAACACTCACAATACCTTGCAAATTTCTTGGCAGTCAGCAACGACTTAAATGGCTCCCACAGAGGGAGGACCTAATAATGGGTCCCCTTTCCTTTGGTCAAGACGCTGTGCTTTGAATAACTGATGTTATACGACTGCAACAGAACATCTTTGTACCATAAGAAATGATGAAAGTGATGGTTTTGGAAAAATAAGGAAGATTTATCAACTGATGCAGAGTAAAGTACAAAGAATCAAGAGGACAATTCATAAAATAACAACACTGAAAAAGACAACTTTGAAAGACTTAAGAACTCTCATCAATGTAATGACCAAGTATAGTTCCAGAAAACTGATCATTAAGAATGCTACCCAACTCCTGATGGAGAAGCCATGAACTTGGGATACAGAATGGGACATACATGGTCATGCATAGGTATACATGGTATAACATTTTTATATGGTCAATGTGGGAATTTGTTTTGTTTGACTAATCATAGTTCTTTCAAAAGATTTGTTTTTGTTTTCTTCCCCCCCCCCCATGAAAGAGTTAGATGTGGAGAAAAATAAAGGTTTGTGAATTAAAAAAATAAAAACAAAGATAATGAACGACCATATGGGTTAAAAAAAAAAGACCTTTTGCCTTGCATTGGAAGACATCCCCGAAGAGGTTCTTGATCATGCACCTCTGTCTTTACTTCAGTGATAGGATTTTCCTGATAACCACTAGCCTCCTTCTATTGACCACCATTCCTTGTCCCAGGGCTGCCCAAATCCAGTATGATGTGCTCAGAACTGACAACCTCAAGGATTAAAAATCATTACTCAATGCTAGTTGGATGGATGAATGAATTAATGAATGAATGAATGAAACCAGCTTACTAGAATTGTTCTTTGCTAACTGACTATCCTAGACTCATGATCTTCTCGAATTTAGCATAGTACTTGGCATATAATAGGTACTTAATAAATGCTTATTGACTGACTGCCTAGACCTATAGTACCATACTGTTGCTCTCCGATGTAGCTGACTTGCCTTGGTTTTACCCTTGGTTATTTTGGATAGATCTCACCTGGAATCTTGTAGTATCATGCTGCTTAGTGAAATACTTGGTCCAAGCCCCCATCTGGGGGCTGTCCATACTCTGGTGTGACAGTCTCCAAACACACTACAGGCAGGGTCTCTGCTGATCCCCAACTACAAACGCTTTTTCAATTTCCAAACTGAGAACACAACTCTATATCCTAATGATGAAAGAACAGCTCAATCCTCAGCAAGGAGATAGCTCAGGGGATTAAGGCTGGTTGATAGCTGAAGAGGTAGCAGTTTTATTGAAGTCCACAGGGACTTAACTTTAATGAATAGAGAAGAATAGCTCATAATTAGCATATTGATTTCCCCCACGTGACAGGTACCTCTAAAGGACTTGAAAATGGCCGGTTTTCTTAAGTATTTTAAGCTTTTCCCTTTGGATTTGTGTTTGCCCTCGTAACTTGCATTCTGAAGGGCTGGTTTGCCAAGGAAATCAAAGCCATTTTCTCTCTATGTCTGCTTCTCCTTCTGGCTTTCTGTTAATGGCTCCACTACTCACCTAGTCACTCAGGCTTGAAATCTCAGAGTTATTTGGGGTTTCCCCACTCCCTCCCCTTGTCTTCATCCCATCAGCCAAGACCTGTGGATTTTTCTTACAGTTTATCTCCTGTATTTTCCTCCTTTTCTCCATTCTTATCGCTCTCCCTCTAGTCCAAGCCCTCATCACTTCCTTCCCAGACTATTGGAATAGTTTTCTCTGCAGTCCCTGCTTCCAGTCTCTGCCCACTCCAATCCATCTTGTGTAGATTGCTCGAGTACATCTTCCTAAAATGCCAATTTAGCCCTATCACTCTAAGTTAGAGCCTTCATTAGGTTTGCATTGCAGACCAACTCTTTAGCTTGGCATTTCAGACCTTGCATGGTCTGGTCCCACCATTTATTGCTGATCTTCTGATGTTCCCACATGTGCCCCATCCATCAAACACACTGGACTCTATGCTGCTCCCTGAATGCATGTCATGCTTTCTTGCCACCACACCTTTGATCATACTTTGTTCTCTGCCTGGAATGCCTGTACTCCTTCTTTCCTCTAATCGACATTCTACCTGTACATTGAATTTCATCAAGACTCAGTTCAAATGAACCTTGAATGAGCTCTTGAAATAACTCAAATGAGCATTCTAGGATCCTCCCAACAAGATATAGTCTCCCCTTACTCTGAACTCCCATAGCACCGTGTCTTACCTTCCCTATGGCATTAACCACACTCTTCTTTATCATATTCAACTACGTGCATATTTATTGAATTCTTACTGTGTATGAGGCATGATGCTAGAAGCTGGAAGATAATGCTACATTTCATAGAGCTTTGTAATGGCAAGATACTCCTACAGTTTTTTTATTTGAGCCTCATAGGTCTAGGAAGAAGGAAAGTAAGGTATGATTGCCCCCATTTTATAGATAAGGAAATGGGTTCAGAGGGATTAAGTGACTTACTGAAGGTCACAAAGTAAGTAGAGATAATGTAAGAACTCCTGTCTTCTGACCCCAGTCCTCTGTCTTACCCTTTTCAGAGGTATCCATATTTCAACAGGGGACATTGTCAACCTATCATAATGAAACTCCAAATAGTGGAATTTCTGGGCCTGTGATGCATATTGTTGTTTGGCTTTTGATTTCAAAAAGGACCAAAGAAATCATTATGTCTTGACTTGTGAGTGAATTGGATTTAAGTGAGAGAGTTACACAAAACCATCAGTCTTACTCTCTTTTCTAGAGTCATCCAAGTCCAGCGGCAAGGCAAAAGTCAGGATAACTGGCAATGACCTGGGATGTAGTGGATGACCTTGGCATCTTCAATGACTCGACCAAGCTCTAAGCACTTCACAGCACCTGTTTTAGCCACCTTCATGACCATTGGAACAAATTGTTTTTATCCACCCATTCCTCTAGCACATAGTAGGGATTTAGTAAATGCTTATCTTCTTCAGTTTCTCTTCCCCATGCAAGACCACTGTTCCCTCCTTTGTATAACTGGTCCTCCAAATCTTGAATTCATTCGCTCCCCACTTTTGCCTTGGAGAATCCCTAGGCTGTATCAAAGCACAGCTCAAGTACCAGCTCTTCAAGAGGCCTTTCCTGATTTCCTCAGCTTTCTTCCCCTCTTAAAATTACTTTGTATTACTTGTGAACACGCTGTACTATCTCCCCCTCTTCCAATAAAATATAAACTTCTTGAGGCCAGGGACTATTTCATTGACACATTGTATCTCCAGTGTCTAGACCCAGGATGTTTATTGAATTAAACTGAATCACTCATCCATAAGTCCCAAGGTTAATTCATGAGTCTGAAGGAGTTTCTTCCATGCCCTCCCTACAGGTTCTCACTTTTAACTCTGACTTGACACTTTTCCTCATTAGGAAAGAACATTTTAAAAAGACATTTTCCAGCATCAGTCCATTCCTTAGTAGTAATTACACTTTCAGGTGTGTAAATTCTCTTCCATTGGGACCCTTTCAGAACTAATCTAATCTGAAGCAGACCCAGCAAAATCTCCCCCCAGGTGGTTCTTTCACCATTGTTTCTCCCGTTGCAATTATGATCCCATCCCAGATGCAATTAAAAGTAAAATAAATAGCCCTCCTTCCCATTCCAAGTGAACAAAGAGATATTTACTCATTGACAACTTCCAGGAGAAAGAAGGAAAATGTAAAGACTTCAAGGGCAAACTGAGAATTCTATATAAATGACAAGGAAGATCCTTTCCAACTCCTTAGTTTTTGTGATCAGTCACTATCACCTTCACTTTACCACCTCTGTACCTTTGTTCACACTGTGCCTAATTCCTAGAAAGTCCTTCCTTTCCCCTTTTCCTTTACTACTATCCCCATACCATCTTTCATCCTACTATTAAACAAGTCCCAGATCAGATGACACCACACTGCAGAGTTTTCCTTGATCTCCCCAGCTTTTCTTCATTAAAGCTCATAGGACTTTCTATACTCCCTCATAGCATACATATCTGATATTCTAGGAAACTAGGTGTTATAGTGGATAGAGTATTGAGACATCAGTAAGAAAGACCTGAGTTCAAATCATGGCTGAGACACTCATTAACTGTATTGAACCTGGGCAATTTTTGCCTCTGCCTTCCTCAGTTTCCTTAACTGTAAAATAAAGGTAATAATAACATCTATCACCCAAGCTGTTGTGAGGATCAGATGAGATAATTTGTAAATCATTTTGCAAACCTTAAAGTGCTATATAAAGGCTGGCTATTATCATTCTAATGTGTATGAGAAGCAGCTGGGGTGCAGAGGCAAAAATATTCGTCTTCAGGTCAGACAATTTGGCTTCTGCCACTTATGAGTCATGTGACCTTGATGAAGTCATTTCATTCTTTGACGTTCAGAATCTGTTTCCTTATCTGTAAAATGGGAAGGGGGAAGGGTCATACTACCTACCTAAGCTTGCTACTTTATAGAGTTGTTTGAGGAAAGTGCTCTTTAGAACTTAAAAGGATATTGAATTATAAGCTATTATAAGTTACCACACACATATACACACACACTCACATACACACACACATACATATACAATTGAGTGAAATTCAACAAGGACTGAGCTTGTTATATTGATCTCTATATCCCCCTGTCATTAGGTAGGCATATAGCATTTGTTGAATGAATGACTGAAGTCTATCACCATGGATGTGCTAGGCTAGCTCACTCTGAGAACTATGACTAAGGAGGAAACAGACACCTTGATGCTGCCATGATGGAGGCTGATGAAAACTTACAGGGTGAAAATGGGAGCAGGTTGGAGTAGAGTTAGATAATCACCAGCATTAAAGAAGCTTCCACACAGTGCACACAATTAACGACAAAGTTATTGTTGAGATCAAATCAAGGGCTACATATCCAAATGCCATTGAAGATTAGTTCAACCAATGGAAAAAGCCCAGGACTGGGAGTCAGAGGTCCTCAGTCCAACTCCCAGTTGGATTATTATTAGGGTTAACATTATTAGGTGGGAGCACCAGATCATGGAAGGCTTTGAATGCCAAAGAGAGAGATCCAAATTTAAGTCTGTAGGATAGAGAGCCATCAGCAGGAATAGTGACTGGATGAAAGCAGTATTTTTGAAAGATGAATCTAGAGGTGAATGATTCTAGGGATTTGGGAGTGTTTACAGAATCTTCCAGAGTTTGATTCCTACCTTCTTCCAAATAGACCCGAATGGAATTATTGTTATCCTGAAGCCACTGAATGATGGCCTAGGTGCTCACCTACCTTCTGCAGAGTTTTATTATAGCCAAAGGGTAATAGGACCCATGCAGTTCTAATGACCCAAGGAGGCTTCCCTCTGGGTCGGAACTGAAGGGTCCCTCCCACCCTTCCATTCCACCCACTCAAGATTCTAGGCCCTCTTCAGTCAGAGGCCAAGTAGGTCTTGAGTGCCACTCCATCCCTTGCTATCAACAGGCCTGCCCCCCACCCTCATGCAATCAGGCTGTTAACAGAGTAGCAGAAACATGACTGACCATTTCACGAATGGGTTATTCTGACCACTTTAATGATTAAGTCCATCGATTCTGCTGACTGGCTGGATTGATCAGTTCACTCCTACAGTTATCTGAGCCATGAACTGGGATGCTTCATCTTGTCATCCTCATGAATGCAGCTTTGAGGCAGCTTACCCAGTCCAAGTGCCTAAGTCTGTTCTCCACTCTCCAACCCCCCACCTCCACCCATTTCTTGTCTTGATAGGCAGCTCATATAGTGCATAGCATGTCAAGCTTGGAGTTTGATAGAGCTGGGTTTCCATCCTGCCCCCAAATTTTCTAGTAGGATGGCCCTGGACAATTCAATTTGACAAGGATTTATTGCTAAGAAACATTTTAGTGCCCAGAATATAAAGACAAAAATAAGCATGCTCCCTCTCCTCCAAGAATTTATCTATACTTATCTTTTTGAAGTCTGTTTCCTCATTTATAAAACGGGGATAATAATATCTCTAATACCTACCTCACAGGACTGTCACAATGAGACAACATATATAAGGCACTTTGCAAACTTAAACTCCTCTGGGTTCTTTATACTGTGACAATCACTAAAGGCATCCTGGGGGATGAGTTCCATGACAGCAGGAACTGGTAATGGACCAGATTTCACAGCTTTTCCTGTTCAGAGGACCAAGACGAGGGCTCTGCACCCAAGATTCAGGTACGGAAGGGACCTTGGACAGCATCCAGTACACTTTGACCACTTCAAAGATAAGGAAAATATGATGCAGAGAGGGCAGACACCTGGCCCAATGCCACAAGAATAATAAAGATCAGAGCCAAGATTCAAACCCTGGGACTCTGAGTCCAAACCCAGGTTTTCTTTCCACTACACCATTTGTTGAATGAATGATAAATGAGTGAATACAAGAATGGAAAAGGCCTTTGATATCTCTTTGGGACTGGGATAAAGTGAAGACAAATGACCCCAAAGAAATGCCATCTCCTCCAGGAAAGCTTCCCTGATTTTCCTTCCCCCAGGAAGCCACACTCCCTGCCCTATTTCTCCCTTCCCCCTCACACAGCACCTTGAACCTCTAAGGTTCACTTGTTTCACCTATGTTTGTTATATTTTTCTGTACTTCTATTTTATTTCTCCCCCTAGACTTTAAGCTCCATAAAGTAATTGGCTGTTTCTTATCTAAACCTTAGAGCTCCCCTAGAGTGTTCTGCATATAATGGGGGCGTCATCAGTGTTTGTTGAATTGAAAAGATGTTGGCTGTCTGACATCACCAGGCTCCATCTAAATTGGAAGACAGAAATCTCCCCAACATCTTTGTGTCCAATACCATATGAAAGGAAGGAAGAGGGTCATCACCACTAGAGCTGGTCTGCAGTAGGCATGTGGCCATGTGGTCGATCAGGGATAACCAGAAGACCCTCATGAAATGCAGAGTGGGCCAAGTGATTAGAGGAAAGTCCAAACAACAGGTAATAAGTAGTAGGCAGGTGGTTGGCATCAGTAACCCTATGAGACTGTGAGACAAGTGAGTGTTCTGGCTAGGGAAAGTAGAGGGAAGAGAGAGTTGTATCAAGGAACTTGAAGCAGAATCCATTCAGTTTCTCAACAAATATTAAAGGCCTACTATATACAAAGTACTGTGCTAGCTTTTTGTGGTGTCAAAGAATTGGAAATTGAGCAGATGTCTATCAATTGGAGAATGGCTGAACTAGTTCTGATATATAGTTGTGATGGATGTGCTATAAGAAATGGTGAGCAGGTGGATTTCAGAAAAGCCTGGAAAGACTTACATGAAATGATGCAAAGTGAAGTGAGCAGAACCAGGAGAACGTTGTACATAGTAACATTGTACAATAATCAACGGTGAATGACTTAGCTCTTCTCAGCAATAAAATGATCCAAGACAATTCCAAAGGACTCAGGATGCAAAAGTTATTCATCTCCAGAGAAAGGACTAATAGAGTCTGAATACATGTTGAAGGATACTCTTTTAAATTTTATTTTTCTTGGTTTTTTAATCTGTATTTTCTCTCACAATATGACTAATACAGAAATATGTTTTGCATGACTGCACACGTATAACCTATATCAAATTGCTTGCGGTCTCAGGAAGAAGAGAAGGGAAATAGGGAGGGAGAAAATTTGGAACTCAATTTTTTAAAAAAATGAATGTTAAAATTGTTTTTTACATGCAATTGGGAGAAATAAATTAAACAACAAAGAACTGCGCTAGGCCCTGGAAGAGATACAAAGTTTAGAAAAGACATGGTCCTTTTCCTCCTGTGGCCTATAACATAGAAGAGAGATATGTCACATGTGGGCAACTAGGTGGTGCATTGGATAGAGTGCTGGGCCTGGAGTCAGGAAGACCTGAATTCAAATATGACCTCACTTAATAGCTGTGTGACCCTGGGCAAGTCACTTAATCCTTTTTGCTCCAGTTTCCCCATCTGTAAAATGATCTGGAGAAGGAAATGGGAAATCACTCCAGTATCTTTGCAGGGAAACCCCAAATGAGGTCCCAAAGAATTGGACCCAACTGAAAACAACTGAACAAAAAATGTCATATATTCAGATGACTAAAATACAAAATAATAAATGAGATATTTGTGGGAAAGATGTGTGATCAAACTACAATAAGAATTTCAGAGAGAGCAGGTAGTGAAGGTTATCAGTGATTAGGAAAATCAGGGAAGACTTCCTAGAAGAGGTAGCAGTTAAGGTGAACTTTGTACTTCAGCAAGCTCATGTTAGGATTTTAGGACTGGATCCTGGAAAAGATCTTATGGATTATCTATCTCTAGTTCAACTTTTGTAAAGGAACAAACTGAGAGCAGACAGGTCAAGTGATTTGCTCCCCACATGGGCCCAGGGACATAAACTTGGTTCCTCTGACTCTAAAGATCAGTGTTCTATCCAGTGCATGGAACTATCACACTGGCAACAACCCTGTGGGGCATTCTCATCTTCATTTCACACAAAGGGGAAAGTGATTTGGTAAAGGTTGTACAGAGTAGAAACTCAGTTGCCTGATTTCCAGTTTGCTATTTTTTCACTAGGCTAAGTAATAGATCTTTGAAGGAAGTATGGAAGGACGAAAAGGAACTTTTGAAGGGAGTTCATGGAATCTCCTTTTCTAATGATTTTATGGTGGAAAAAGTAGGCAATGACCACCTTCTCCCATGTAGACCTCAGAATCCCAGGATTTCAAAGTTGGAAGGACCACTCAGGGCTGTCTAGCCCATTCCACAACTGCCTAGAACTTTCACCTACAACAAGCCTAAAGCAGCTAAATTGTACAAGGGATACAGTATCAAACTTGGCATCAGAAAGACCTTCCTTTAGATCCTGCCTCAGTCAAAATGGGAATTGACTGTGCTTCGCTATACAGAGTTAGGTGGTACAGGGTCTGGAGTCAGGAGGATCTGGGTTCAAATCTGACCTCAGACACTTACTTATGTGATCCTAAGCAAGTCACATAACCTCTTTTTGCCTCAGCCTCACCAACTATGAAATGGGGATCCTAGAGAAGGAAATGGAAAACCACTACATTATCTTTGTCAAGAAAACTCCACAAATGGGATCCGGAAGAGTCAGACACAACTAAACAACTCAACAAGAAAAACCTACTTGCTAGAAAGTCTTTTTTCTCTTTTTCAATTAGGGGAGGGATGTAGAAGAGAGAGAAGGCAGATTTTCACTAATTTAAAAAATTCTGTCACAGACATCTAGCAACTGTATGATTCTTGTCAAATCACTTAAATGCTGCCTGCCTCGGTTTCCTCATCTATAAAACTGGGATAATGATAGCACCTACTCCCCAGGTTGTTCTGAAGATCAGATGAGATGGGATTCATAAAATGCTTTGCAAATCTTAAAGTACTATTTAAATGCTAGCTATTATTAAATTCTTAAGTAATATCTGTAAAGGTTACAGTACCAACAACTCTAAAGAACAGTTTTTCTCTAGTGGCAAAATATTTAAATTACTAAAGGAAGCTGCAGGTTTATCTGCACTGGAAGGTCCCTTGTCACTGAAAAATGTCCCAACTAGTTTCTTTCCCCTCAGCACCTACTGTACTCTGCTGTACTGTATAGCCTCTGGAAGATAATTAGGCTTTAGAGAAGAGAATCTCATTTCCTAAGGCACAGGTCCAAGCAGGTGAGCAGTTGGCTTCAATGAGGGCTGGTAGGGAGGAAGATTCAGATATGGGGCCTGGAATCCAGGGGCAGGACTCCAGTCTTGGATTGGAATGCCAGGCAAAAAAACATGGCAGGCACTTAGATTCCAGTGAGCAGGACAAAAGAGGGACCCAGAAATTAGATAAACCATATGGATTTTTCTTCTTTCCAACTTTCAGGGGGAAAAAGACAATGTTTTTTCCCCCTAAAGCTTCCACATCAACAACTTTAGCTATAAAATGTGAAGGGACAGGAAATAATAATTCATATTAGAAAAAGGTTTTACAAAAGTGGGGAGATGGGATATCTTTCCCAGAGGAGGCTCCATAAACAGATGACCAAGTCATTTTCTCTCTCCTTACCTATTTCTCCATCTGTAAAATGGGTACAATAACACTTTCACTCTCTACCCACAGGTCTCTAAATCTTTAGCATCATAGAAATATGTTGCTCTTATTGCAATCTGTGTGACTTTAAGCAAGTCAGTTCTCATCTCTAGGACTAATTTCTTCCTCTGTTGAACCCAGGACACACACTCTCAGGCACACAGAAAGAGCTGCTTTTGCCTTTTCCCAGACCTGCCTTTCTCTTCAAACTGGCCAATCCCATCAGGTTCACCAGACATGCTTAATCCAGTGCCCTCATTTTACAGCAGAGGAAATGTAGGCCCAGAGAAGTCAAGTGACTGGCCCAAACACATAGAGGGTGGACCGGATGACCTCTAAAGCTTCATTTCAAATCCTATCATCCTAATGTATTACCGTCTGCTTAACAATATTTAATCATATTTGAACCTTTTCCTTCCCCTGAACTCACACTGCACTTATTCATTGTCCAAAGTCCTCCTCTGGCATTTACCTTATGCTCCTGGTATTTTTACTTAGTCTTACAAGATCATAGTTTTTGAGCTGTGGGGAATGTTAGAAATTATCTGTTCCAGTTTTTTTTTAACAGATGCAGAAAGACTCAGAGAGATGAAGTCATTTGTTTGTGGGCAAACAGGTACTAAGAAGGAGAGATGGGTTTGACCCCATCTGTGATAACTCCAAATCCAGTGTACTTGTTAAAATTTAGATTTGTAAGCCCCCTGAGGGGAGAGGCTGTACCATTTTTTGTTTTTTTTTACCTTTTTATCCGCAGGGCTTATTTAATACAGGGTCCTGCACAGAGGAGAAGCTTAGTAAATGTTGAACAAAACTATATACACTGGGGAGGAACCATATAAGAAGGGACTCTATCCTCCTCATTTTCTCCCCACCCATCCTGATCCCTAGCACCTGTCACAGGGCTGGGGACACTGTAGACAGGGGTTATACAATGACAAGAACACCAGACCAGAAATCAGAAGTCCAGGGCCAAGTCACAGTTTTGCTAATAATCGTCCTCAATTAATTCTTCTGTAAAAAGGGGATAATGCCTGTCATGACTAACAGAGTTGTTAAGAGGATCAAAAGAGATAATGGCCTGGAAAGGGCTATGAGAATTCTGAAGTGTCCTTCACAGCCACAAGCATAACAGCAAGTGCTGTTCTAGAAGAAATGCAATAAAGGTCTTAAAGACGCTTTAATTACAAAAGCTTCCTGAGCCCCTATTCCAGGAAGGATTCCTTGTCCCCTGACACTGCAAAGAGCCCCTTGAAATATTAACCCCTGGCTGGTTTTTCTTTCACATTCCTCAATCCAGTTTGTCTGGTCAGCAGGTTGATTTTTACTCCTTTGGTTAAATACCAGCTCTTTTTCCAGAGAACTGGGAAGAAGAAAAGTCTGTGTAGCTGATCTAATCTCACTGTAGGGAAGAAACTCATATTTATGTTTGGGTTCCTCACCTTCTGGCTTCATTATCGTCATTCTTTGTAAAATAAAAAGACTGGGGGAGGTGTTCACCAAGGTCCCCTCCAGACCTCCATTACACATTCTCAGGGCCCTCTCAGTTGCTCTATTTGATGGTTTAAGTTCTCTCCCAGCTGGGGTATTTGATATGCTACAGTTTACATTCTGTATTGCAGGGCCCTCTCAGCTCTGCCATTCTGTGTTCTAAGGTCCCTCCCAGATCTGAAATTCTGTAATCTAATGGCCATCTCAACTCTGCCATTCTGTGTTCTAAGGACCCTCCCAGCTCTGCCATTCTGTGTTCTAACATCCCTTCCAGTTCTGACATCCTGTGTTCTAATGTCCATCCCAACTCTGCCATTCTGTGTTCTAAGGTCTCTTCCAGCTCTTCCAGCTCTGTTGTAGGGACCTGTTCAGCTCTGATAACTTAAGTGTATAGTTTATACTATAGTCTATAGTTTCTATAAGCTCTCTATTTTAAGGTCCTTTCCAGCTCTGGAATCCTCCTGTCTAATTTTCTGCATCACTGTGTTACCTCTAACACAGACGGTTTCATGAACTAAGCCCCAACCCCTAACCAGTAACTTGTGAGTTGGACAAAAAGAGCCAGAGGTGAAGCTGCTGAAGATTTATCTGCCTTTTGATGCCAATAGCACCCAAATGGCCCTGGATGGTAAAGGATGCCTAACCACTGCAGTAACCAAACCCCATGCTTTCCATTCAAGGTATTGCTCAGCTTAGCTGACTCATAGAGTAACAAGACCATCACTAGAAAAATCCACTTGAATGTTTTTTTTTCCTTCTGGGAACTGTCTCATTTGTAATCCTGCACCTGAAAATCCAACTGGTGCAAAACCTGGTTTACTCAGCCTTCTATCAGTTAGTGTTTTCCATTCACAAGACCTGCATGGTCACAGCAAAAAGAGAACTGACAATCAGAATGACAATGGAGACTCTGCAAGATCAAGAGGTGCCTTTTGGATCATTAAAAAACCCAAGAGATTTAGTCTTATTCAGGGGAGCTTCAGGGTCCCATGTAGAGTATTGCTAGGGTCCTTATCCACATGGTATTATTGATACTGTTATATTTTGTTCCACAGATATTTCCTTAATCCCCACCCCTTACGTCCAGCCCTTTTTTAGTAACAAAGAAAAACTACAGTAAAATGGATCAGTAACTGACAGTGTATGCTCCATTCCATACCTGTAGCCCTGTACCTCTCCACCAAGACCCAAAAAGGGTGACTGCTTCATCTGTTCTCTGGGACCAAGTTCAGTTCTTGCAGTTGTCTGAGTTGAGCTGCTTATTAGTCCTATACCCATTTACATGACTATAGACACTGTGTATAGTGCATCCTTTGTACTTACTGGTCTGTGTACATGCTATTTTTCCCTAGGAGAATGTAAGCTCACTGAGGGCAGGAAATAGTTTTCTTTATAAATATATAATATGATACGATATGATATAAAATAATGAATATAATATATACTATATGATATCATATGATGTGATGTGATATCGAATATAATGTGACATAATATAGTATGACATCATGTACTTTAAGGTTTGCAAAAGGCTTTACAAAATCTACCTCATTGGATCCTGACAAGCATCCTGGGACACGGGTGCTATCGTTATTATGGGAAAACGGAGGCAGACAACTTTAGTGACTTGTCCAAGGTCACACTGCCTGTAAGTGTCTGAGGGCAGATTTGACCTTGGATCTTCCGGTGCTTTTTCTGCTGTGCTACTAGCTGCCTCTTTTTTATTTCTGTATTCCTACTGTGGTGCCTGGGACACAGAAGGTACTCAATAAATACTTACTGAATTGTTGAAGCCAATTGTTGAAAACTAAATGCATGAAATCCTGATCTAATGACAGTGTTGCTTCTCTCTTTTAGGGAGATGACCATTTTGACCATATGAACTGTCCAAGATCAGTTGACAAGGCTTAGCTTTGTCACCACCCAGACCCAAATTCCAGATCTTTGAAGGGACTGATTCAACAGAATCCCCAACTCTGCTAGAGAATGGGGTGGGGGCTATTCAATGCCCTTACTCTTCTGCTAGCAGCAAAAGAATACATATTCTGAACATCAGGGAAGGGGATGAGGATAGGGGGAGGGAGTAGGGAAAGTCAGGGCTTGAAAGAAAGGAAGTGGGAAGAAGCAACAGGTGGCTTGGTTTCCTCTCACTTGAAGAAATAAGGCTGCCAGATAAATGCTTCAGGTAGACAGTTACAAGTTTACATGCCTTTTTATAATATACCCTCCTCATATCTCATTCACTCCTCACAACTATCCTGTGAGGTGAGTAAGGATTATTGTTTCCAGTTTACAGAGACAGAAACTGTCAGAGAGGTTAAAATCTTACTCAGTTAGAGGTTGAAAGGACTTGGAGGGCAGGCTAGGTGGCCCAGTGAATAAAGCACCAGCCCTGGAGTCAGAAGGACCTGAGTTCAAATTTGATCTCAGGCACTTACTAGCTGTGTGACCCTAGTCAAGTCACTTAACACTTATTGTCTCCCCCAAACAAATAAATAAGCAAATAAATGAATGACTGAAAGCATAATAAATAAATGGGACTTAGCCCTGGTCATACAGTTAGCAAGCATCAGAGTCAGGATTCAAACCCAGGTCTTCTGACTCCCAGTCTGGAGCTCCTTCTATTATAACATAATGCTTTATAGTTCCAGCACCACTGCTCTGACTCACCCCTCCCTTTTGCCAAAAAAAGGGGAGTGGGAGGGTTCTCACTCCTCCTTCCCCAAGCATCAGGAGTATGGAATGGACCCCTCTGCTGCAGGGGAGCATCATCTTGAGAAACCAATAGAAATCATTTTCTAGGAAGCCTAATTCCCTATTCTTCCAGGATTTGAGCATCTTCTGTGTGGGGAGATGAGAAAAAGAGAAACAACATTCTCTTCCTTCAAGGCGCCCTCCAGTCTGTTTGGGGGAGACGGGACTCATACAGCATATTACAGAGCAATGAGGTAGTAAGGATACCAGGAAGCACTGAAGTATGGTGCTGGCAGCAAATCCTAGGTTCAGATTCTACCTACCTCTGACACTCATTAACTGTGTAATTAGAGGAAAGTAGCAACCTCTCTGAGTCTTAGACAACTCTTTGAAACTTGGGAGCCTTCAATGAGATCCAAGAGGAGGGAGAGGATTTCAGCTGGAGGAATTAGGCTGTAGGATTTCAACAGATGTAGAGGAGAGCAAAGGTCACAGGATGAGCAAAGACCCAGAGGAAGGAATAAGTAGGAGATATTTGAGGGACAATGAGAACAACTTGATTGGAGCAAAAGGCAAATGATGGGAAATGAATTTGGATTGGCTTTGTATGCCAGAATGAATGACTACATTTCCTTTCCCTTACCTTAAGTGAGGGACAACAGAAACTGAGAAACTCTAAATACAGTGTCTTTGGTCACTTTTTCTGGAGGGGAGTGAGGAGATATCTTTAGATTAAATTCTTCTCAAAGGACTACTCATTTGGATCGTCATGTTCCTTTCCCCCCACAGGGTTCCCTTAATGTCTGACCTCCATGGTACTGGACACATTGGAGGAAAAACCGTTACATCCTGGCTCAGGCATCAGGAAGGTGACAGCTGTGCTAGGCACTTGAGCACAGGGGACCTCATCCCCCAGGGAAGGCACTAAAGCAAGGTGGCTCTCCCATCTAAAGAACCTCTAATCTCATCTAAACCAGAGCTGCTCCCAGCCCTCAACCCTCACAGCTTTAACTTTTATGAATAAAGCATGGCTCAGTCCAATCCTGGCCTCTGGGCATTCAGACAGTCTGCCACGAACCTTAGTGTACTGTCGAGATACTTCAAGTGGCCAGCTTCTAAGTGGGTGTGGCCCGGAAAGCAGGGTGTTGAAAGCAAGCTAGCTTCTGTGAGCGCCCTTCCCTAGCTTCTCTGCAGTCTGCAGGGAAACTACAGAATCTTAGGATCTCAAAGCTGCAAGAGATTTTCAAAGTCATCTGGTCTAACCTTCCACATTCAACGTAGGAATCCTCTCTGCAGCATCTCTTACAGGTGGTCATTCAGACTCAGCTTGGATACTGCCCGTGACAGGGAGATCATTATCTATCAAGGCGGCCCCTGGCATTGTTGGACAGCTCTCATTGTTAGGAAGTTCCTTCTCTTAGTGAGCCAGGACTCGCCTCCTCCTTGCACCCCGTCATCAGTACAAGCTCTGGCCTCTGGGACCACAAAGAATAAGTCTACACTCTCGGGCACATAAGAGCCTTTGACAGTGGTCATGACTCCCCTCCAAGTATTCTCTTCTCCAGGTTATATGCTCTTTCCCACACTCCAGTTTCCAGTCTCCTCGCAATCCTCTGCCTCTTCCCTCCCCAATTCCAAAGCTCAGCTATTAGCCCAGCGCAGAGGCACTGGGATCTGGAGCGAGCTGCGGCAAAGGTGATTCCTCTTCCTCCTGAGCCGGTATTTCTCCCATGTGGAGCTCTGCCCACACGGGGAAAAGCTTATTCCTCTCCACCCCTGTTCCTGGCTTTTCCCTGGCTCCCTCCCAACTCAAACACGAACTAGTCCCATTCACAAAGAGCCCCAGATTCCCACCGGGGCGGCGGAGGGGGGGGGGACTCAGGGTTGAGACAAGGCGGGGAGACAGGACCTGGGGTGGAGTGGTCTGGGGGCAAACCAGCAAGGTCTCTGCCGCCCTGGCATCCAAACCTCCCCGGCGGTGTCCTGCTGGAGTCAGATCCAGTCCCCACCCACTCACCGAGGGTCCGTGGGACAGACCCAGCCCACCCAATGCCAGGGCCCAAAGACACGGGACGGGACGAGTCAGGGAGCGTGCATTGCCGCCCGAAGCCCCTAGCTATCCGGGCAAATACTTGGGGCTCCAGCGGGTGGGGGCGGACACAAAGCCCTTCTTCTCCTTGGGGTCCCGGTTCCCAGGCTTGATGCATCTCCCCTTTCCCTGTCCCTCAAGTCAAAAAGCAAGTGGGCGGCTCTTTGTTACAACTGTCCAAGCCGGGGAAAAAAATCCCACCCACTGGAAAAGTCAAGTCCAACGGGAGAGTCGCCGGGCAGGGTGTGAGGACTAGGGGAGTCCACGGGGGAGCACTCACCCAGGTCCGCCTGCGAATCCTTTTTCAGGCCGCAAAGCATGTCGGCTATTGTCTCTCAAGGCATCCGGCTAATTGCAATCCCCGCGCCGGAGCCCGCTCTCTCTCTCTCTGGCTCGCTCTCCCCTCCTTCCTCCCCTCCCTCCTGGCCCGCCCGCCTCCCTCCTCCCTCTCTCTGCCTGCCTCCCCTCCCTCCTGGCGGCTCCAGTCACTTCACAGCAGCAATCTTGCTGGCTGGCAGGCAGTCTCGCGCCTCTCGCTGGTCTGGTTGGAGAGCAGGGATTCCGCGCCCGGCCCCACTGCCCCACTGCCACTTAAAGGGGACCAAGGCCCGTTGTCTTAGCTTGGGGCAATGGGGATCGGACCTTTCCACCTCGCAGCTCACTGCCTCGGAGGAGTGGGAAGGCAAAGGAATCTTCCTACCCGGTACTGAACGCAAGCCCCTTGAGGGCAGGAGCAAATCAAATAGATCAGGAGGAGGAATGGGAATATCCCCGCACCCCACTGAATGTAAACCAAGGCCAGCTCCATAAGGCAAAGAAATCTCCTCTCCCTCCTGGAATGTAGGCCGGTTGTGGGCTGGGGCAAACTAGCTCTCTGAAGCCAGGAAATCTCCCTTCTGAAAGTAAGTCTCCTGAGGGGCCCGAGACAGCTCACTTTCATGTTTGCATTCCAGAGCTAACAAATTGCCAGGCATTTAATAGGGAGATAGAGAGGAAAAGAGAGAAGGTTGGGGAAAGGGGCAGGTATTGAACTAGTAATTACATTGTTGTAGGAAACTCTCCAGTAAAGAAACTCTGCCAAGACAGATGGACACCTTCTCTGCAATTTAGTCTTAAATCAAGAATTCTTAAATCTTTTTTTTGGAGGGGGCAAAGGTGATCACAGACTCCCCCCCTTTAGTCTATGGACCTTTTCTCTGAATAACATTTTTAAACAATTGGAAGAATTTCCTTTAGTGAAAATAAAGATTTTTTTCCCCATCCAAGTTCATCAACTCTCAGAAATCTATCAATAGCCCCTTATGGAAGAAGCCCTATCTCAGTGAGTTGCCCAAGGCTTCCCAAGCTTCCTTCAAGTCTCTGCTTAAATCCCATCGTTGGAAGACCTTTCCTCGGCTTCCCTCCTCCCCCCAGTACCCTCCTTCTGATATTTCTGCCCTCTGTTTTATTTATCGTGTATGTACTTATGTATACATGTATGTATGTGTATATACACATGAGAGAGAGAGAGAGAGAGACAGAGAGAGAGAGAGGGAGAGAGAGAGGAAGAGAGAGAGAGAGAGAGAGAGAGAGAGAGAGAGAGAGAGAGAGAGAGAGTTATTTGTTGTCTTCCCCAGTAGAATGTGAGCTCCTTCAGAGCAGGGACTGTCTTTTGCCTTTCTTTTTATCCTCAGCACTTAACACAGTGCCTGACGAATAGTAAGGACTTAATGAATGTATGAATGTTTGTTGACTCCCTGACTATGACACTGAGAGCTTAAATGATTTGCCAAGGATCACAGGAAAGATTTCTGGAAGGTTGGATCTGAATCCAGTGACTAATAAATGTTTGTTGATTGACTGATTGATTGATTAAAAACAACACCAAGTCTCAAACAAAACAAATTCCAATGACCCTTCCAACTGCATTAAGACTTTGGGGACACCCAAGAGTAGAAGAATGGCGACCTGAGTTCTTGTGGACTCTGCCATTTATATGATATGCAACATTGAGCCAGTCCCTTCTCATTTCTGGGCTTCAGTTTCCTCCTCCATAAAGTGAAAGAGTTGGGTTAGATGGTCTGCTTTAAGCACCCTTCCTGTTCAGTCACTCTAAGTTAACTAAAGTTTTTAACTTCCAAATTTGGGGGGGGGGTGTCCCCTTCAAAGGGCTCCTTGACTCTTTAAAATAAGTGAAATCTCTGAGCCCAGCTCTTCCAGGGAGAGGGAAAGACCCCAGTGGCCCCAAAGTGAGTAAGAGAATGATTAAAACGAACAGCTGGTTGTGAATGACAAACAGTCCCTCTCAGCTTGCTGGAGAAGCAGGCTCTGGGACATTAAAATTCACATTCCTATGCTGTCCCCTCCCCCTTCCCCCAGCGCCGGTAGATGTGGGGTACTTTTTGTTGTCATTTGGTTATTTATTTGCTCCCATGAGCACTGTGAGAAGTCACTGAATACCAGGGAGTTAGGGGGTCTGGGAGGGAGGAATGGATTCTTTCTGGATGTCCTCCACTCCCTGTCCCTGTGTCCCTAAAAGAGCCTTTGCAACCAGACCTTCCAGGTCTGACTGTCACAAAAAACCAGAGGCAGCAGGTGCTAAGTGAGCAGAGAGCGCTGCCTAGGGCTGTATTGGATAGGCTCCCAGGAGACAAAGAGGCTGACTTCCCAGTGCCCTCACAGTCTCCAGAATCATACAGATTGCAGTCATTGGTGGCAGTCCCACCCCACTGAAGGAAGGTTCTGTGGCCCTGGGCCAGCCATGACTTTTTCTTCAAAGCTGGGCCATCTTCAGACACATCAAGTCCAACACATTCATTTTCCAACTGAGGAAACAAGCCCAGAGAGATTCAATAACTTGACCAAAGTCACAGAGAGGGTAAGTGGTAGAAATAGATGCTCTGACTTTAAAAGTGGTACTTGTTTCAAAGGGTCAGTTCTGCCCCCTCATAATCTGTCAAAGGCCAATTCATCCCCAACAAACAATCATGGAGGCCTAGAGTTCCCAGAGCTCTGTCCTAGGTACTGAGGAGGAGCAACTCTTTAGGCTCTTCCCTCAAAGAGTTTGCAGTCTGTTAGGGGCATCAATGGTACATCTGAAATACATGATTAGTACATAAGGTCCTTACCAAGAAGGGGGGAAGGGCAGCAAGGAGATCAGACACCCTTGAAGAGCTAGAAGCTTCCTACCCTCCTGCAATCTCTCATGCTTCTCCAAATTTATTATATTCTAACTTATGGCATAGTTCAGCTCTAACTTCTGGACTGTAGACCTCTGGAAGGCAGGGAATGTGTCTCAGTTATATTTTGGTACAATGTTTTGCACAAAATAGGTATTTAATAAATGTATAATTTGTCAAAACAATTACACACACACACACACACACACACACACACACACACACCCTGTTACTGTAAACTCCTTGCAAGTGGGGACTGGGATTTTGCATTTTTTTGTCTCCAACAGTACTACACATAGTAGGCCCTTAATTTGGTGAATTGAATTATTTTGGGTCTGAATGTTTTCCCCTGTCCCCCACTTATCCCTCCCCCCTTTTTAAAAGACAACTTAGAGCCTGAAATAAGAAAATTAATATGGTTTAGGTGTAGTTTCCTTTGGAGCAATAAGTATGAATGAATCAATGAATGAGCATTTATTATACACTTACTGTGATCCAGGCCCTGGGCTGGGTACTAGAGATACAAACATAACAATGAGCTAGACCTTGCCCTCAGGTAGCTTACATTATAACTGGGGAGACCAGGTAGGGGGGTTTCCTCTAGGGAATCACAGGAATGATGAGGTGAATGAAGCTAAAGAGCTGTCTGTTTTCTGAGAGTGATGGTAGTATTGATGAGATGAGTGTTCTTGGAGCAAGAACAAGAAAGTTGCAGGGTCTGGAATGGGGCAGGGAATAATCATTTAAAGAACACCTTACTAAGTGTCAGGCACAGGGGTAAGCACCTTCCAATTATTATCTCATCTGATCCTCACAACAGCCCTTGAGAGTTCCCTTTGTCTCCCCATTTCACAGTTGAGGAAACTGAGGCAGGGAAAGGTAAAGTGATTTGCCCAGGGTCGAACTGTTTGTAAGTATCTGAGATTAGATTTGAATTCAGACTTTTCTAACTCCAGGTCCAGCATTCTCTCTATTCTGACACCTCCCTCTTGGTGGAGGGAGAGGGGTTGGGGGAAGGAAGGAGAATAGACAGGGGGATGTCTAGGATAAGTAGTCCCTAGTACCTTGCTGGGTAGCTGGTTAGAATGTGAAGCATGGTCTGGGCCTAGCTAGACTAGTAGGTTAGGTGAGTTTTCAGTCCTTTGACAATTAATCAGGACAACTCAGCCTTAGGATAGAGTACCAGAGTTGAGAGAATCAGGATGGAGGTGGGAAGTGGAGCTGGCCCTCTGGAAGAGGTCCAGAGCTGAAGGGTTGCTCTACATGGCAGGGAGAAAGGCAGGAGTGGTGGTTGGGAGGGGGAGGGACAGCGGCATTGGGGTAGACAGCAAGGCATCCTCCTGGGTAGGCAGGCCCAAGCTTCCTGGTAGATGTCTTGATGTGATGTGAAGTATGGTCTAGGGCCAGCTAGACAGAGTGGAAGAAAAGAAGTTTATTCATCCTTTGAGGCAATTTTAACGCACTGATCCTACAAGCTATGAAAATGTATTACCACTCCTACCCCCTCCCCCGCACTCCAAGCCATAGAAGAATGGAAGAAGTCCAGAATCCCTCCCTGTCTACAGGGACCCTGTCCCCCCCCCCTTTTTTTAACCCATCTCCATAAAATGAAACTTAAATCAGCCAACACCTAAGTGTGGTGGGGAAACCCGTTAAAATGCCCCTTCAACATGATGAACGGAAGGAACATGCATGACAGAAATTACAGCTGTCGACTTCTCTTAAGGAAATATTTGGCATGAATACAAATGCACTTAAATTAGGAAGTAAGATTTATAATTAGGAAACCTTTCTACTCTGTTCTCCCCCTCTCTTTGTTGAGGGAGGAGGGGAGAAATTCCTTCCCTGAAAGAAAAAACTCCTTTGAAGATTATGCCAGGCTCTACTTAAAGGCCTTTCAGGGTTTGAAGAAAATGAGAAATGGCTGATTGGAAAGTTTCAATCTTCAGAGTAGATGATGGGCCCCTCTGTGAGAGACATCATGGCATAATGAATTGGGCACTGGCCTTGGGAGTCAAAAAGCCTTGAGTTCATGTGTCACCTCATATATAAGTCCTCCATGCCTCAGTTTCCTTACCTGCAAAATGAGAGTCCTCTAGGGTCTGACCTAGTTCTATATCAAGGATTCTTTCGGGAATACTCATTCTGTTGGACAGTGGGTGTTTTTTGTTTTGTTTTTTTAATCATCCCCTGAGTTGAGAAAAGTTGGTACTAACTTGGCTGAACAAGGTCTTCTCTGCTCCTCCTACTGCCTTAGAAAGATGTCAGAACTGGAGCATGGGGGAATAGACAGATGGCAGGTGTGTGCACCATGGACCCCAGCCAGTAGACACAAACATTCCTCCCGCTAGAGATTCCAAGGGACAATATTTTGCTATGGGAGACAACAGCTTGTGTCTCTGGCAATGCTTTTTTTAAAAAGATAATCCACACACATGAGGGAAATTAAACAGCCAGAAACTATATTTTATGACACCAAAATATATGGGTGCCATAAAAAGTTACTAGAACGAATCCATCCACAGATGGCAGGAGCTTCCTGCAAAGGAAACGGTGCTGCTCGCTTCTCCTACTTCCTACCTGGCCATGTTGAGGCCTAACAGTGATATTGATAGACTCCACATGTCTGTGTGTCTATCCATTATCTTAATCAATTCTCACACCCCCTCCCCCCACTGTGGTACATAGGAGGGGGCATTACACAGTGTTTAAAGGGCCGGATTGGGAGGCGAAAAGACTTGGGTCTGAATCTTGTCTCAGGTGCTGTGTGATCCTGAAGAATTCACTTAAACTTTCTCAGCCTCAGTTTATAAATTTGTAATATATATATATATATACATATATATGTATGTATGGTTTCAAAACAAAATGTATATATGCATATATAAAAGGGTTTGCAAACCTTTTAAGTGCAACATGAAGCTTAGCAATTATTATTATTAAAAATACTATCTTCATTTGACTGAATGGGAAACAGTCAGAGGACTTGCTTCCAAGTCCCATGGTAAGTGAGGGAGAGCCGGGGTTAGATCCTAGATCCCTCCACTACTTAATCAGTGATTTTTCCACCACACCGTGTATGAAACTCCATCAAGGAGGAAGGGAAGGGAAGGGAAGGGAAGGGAAGGGAAGGGAAGGGAAGGGAAGGGAAGGGAAGGGAAGGGAAGGGAAGGGAAGGGAAGGGAAGGGAAGGAAAGGGAAGGGAAGGGAAGGGTGGAGGCAGGCAGGCAGGCAGGAAGGAAGGAAGGAAGGAAAGAAGGAAGGGAGGGAGGAGGGAAAATCACTTATTAGGTCCCCTATTATGTGGCAGCACTACATTAAGAGTTTGACAAATATTATCTCATTTAATCATCAAAACAACTCTGGGAAGCAGGTGCTATTATTATCATCCCTATTTTATAGTTGAGGAAGGCATAGGTTAAGTGACTTGCCTAAGGTCACATAGTATGTAAAGCTGGATTTGAACTCAGGTCTTCCTGTCTCCAAGCCCAGCCTTCAATCTCCTATGTCCCCTAGAGAGATTAAGTAATTTGCCTGAGTGTGTATAAGAAGTAAATATCAGAGTTCTGATTCAAATTCAGCTTCTCTGACTCCAAATACTTCCCACCATAGTATAATGTGTTCTTTGAGTGGACTGCACCTCTACCATGATATCTCTAGACCCATGGGGAAGACTACTGCAGGGAGGAGGGACGATACCTGGGGACTTGGAGAGAGTGGATACATATTGTGAAGTACCATGAGCCAAACATGGAAGGGAGTAAAGAGACTTACAGACTTATATTTATAACATTTAAGGGGAAGCTGGTTCCTTTAGCTCCTATAAGCCTGTGGTGTGTGTGTGTGTGTGTGTGTGTGTGTGTGTGTGTGTGTGTGTGTGTGTGTGTGAGACAGACAGACAGACAGACATGACAGACAGAGACAGAGAGACAGAGAGAGACATAGAAGGGGGTGGGGTGAGTGATTAGAAGCCAAATCATTAAAACAAAAGAGAGAGATGAAGTCTTCTGGTCTGGAGATGTGTTTGACCCATGACACCTCCTTACAAGGCAGAGTCTGGGATGATTTTCCCGGGTGGGCTATAGTAGAAGGCTGGTCCCCTGAGTAAAGGAATTATTAACATCTTCTGTGAGCAGAGGAAAACTTTGGGTGGAGAAACAGGCAAGGATGTGTTCCACACAGAACTATCTGGACCCATCCCCTGGGGACTCTAAAGGGTTGGAGGCTATGCCATGCAGGATCACAAAAGGGGCCTGTGGAAGAGAACCTCCCTTTCTGGGAGCTGAGGAGGGCTCCAGAAAGCTGGCTCGGGCAGGGAGCAGTGACCAATGCCAGCTGCTAGGAACCACTGAGGATAAGAACTCTAGGGAAGACAAGCCACTGGGGAAAGAGCCACGTTTAAGAACATTGGTGAGGATTCTGGAGGTGAGTGCTGAGAATATCTGAGGTTATCTGCTATCCTGAAGGAGCCATCTTCTCTAGTTGGTAAAATTATTTTCTCTGAACTTAATGTTAGGAGTACTCCTAGTTTCCTCTTTAACTCACTCTGTTCACGTTTTGTGTCTTACAACTCTGTGTGCTTGAAAGGGGGCAAGCTGGCAGGCTAAAGTCTCCACAGCACTTAGGAAAGGGCAGCTAGATTCTCAGCAGTACAATGATCCAAGACAATTCCAAAGAACTCAAGAGGGAAAATGTGATCCACATTCAGAGAACGAACTACAGAGTCTGATCCTACATGGAAACACACTATTTTCACTTTTTTTGTTGTTCCCCCATCCCCCGGCTTTTCTCTTTTTTCTGTTTCTTCTTTTACAGGACTAATGTGGAAATATGTTTAATATGATTGCACATGTAATAGTCTATATTAGATTGCTTGCCATCTTGGGAATGGGGGATGGGAGGGAGAGAAGGAGGGAGAAAAAATAGAAATTCAAAATCTTATAAAAAAGAAATGTTGAAAACTATCTACTATTTACCAAAAATAAATAAAAAAAAATAAATATTTGATAGTGGGTGGGGAGGAAGAACAAGGCAAGTAGCCAGAGAAATGAGAAGTCATCTAAAGGGTTCCCAGGCCCTTCATGTTAGGAGGGAGCCTCTGACACAAGAATTATATAAAGCACTGTTTCTACGCAAGTCAAGAGTTAGTTGGCAGGAAGCCTCTCCAGGTGTTCATTTCTTTTCTGCTTCAGACAAAAGAACTTTCAAAATGCTGGGATCCCTGCACCATACTCTGTTTTGCTGATTCAGACTCTTTGGGCCTTCTATGATCCAGCCCCATCCTAACTGCTGCCAGGAAAGGAAGGAAATGAAGACAAAAACATTGCTCCAACTTGCCAATGCTGCAGAGGAAGGACATCTAGGGGGTTTCTGGATAACCTTACCAGCTTGAGTGTATCAAGTGAAAGCTGGAATGACTTAGTTGGAAATGGTAGAAAGAATTCTAGCTATAGGGTCAGAGAACCTGAGTTCAAATCCCAACTCTGGCTCTTATTACTGGCACAACTTTCAACAAATCATAATCTTCCTTATGGGCAACCTTCCATTGTAAAATGAAAAAGGTTAGGATCTGTGGTTCTGTATAAATGATTATGAAGTATAAATCTGAGGCAGTGAACCCTTGAGCTCTAGGAATCAGGATGGAAATGGTGGGCAGGAGTAGGGGCAAGGGGAAGGGGAGGGAAATCATTAGTGGAAATTTGGTAAGGAGCCCTCCAAGGCTATACTAGATAAATCAGCTTGACTAAAACCACTTTAAAAGCCTATTAGATGCATATAGCCAAATATACCCCAGGACATTTCAGTCCTCTGGCTTAATTCATTTATTAAACAATTAGGAAGCACCTACCATGCATTTTGCAATCTCCAAAGTTCTACAATGGGGAGATTTTGAAGAGAATGACATACATAGCATCATATACCAAAAAAGGGTTACATTTATATAGTCTTTTAAGTTGGCAAAGATGTAAAATGCTTCATAGATACTGTCTTATCTGGTCCTCACAATGACCCTGTGAGTTAGGTGGTGTTTTTTTTAACAGGTTTGAAGATAGGGAAACTGAGTCTGAGATCTTCCAAGTCTGCATCAAGCTGCCTGTTTTTAGTCTTTCTATGACTCTAATTCAGGAGGTTCTTAAAGTTTTTTGTATGTCAAGGAATTCTTCATCAGTCTGGTGAAGCCTATGGATTCCTTCTCAAAATCATGTGGGACATATGCTCTCTGCATCTAGATAAAGAACTTATAATTAAAAGTATGTATAGAATTTTTATATGTATGTATATATATATATGTGTGTGTGTATCTAATTTGTGTGTGTGTGTGTGTGTATATATATATATATATATATATACATATACATATACATATATATGTATATGTGTTGGAGGTCAATGAAAATAAAAATGTAGGGTTTTTCCCGTCTAAATCCACTGACTCCATGAAATCTAGCTGGCTAAGTGCCCATGCTCTAAATAAAGGACTTGCCTATATGTGAAGA
The DNA here is from genome assembly GCA_028646575.1 of Pseudocheirus occidentalis. Classification (NCBI taxonomy): domain Eukaryota; kingdom Metazoa; phylum Chordata; class Mammalia; order Diprotodontia; family Pseudocheiridae; genus Pseudocheirus; species Pseudocheirus occidentalis. The sequence continues at coordinate 45,647,532 of CM053599.1, read as the reverse complement.
GCAATCACTCTCCAGTGCTGGGCAACTAGTAAAAGCTTTGTAATCGCTCCTTCATTCGTCCATTCATTTCTATTTGCAGCCAGATTCTTCATTATCTAGAAGAAAAGCTCCAAATTTCCCAGGACTGTATTCAAGGTCTTTCAGGATCTCATTCTCACTTAACTTTTCTAGCCACATTTACTGATTTCATACACAAACTCTACAATTCTGGTAGAGAAGGGCTCCTTGTTTCCTGGACACACCTTTTTCTTTCCCCCTACCACACCTTCATTCATTCCGTTATCCTGATAACTGATGACCTTCTCTCTCCTCTTTGCCTACCCCAATCATACCTGACCTTCAGAACCCATTTCAAGTCTCCCTCACTCCATGAATCCTTCTGTCATTCTCATCAAAGCCATCATTCCCTTCTCTCAGCTCTCATGGCACTTCTGTCTTACCCTACCCTATGTAATCACATACTGTCTGACCCTACTTTGGTGTCTCTTCATGTCCTAGATCAGACGTTCTCAACCTTCCTAATGCTGAGAGCCTTTAATACTCGTATGGGGGCATATCTGCATGTGGGTGGAACCGCCTGGAGACAAATAGAGGAGCGGGGTCTGGGTTCTTAAGACCACTGGAAGCATGTTTTTTTCTGAAGGTCTTAGGTGACCCCTGTGAAAGGGCTGTTCAACCCCCAAAGGGGTCGTGACCCACAGGTTGAAAGCTGCTGTCCTATATTATAAAAACCCAGGAACATAAAAGATAAGACTGGCAAAGCTGGAAAGGATATTAAGAGCCATCCAGCAAACTCATTTTACAGAGAGTGAAGGAAAGGTCCTCAGATGATGTGTTTAATGTCACATGGCAAGTTGATGGTTGGTCAGCTCTGCTGACTCCTGACCAATGTTTTTTCTCTGCTGCCCTATATTGCCTCCTGATTTGGACAACTGGGCTTTCAAACCAAACTATGAATTCCATAGGGGTAGAGGTCATGTCTTATATCCCTCCTATTTTCCCCTTAGGATTGGTTCAACAGAAAAGGTACAAATGTGTTTACTGGTTAGGTAAATAGTTTTTCTTTATTTGTAAATTTTCACATGAAAGAAACACACAGTCAAAAATAAAACATGAATCAGCACTGTGACACGGTGGCCAAAAATCTTAGTCTGGGTAAAGAGCCTTGAGTGACTTGAAAATCAGGCTAGGGAATTTGGGCTGCAACAAGAGAACAGTGTCCAGAGAAAGAAGATGACCACATTTCCAGGACTATACCACTACCAGGGCCTAGCAGGGTGCTCTGTGATCACAAATGCTAAATAAATATTTACTAAATTGGGGTAATAAGGGGAAGCTTGGTAGCACAGTGAATAGAGCCTTGAACCTGGAGTCAGGAAGACCTGAGCTCAAATGTAGCCTCAGATACTTACTGGCTGTATGACCCTGGGCAAGTCACTTAACCTTGCTTGCCTCAGTTTCCTTTGAAGTAAAATAAGATGGAGAAGGAAATGGTGAACCCCTCCAGTATCTTTGTCAAGAAAACCCCAAATAGGGTCACACAGAGTCAGGCACTAGAGAAAAACAATTGAAAACAACAAACCAGCACACTAATGCTGCCCAGCAATTTTTAATACCAACTCCTTCCCATCTAATCTTGTCCCACTTGGCAACATTCTGTTCTCCCTATCTTATCCTCTGCCAATCACACTTTTTTCCTCCCTTGGATCCCATCTTCTCAAGGTCTTCTTAGGTGAGTGACTAAGCATTTATCAATAGATTCTTGTTGGAATGTGGCTTGATATCTTTCACCTCCCTTAAATATTTGTATTTCTACAGAGAACTGCTAGGAGACACAACCCCAAAGGAATTTATATTTACTGGTGACATCAGGAATTAACTCCTCCAACCCCACCCCTTACCCTAAACAAGTGCAAAGCTGTCCCTGTTTTGGACTCATGGGGCACCGATATGGGAAGTAGTGCCTTCTGTTTCCATGGAGAGACAAGGGTCCTATCCTCATTGGCTCACTTGAACCCCAACCTTGACTGAACTGTGTTGATGGGGTAGGAGGAAGAACTTTGGTGATTTCTTCTGAATTCAGTCACAGAGGGTAATGACTCAACAGCAGATGTGCTCAGAATAACAGATCCTCATCTCAAAGCTCCTGTGTATGGAAATCTCTCGTAAACAGGGAGACTTCAAGGGCTCCTGCCTGTCCTTCAAGGCAGGTGGCTTGCCATAGAAGAAAGGACTTAGAGTTAGAATGCTTGACTTTGGGCTGCTAGGTGGTTCAGTGGACAGTATTGAGCCTGGAGTCAGGAAGACATCTTCCTGAGCTCAAATCTAGTCTCAGATACCTACCAGTTGAGTGACCCTGGGTAAGTCATCTAATTCTATTGCCTCAGTTTTCCCATCTGTAGAATGAGTTTGATAAGGAAATGGTAAACCACTCCAGTATCTCTGCCAAGAAAACCTCAAATGGGGCCAACAAAGACTCAAACACAACTGAAAAACCATCACCAACAAAAAAGCCCTTAAATTCAAGTCCCAATTCTCACTGGTTACACAACCTTGGAAAAACTGGTCTATGTCTTTGCCCAAGATCTATAAAATGAGGGGATTATACTAAACTAATGTCACTTTGAGCTCTGCAGTGAATCACCATCAGAATGAGGTTTTCTTCTTCCTGTCATAATATCTCTGTGAATGAGACATGAAAAATCTGCATTTTCATATTCATGAGTACCATGGTACTATAGCTTCTTAGATGATTATATTTATTTGCTATATTTTATAATGAGCGCATTATGCTTATATACTGTTTTTAGTGAACATGTTATATTTATGTACTATGTTTTATAATGAACATGTTATGTTTATTTACTATGTTTTTAATGAACATGTTATGCTTATATACTATGTTTTTAATGAACATGTTACGTTTATTTACTATATTTTATAATGAATGTGTTATAGTATATTTATTTACTATGGTCCAGGCACTGTGCTAAGCACTGGAGAGATAAAAGAAAGGCAAAATCATGGTCCCTGCCCTCAGGGAACTCCCATTCTAATGGAAGAGACAACATATGCAGACTAACTGTAGGCTGATCCTTGGGGGAAGTCCCCCTGCTGAAGGAGGGATGTGATCAAGGAAACAGAACCGGAAGTAGACAAGGACAGTGTTCCAGCATGGGGATAGGTAGCCAGTTTAAAAGTTCAGAAATAGGATAGACCATGTTGGGTGTGGTCACAAAGAGCAAACAAGACTGAACCTGAGTTTCTGAGAGAAAGTGAAGTGTACAAAGTCTGGAAAGGTGAGAAGGGGCCATATTGTGAAGGGGCCTTAAATGACTAACAGTCATTGATTGTGGGAGGAATAGGGGGCCACTGGAGTTTATTGAATGGGGAGAGGTGGAGATAGGGGCCACTCTAGGCTTGAGGAAAAGTCCTTTGGCAGCTGAGTGGAAGATGGATTGGAGAAGTGAGGCTTGAGTTAGGGAAACCAGTAATAAGAAAATTGTAATGGTGATGAGGGTCTGAATTAGGGGGTGACTGTAGTGAAGGGAGTGTAGGGACATTTCCAAGTCCAGATCCTGAAGGTCATGTCCCATGAGGGTCAAGTGAATGTTTAGCCATGAACCAGGGAATGTTTGGCCTAGAGCAGAGAAAATTGGGGGATGGGGGTTGGGGCTGGCATCATGCTTGTCCTCAACATATCCAAAAGGCAGTCAATGGAAGAGGTCTTAGTTAGGTCTGTTCTGCTTGACCCCAGAGAGCTAATTAAGAACAAGGGGCAGAAGTTAAAAGGGGGCAAATCTCATCCTGATGTAATGAAAAACTTCCTAGCAATTAGAGACAAGCAAAAGCATAGCAGGCTACTTCTCCATGGAGGGAGTGCGCTCTAAGCAGACGTCTTTGAACTGGATGATGGTTCTCAGGCATGCTGATGGCCTGTGCAGCCCCTTCCCACTCTGGAATTCTGTGAATTCTAAGGTTCCTTTAAATCCTATGATCCTCAGAGACCTCTAGTCTGACACCATCATTTGACAGGCTAGAGCCAGGAAGAGCTATTGCTTTGTCCAAGGTCACACAGCAAATCCTCCGCAGAGCTGGGACCAGGAGAACCCAGGCCTTCTGACTTGCATACTTTTTCTACTCTACCCTGTTGCCTGGGAGGTGATTTTTAAATACTTTGAACAAGGCTTAATTACTGCCTGATTGGGGAAGTCTTGGATAGGCAAGGGAGATCACAGAGTAGTTTAATCTTGAACTTTCCCTCCCAACCGAATCTGGGGCATGAGAGAAGCAGCCAGGGTTAATTAGGTAAGCTTGCCCAGATCCCCTGGAGTGCCAGGAGGCCAACTTCATCCGATAAAGAATGAACCAAAAGTCAACAGTAATCAGATTGTACCTCACTCCTCTTCCACTTAACATTTTTTTTGGGGGGGAGGATAGAAATGTAATCTTCTCTGGTCCTGGGTTTGCCATCTACTTGCTCGACCTCCCCTTGACATCCAGGAAATTCAGTATGGACTTGAGGCCTCCCTTTCTTTTTCTCTTTCATGGATTAACAGAGACTCCATCTGCTTTGGAGGTCACTGCAGGGTTTGAGAACACTGCGGGGGTTACTCTGGCCTCCCACAGCATGAATAGAAGCCCATGAATTTGGGCCTCTGGAATTCCTTAGAGGATTTTTTTTGCCTAGACATGCTTTCTCTGACTTCTTGAAGAAAGGCCATTGCACCCAGGCACACCCAGATTAATGTGGGTAATTGGTTCCGGGAAAATAAGAAGTTCCATGACCTGAAGACATATGACAGATTTGTGAATTTGGCAGGAGGAATTTTATAGTAGGATTTGGTTACAATAGGTTAAGGACATTATTTTAAAACAAAGTTGGGGTAACATCCTATGGGAGCTGCTTATTAATTGTCCCTCTTTCATTCAGTGTTGCACAGTAGGGAAAAAAATGCGAGGTTTGTAGTCAGGAGATCTGGGTTCTGGTTCTGACTTTACCACTTACTACCTGTGGGCAAATCATGGGCCCTGAAGTCAGGAATATCTGATTTCAAATCCATCCTCAGATACTTATTAGCTGTCTGACACTGGCAAGTTAATTAAATTTTTTGCCTCAGTTTCCTCATCTGTAAAATAGAGATAATACCTCTCAGGTTTGTTATAAGAATCATTAAATGAGATAATATTTGTAAAGTGTTTAGCACAGTACGTGGTACATATAAAAATGTTGCATAAAATGTTAGTTTATTCTTCTTGTTGTTATTTCTGGGTGTGGACCCATCCTGTCTGTCTCTCCACCCACAGCTCTAGGCATATGATTGTATGACCATGGAAGTAGATTCTATAAACTCCTATCACACTTCCTCCCAGCAGGTAGGATTGAATTCTATCTTGCACATTTATCAGATGTGACCCTAAGCAAGACACTCTCCAGGCCTTAGTTTCCTCACATATAAGAGAAGAGATTGGATTCAAGGATCTCTTAAGAAGAAGAAATGCAATCCCAAGCAAAAAGTCTCACAAGAACATCACAAGAGAACATCAGCTGCTTTGTGGTATCAGAGGTGTGAGCTGTCCTGGCCACGTGTGTGCTCCAGTCACATGTCCCTATGTGGTCTCCATCCATGTGCCCAAGAAGTAGGTTTTAACTACATGTATGTCCCCTCTGTGTGGTGTGCACAGCCTCCTATGATATTCAGTAATCTTTGGCGAATGTGCCTGTGTGTATGGGAGAATCTTTTCTAATCAATTTTCTAGGCTGTTTGATTTAATATCATTTGCTTTGAATTAATCTGTCCTTACTAGTTGGCTTAGTAAATGTACCTACACTGGTGGGGGTTCGTATACTATGGTTAATTGGATGCTGACCCACCAAATGCCTCACATCTTGAGCAGATTTTCTACGTGTCTACGGGTAAAGAAAGTCTTGGTTGTCATACAGTGTATGTAAAACACTTAATAGCCATAAATTTCCAAATAACTATTGATAAGATACTAAGGACAGCCTGATCCATACCCCAGCATGATCTTCACTTATAAAAGTTTATTTCTTAAAAGCCAAAGATGTATGTGATCCTGTCTGCACCTTGTCTACCTTAACAATCAGTCTAAACTGAGTCTTGAAAGTCATATTTAGGAGGGGAGAGGGTCTCCCTCCCAGGTCACCAAAGCCCTGGGGGAACCAGAGTGAGCCCCATATTTCTCTTCCTCTCCACCTTCCACCTTCTAGAAAGGCACTTTTTGACCTTTCTAGAACATCCTCCATAGCCTGGGACTGGCTAAGCATCAGAGGAGCAAGAATATGGGGGAAAAGACAAAGGAAAGGAAGAGTACACAGAAGAAAATCATTGGGTCGAGACAGAAGACCTATATTCTAGTTCCATCCAGAACTAACTGAGTGACCTTGGACAAGTCAAATCATCATGTCAACATACCTTATTTAAGCACCTACTGTAAGTCAGGAAGTGGTAAGTATCAGATACGTCACTTCCTCTCTCTCGGATCCACTTTTAAAATGAGAGCTTTTGTTAAATTTTAGACTCTTAAGATCTCTCTCATTTTTACTTTCTATGATTCTATGACTCCAAATGTCATGTGCTACCTAGTTCCACTTTCCTCTTTTCATTGCCCACCCTAACTATTGAAGCCTTGGATAGTGGCCCCCCTCAGTCCAATAAAGCCTAGATCCCAATCTTGCTGATCCCCTCTTCGAAGACTGAATGAGTACAACCATTCAAAGGTCAGCCTTATACCCAAGGGCACAGCTGCTGGCATCTCATTTCGTGAAGGGCCAACCAATTTCCTTGTTGTTCTCCCCCTCCTCCTGGCTTATCAGAGCACCCTGGGCTGTGGAGAGACTTTGTGTGTCCTGTAATCAGTAAGACAACTGGTGCCCTGGGATGCTTAAAAAGAAAAAGTCAGCATAGCTTTGCTTGGATAGAATCCCAAATATTATGGGGATGTATTTGTGAAGGGAGCTGAGAAGATGATTTTAATAGTAACAATGATTATGATAACTCAAATTTATAGTACTTTCAGCCTTAAAATAACAGCATATTCAAGCTGGAAGGGACCAACCATAAAAGCTATCTGCTCTAATCTGCTCATTTGGCAGCTAGGGGGAAGGGACTTCTCCAAGGTCACATGGCACTCCAGGAGCAGGGACTGGAGCCAGATATCCAGACCACCATGCCAGAGGTCCTTTTAGAAGGGTCCAACCAAGAGAGGGGATCCTCTGCTCTATTCCTATGCTTTCATCTGGAAGGTATTCCCTACAAACTGTCATGAATGCCCAACATGACCCAAGAGCTGGGGACAGGAAGCTCATGAGATTCAATGGGCATTTCCCATTTGCTACTACTGCTTTAGAGGCAGATAAAAAACAAGGAGGTAACTCTTTCTGACAGCTTTTCCCCGAGATCCCTGCTTTACAGAAGCTCAGGGTGGCTGCAGATCATACATTTAGAACTGGAAGCATCAGTGAGTTAATTTAGGCCAAGCCTCTCATTTTATCATTGAGGAAGCTTAGATCAGGAAAGGTGAAGTGACTTTGATTGTGTGAAGGTCACACCTGGTGGAAGCCAGGAGTTATACAGCCAGTATCTGAACTGAGCTCTTCTGACTCCAAGTTCAGGAAGACTCATATTTGTGAGTTCAAATCTGGCTTCAGATACTTACTAGTTGTGTGACCCTGGGCAAGTCACTTCACCCTCTTGGCCTCAGTTTCCTCATCTGTAAATGGGCTGGAGAAGGAAACAGCAAACCACTCCAGCACCTTAACCAAGGAAACCCCAAGTGGAGTCACAAAGAGTCGAGCATGACTGAACAACAAAGAGCTTCTTGAAATCAGGGACTGCTACCTTTTTCTATTTCTGTCTATCTCCAATGCTTGGCACAATAGAAGAAACTTCAAAATCCTTTGCCATTCATTCTTCACTCATTTGTTTATTCGTTCATATGCGGAGGAGGAGAGACCTGGGCTGAACCTTAAAGGAAGAGAAGGAATTCAGAAGGATTTTTTCTTCTTGGAGAAAGGAAAGAGGTTTGGGAAACCTGGAGACTTGGGAACTGACAGAGCAAGCAAGGTGACCTAAAGCTGTTCCTAGAAATAGCAGACAGTAATCACACAGAAGTTTCTTTTTATAAAACCATAATAGAAGAAAGGTCACAGGACTTAGGGTATCTGGAAAAGCTGTTAAAACGGTCAGAATTGCAGGGTATCCTGGGAGTATCCAACTCTAAGCATGGTACAGAAGAAGGGTCTGGAACGGAAAGCAGAGGACCCCAGTTCAAATTCTACCCGTAAGACTTTGAGGAAATCACTCTAGTTCTTTGGGTCTCAATCTCAACTGCAAGATAAAGAGACGAGACCAGATAACCTCTGAGGGCCCTTCAAGCTCTAAATCTATTATGATAATAGCTAACATTTACAAATGTTACCTCATTTTATCTTCACAACAACCCTTGAAGTTATCCCCATTTTACAGATGAGAAAACTGAGGCACAAAGAAGTTTAGTGAATTGCTTAGTGTCATACAGATAGTTGTCTCCAAATTAAGTTGAACTTATATCTTATTGACGCCTGCCCTGGAGTCTATCCACTGTGCCACCTAGCTGACCCATATAATCCTAAAGATTGGAAAGTTGTTGCTTCCTTAAGCCTGAGTAGACACGGATCAATTTAATGGTTAAAAATTATTATGCAGAAACTGGGGAATAATATATACAGGCAACAGGGAAGAGAAATTCATCTTTCCCTAGAAAGTGGAGGGATGGGGGGATAGAAGAGAGGGCAGATTGGGGGAAGGGTATTCAGTATGCTTGCCATCTTGTGGTGGGGAATAAGGGAGAGATGGGGAGAAAGTTTGTAACTCAAAATCTGATGGAAACGAATGTTGAAAGCTAAAAATAAACAAATTTATATAAAAAGAAGGTAAAAAATTATTGTGCATATCACTCTTTTAAATATAAGATGATGCAATACTCATTAATATTTATGCCCAGCTATTTCAAAGGGGACAGTGGGGTAGTGCAGTGGGTAGAGTTTGGGGGGCTGGAGTCAGGAAGACCTGAGTTCAAATCCAGTCTAAGACATTTACTAACTGGGTGACCTTGGGCAAGTTACTTAGCCCTGTTTGCCTCAGTTTCCTCATCTGTAAAATGAACTAGAGAAGGAAATGGCAAACCCCTCCAATACCTTTGCCAAGAAAACTTCAAATGGGGTCACAAAGAGTCAGAAACAACTGAAATTGATGAAACAACAACAAATTCAAAAGAGAAGTTCTGATTTTGTAGAAGAGGATAGATAATTGAATGAAAAAGCATAGGGACAGCAATCCTGACTCATGGCAATGCCTGTTCAGATCATGGACAAAGTGCTATGCTCCACCTTAACAACACTGTTGGCCAAATATCCAGAAAGAGCTGGCCTCAATGCAACTTGCCCTGGGAACCCAAACCCATAACTTGATGGTAGCTTCCACAGCCCCATAAATAAAGACATCCTATAGTGTGTCCACTGAAATAAAGCACTTAGCAGTGATTAATAATTAGATTATCTTGAATTCACATGCTATGTACCATGTGGATAACCATGTGGACACTGTGCTAGGCACGGGGGCTTCAGAGAAGAAAACAAAACATCCCCTGACCTCAAGAGGCTTATATTCAGTTACAGAGAAACAATACAAATACAGATACGAAATATATCCAAAATGAGTAAAATATTATTTAAGGAAGAGCATTCACAACTCAAGGCATTAGGTAAGACTGCATGAGTCAAGCCTTGAAGGTACCCAGGAATTCAAAGAAGCAGGTGTGAAGAGGAAGAACCTTCCAGAAATGGTGGACAGTCTATACAGACGCATAGAAGTGGGAGGTGAAATATTGTGTACAAATAACCTCAAGTTGGCCAGGTTGGATGGAATGTAGAATGTGTGAAGAGGAATGATGTGAAATCTGCCTGGAAAGGCAGTTCGGAATCAGACTACGAAGGGCTTTGAATACCAAAATGAGGAGTCTGTATTTTAGCTTAGGAGCCATTAAAGTTTCTTGAGCACGAGAGTGGCATGGTCAGACCCATGTTTTAGGGGCAATGAAAAGGGGCAGATAATGCCCAATAATGCTTTGGGGAAGTCATTTATCTCTCTGTTCTTCACTTTCCCCATCTGCAAAATAGGTATAATCATTCCTATTTTGCTCTGCCTACCTCACAGGGTTATCGTGAGGATCAAATGAGGCAAAGTGTGCAGAAGAACTTGGACAATTATAAAGCTATGCATAAATATGAGCTATTAGCATTACTGATGTTGTTCATGGACTGGAAAGAGGCTTGAGGCAGCCTAGCTTTGGATGTCATGGAGCTACTTTTTCAGTTAAGTCACCCATCCATACTGCACAATATTCATTTGCATAGAGCTCCCCATGATGCTTCGCACTTCCCATTCTATTCTTCTTCCCCCGCCCCCTGTCTTGCCCATGAATAAGGAAGTGGAATTAATAGCTGAGATGCTCCTTTGAATTGCTCACGATCTGCTTAATGAAGCCACCTCGCATCCTGGAACTCCCCAGCAGGCACCTTCTTCCGGAGGTGCAACACCCGCTACTAGATGTGTGAGTTTTGGGGGAGGGTGTGCAGCACTCAACTGTCAATGGATTTCCATGCTCTCTCTCTTCCTTTTGAGTCCTCATCATGAATAGAGCCTGTTTGGCTCCACTCTCAAAGCTAGAAACCTTGAGAGGTGGCAGAGTTCAGAAAGTCATTGCCATCTGAATGAAAAAAGAAATCTTAGAGATGGTTTAGTCCCACTCATTTGTTTTAAGGCTGGGGAAACTGAGGCTGTGCAGGAGACATGGAGTCAGGAAGACACAGGTCCAAATTTCACCTCTGACTTTTAGACTGCTATAGAACACGGACAGAACACTCAACTTCTCTGACACTCAGTTTCCTCATCTGTAAAATGGACCTAATCATGTCTGTAGTACAACCTGTCAGGACTGAAAGAACCACCAGTGAATACAAATGTGAAGCATTCTTGAAATCTTAAAACCAATTGCCATTGGTATCATTGTCGCTCAAGGTCACATAGCTGGTTGAATGAGGGAAGCTCAAATCCACAGTACAGGACAAAGAGCTCCTTGGCTTTGGAATCTGCCTCTGACCCTTCCTTATTTATTGTCTCACCCTGGGCATGTTACTTAACCTCAATTCTTCATCCATAAAATGAGGGGTTCAGAAAATGTAGCTTCTAAGGTCCCTGAATCTATGATTCTATGATTCCAGATTATCTGATGCCAAGACCTATGCAACCGCTGAAATACTTGAATGTCACCTTGTGTGACCTTGGACAAATCACTTCATTTCCTCCTTCAGCCTCAAATTTTCCATTTATAAAGTGGGAATATTAATAACAACTGTCACGATTGTTGTACGCAATGTGACAATATCCATAAGGCATATCACAAATCTTAGAGCTCTATATAAACACTAAGTATGATATTGTTACAGACTATGAGGAGGTCTAGCCTGAAGAGTTGGCCATCTGGTCACAATGAGGCAGGTCAGGAGGCAGGACACAGCACGAGTCGGACACTAAATGGGTGAGCAGACAGCAACCTTATCCCAGACATGGGAAGTCAATTCAGATTAGAGGAACATGCATGTTAAACATGTGTGTTTAGTAGATTGGGAGCTCCTCATTAGATCATGAATTCTTCAAAGGCTCCTTTTGCTTCTTTTTATATTTTCAGGGCTTAGCACCACACCTGGCCCATGCCACTGTTGTTCTTGTTCAGTTGATTCAGTTGTATCTGACTCTTCATGACCCCATGGACCACGCTGTCCATGGTGTTTTCTTGGCAAACATACTGGAGTGGTTTGTCATTTCTTTCTCCAGTGAGGTTAAATGACTTGCTCAGGATCATATCTGAGGCCAGATCCTGAACCTGTGAAGATGAGTCTTCCTGACTCTAGACCCAGTGCTGTATCCACTAAGTTGTTCAGTGTTTGGCACACAGTAGGCACTTAATAAACATTTATTGATTAATTGATTGTTGGGGGTAGAGGAAGGAAACAGAAAAATTATACCACAAAAATGGAGTTCAGTTAAAAGTCAAGACCCGAGGAATATGTTGGGTCAGGGGGGCAAGTCAATAGTGAACAAGGTCAAATCACGTCATTGATCCTATCACTCCCCTGCTCAAAACCCTGCAATGGCTCTCAGTTTTCTTCAGGTCGAAGTCCAAACTCCTTAGTCTAGCATTCAAGGCCTTCTAGCATCTGGCTCCAACCTGCCTTTGCAGTATTTCTCACATTAATGCTTTCCACACAATCCATTCCCAATCCAAATTAACCACGGGACCCAATTGTCCCACCTCTATCATATTAGAAACAACATTGGATGTGGAATCTAAGTACTTGGGCCAATAGCTCAGCTCTGTTCCTTTTATATAGATCATGTTATCTCTCTTGGCTGCAGCTTCTTCAAATGCAGAATTTTGAGGTGGAAGGAGGGAGAAAAAGCTGTCAAATCAGAGACCATCTTTTCTAATCCTCTTTTATTACACAGGAAGGAATTTAAGGTCAACCAAGACAGAGAAGTCAGGGCAGTAGGAGGAGAACGAGGACAGTATCACACCAATTGGAAGGAGAGTGCCATCTTGGCATAAGAAGTGGTTGATAGTGGCCTGGTGCTACTCAGAAATCAAGCAGGGTGAGGACTGAGACAATCTGGTGTCTTTCTGAGAGTTCACTGATGACCCCCCAAAAGGGTTCTCTTTAGTAGAAGTCCAATTTTCCAGGAAGAGGTGGAGAGGAAGTGGGGGCAAAGATTGTAAATTATTTATTTCAATCCCTGGGCACCTCTTTCCCATTTCTACTTTAGCTTCTAGCAGTGGAAGGAAAGCTAACCTAGGTATGATGGAATGGAGGGAGTTTAGGGATGGTTCCCAATAAGGAGAGGGGACACTGGTGCTGGGGTGGAGTTGTGGGGGGTGATGATGTCACAGCATAATTTCACATGACATTCATTAACATTTTGTAAAACCTGTAGTTAGTGTGTTAAGTGTGGGAGTGTTGGGGTGGGATGGAGGGTAGAACCAAGACCCATCCTCTGATAGCTGGTTATTAGGAAGAATTAAATGACTAGAAATAACCTCTGGGCCTGCTGTTTTCTCCCTCTCTCTCCCTTTTTTTTTAAAAGTTTTGTTTCTTTAAATAAATATCAATGTGCATCTATATATACATATACATAGCAACTCGCTCATACATTTATATCTGTGGGGAAAACTAAAGTTATTATCTCTCTAGCTGAAAAGCTTTAATTGAAGCTGAGTAATCTTGCAGCAGGTCCCACATGAATTTGGCCATCTCATTGTTCCAGAGATGGTTTTCCCTTGTCTCTTCTCAGGGATCAGCACCACTTTCTGTGAATGGAAGGGGGAGGGGAGAGGATGGAGGACAGATGTGCAGACTAGGGGCTGCTATGCCCAGAACAGCTGCTGTTTGACTATGATACTTGAAAGCATGAGTCTGAGTGCAGGAAGGGTGGCTCCTGGATGCTCTAGCCACAAGGCTGAATACCAGTGTGCATGCACAGTGGGTGCCAGGAAAGTGTTGGTTGCATTTGCATCTATTATGACAGTAGCAAATGCCATAATTCCCTTGCTATGGAATACAGGATGTTGGGGGAAGGGGAAGGGAAGAAATCTTTCAAGCAAAAATAGAAAGCAGAATCTGCACACAAAGGCAGCTTTACATATAGGTAGATGATGGTGGGGGGGATCTCCGTATTCCCCACCCATTTGAAATTACACCATAGCCTTTCAACTTGGTTTTGATTCCTGATAAATAATATTAGCTGACATTTAAATAGAACTTTGTAAGCTTTTTCTTTGACTTTTGTATCCCAGAACTTAGCATAGTTGCTGGCGCATATTAGGCATTTAATGAGTTAATTAAATTTAATTAATTTCTGATTCATTATCCTATTAGAGTCTTACAACAGTCCTGTGAGGGAGACACTATAGGTATCACCATACCCATTCTTTAGATGAGAAAACTGAGGCTGAATTTGAATTTAGGTTTTCATAAGTCTGGCACTCTATCCACTGAGCAACCTAATTTCTCTAGCACACCTAGCATCACAACCATCAGATGTCCCTGGGAAGCCTATGGAACACTCCTTCCCACATTCTCATCACTCAGAGAGGCATGCATCTCATATTTCTGTATGGTGGAGGGTTATTTGACAGAGGGAAAATATTATTACAGACTATTTTCCTGGCTCAACATTACCTCTGATGGAAACAGCAGAGAAATTCCTAATCAGACATAGAGAGGCTGGCCCCAAAGCCCTTTTCTAACACAAGATGACTCTCCTGAGGCCTGGGAAGGCTGACAGCATTAGCTCCCATAGCCCAAGAATGGGTGAGCCAGACAACATCTTCATCCCTAGGGTTTTGTTAGTTTTGTTAGTCTCAACACAAATATACAAAAAACCAAACCCTACTGGGGTGGCTAGATGGTGCAGTGAATAGAGTACCTGCCCTAGAGTCAGGAGAACCTGAGTTCAAATCTGGCCTCAGACACTTAACACTTACTAGCCACGTGACCTTGGATGAGTCATTTAACCCCAATTGCCCAGGCTTCCCCACTCCAAAAAGCAAAAACCAAAACCAAAAACAAAAAACCTACTGGTTCTGTACCCTAGATGGAAATCCCAGGGAGTTATAACCACTCACTCACAGAAATGGAGACGGAATTAACCCTAAGACCAGCACTGGTAATGGTGATCCTGTCTCAATCTCCCAAGCTACCACAAACCCAGTGCAATGGCTCAATACAATGACCAACTTTTCCAAGATTAAATGGGCCAGTATAATGATCACCAGTGCCTGGTCTGGCTGAAATAGCTCTGTTCATAATGAGCTACGCTGCAGGTTAATTAACAACAGCTGCATCAGAGGTGGCTGATGCCATGGCCAATCACAGATGCATGTACTCCCTGGTGTCTTCATTTCCATGTATTTCCATCCACAGGAGACAAAGCAGCCCTGCCTCTGACACTAACCTATGCCTGGAACCTCCTCTCCCCCCTGCCCCTCCCTACCCCCATTCATTGTGCCCCTGCCTGACTGCTTCACAAAGGCTTCCCTGCCTGGATCAGCCCACACTGAGATCTATTATTTCTGGCCTCCCATTGCACTTAGAGTCACAAAGCAGAGTTTAGCAGTTAACTGCTGAAAATGCATTGTATTTGGAGTCAGAGGAACTCAGCTTAAATCATAGCTCTGTAATGACCATCTGCGTGACCCTGGACAAGTACCTTCACTCCTCTGGGCCTTAGTTTCCTCACATGTAAACTGAAATCGGTTGGGCTACATTGGCCTTACTGATCATTTTCCAGTTCTAAATCAATGCTCTGTGATGACTCTAAGTTTCTATAAAGCAAACAGCTGGGAGTGGGAAGTGGGAGAGGAAGGTATGGTGTGTCAGCAAGTGCCACCTCTTTTTCATCTCCCTTGCCTCCCATCAAATCAAAGTAGAAGCAGTGGCAGTAGATGGAAAGATCCCCATGGAAGCTTTTTTATGAGCCTTCCATCCCTAGCTCTGTGACCATGCTGGACATCCATAGCAGTCTGTAAAAGATATCTCCCAGAGGTGGTATATGGACAAAGCTGAGTTCTTCCCTGATGGCTCCTTCTCAAAGGATTTTTGGCCTAAGAGTCTGGAGACCTGGGTTCTAATTGAGGTTCTGCTATTTGAATGCTAAGTGATCTTGAGCACCTAATTTTTCCTTTCTTAGTTCTGCAGAATGAGCACGCTGGATTATATCTCTTGTATGGCCTCTTCTAGCTCCAAGCTAAAGCTCTCATATGTTCTTCCATGTTCTCAGTTGAAGGTTAGAAGCTGCTTGGAACCCAACAGTTCTCAGTTTCAGGAGTATGAACCTTGATTCTACAGATATCCCATAAGTTCCTTAAGTGTTGGCCACTCTTTAACCTCCCCAAAAGGTCTAGCTCATAGCTGGGTACCCAGCAGAGGCTCTGAAGAGATGTGGTGTATGAGTGAAAGACAAAATGAGTAGTGAACGAGTGATGAACCTCACTCCAGTTCTGCCATTGACTAGATGAGTTACCTTGAACAAATTCCTTTACTTCTCTTTTCTTTCTTTCTCTTTCTCTCTTTCTTTTCTTCTTCTTCTTCTTCTTCTTCTTCTTCTTCTTCTTCTTCTTCTTCTTCTTCTTCTTCTTTTTTGCTTTTTGGAGGGCAATCGGGAATTAAGTGACTTGCCCAAGGTCACACAGCTAGTTTTTGTGTTAAGTATCTGAGGCCAAATTGAACTCAGGACCTCCTGACTCCAGGGCTGAGTGCTCTAGTCACTGTGCCACCTAGCTGCCCCTCTCTCTCTTTCATTCTTTTTTCTTTCTTTGATTTTCTCTCTCTCTCTTTCTCTCCCTCCCTCCCTCCCTCCTTCCTTCCTTCCTTCCTTCCTTCCTTCCTTCTTTCCTAATTTCTTCATGGCTAATGGATGAGGTTTTCATTGACATCTCAGTCCTTTCCATCACTGGCAACTGAGATAAGAAGAGAGAAAAAATCACAGCCATTGATCAATTCTTACATGACAAGAGCCCTCCTGGCAGGGTTTCTGGGTGCAGTCATGGTGAGAATGAGATTGATTCTCTGGAGAACAGGGTGTCATTATTCCTAATTAGGACAATAAATATTAAGGGATCAGCATTTGCTAAAGATCAGCTTAACTAAGCAAGATGCTTTCAAAAGATAGAATGTTTATCCAACTTAGAGGGTTAAAGCCTGGTGTTGCTGAGGGTAAAGGGCTGGGTTCCAAGCAGCTTCAAATATCTGGAGGAAAGGACCTTAGGAAATAGAACCACAGCATCTCAGGACTGGAAGGGACCTCAGAGGGCATTTGGGAGAGCTCATACCCACTACCTAATACCTCTGCAACAGTCCATACTACTCTTCCCTGCTGCAAGTATCTTCTCCATTTTGTGGATTAAAAAAGTGAGACATCTCTGTGGAAATTCCTTGCAGTTAGAAGCGCCAAAGGTTGGAGCTTGAAAAGACCTTGATCTTCTCACTGAGAAAGTATATAGTCTGTTGGAAAGGACACAGGATTTGAACTCAAGGCTTAATACTCCAAGACCAATATCCCTTCCACTATACCCCCTTCCCATCTTTTGTTGCTCAAAAAATTGGTAGAGGACAGAACATTGTGATAGAGATGGGATTTTAACCCAAGTGTTCTTATTCCAAGGCTCTTTCTGTGATGTCTATCTCACCTCTTTCATAGGAATTATTTTTGATACTGGAAACCTAGAAGCCTTCAACTGTTAGCCATTTTCCCTCCTCCAGAAAAAGCCACAAAGAAAGACAAAAGGTAGATGATGTGAAAGTATCCCAAGCCCTTGACAGCCCACAGAGGTACCATGTTGTTCTTAATGAAGCTGTTTTCTAGATACATACCTGCTCCTAGACCTAGACCATTGGAGTGGAGATAGAATAACAGTATTTTCTTCCTTCAACTGAAAGCAGACCAGAAAACTGTATTTTTTTTAACCCAGATAATTAAAATTTCTGTTTAGCTGAGGTTTTATTATGACTTGTGTCAAAAAAACTACTTTATAGACTTAGGCAAATATATAGAGTACCTTGCAAACGTCTTTGTCACAATGAGGGAAAAAATTCAGGTTTTTCAGGTATCTATGAGAAAGAAACATGCCATTCTGCCATTTTGATGTCTCTATAAGTACTTCTAATCAGACTACTGTAGGGCAAAGAGCACTGGAAATGGACCCTCAGTCTTGCTTGTGCCACTAAACGCCCTTCTAGCCTGCAGCTGGTCACTTAAACTCTCTGGGCTCCAGTTTTCTTTTCTGAAAAATGAGAGGGTCAATCTACAGGATTTCTAAGAGGTCCTCCATTTCAGGCAGTCTTCCTTATTAAGCCTCTTCAGTTCAGAGAGTTTATATTCTAAGGTTTCTTCCCATTGTGACATTTTGTTCTGAGGTCCTTCCTAGCACCAACACTCTACATTCTTAGACTTCTTTTGCTTGTTTTGACTTTTGTTTTTGCTTTTTGAGCCTGGGTCTCCATGTCTTTCAGGCTGGAAGTGCAGGGGGCATTCACAAACTGATTCCAATACTAATCAACACAGAACCTTTAATCAGCTCTGTTTTACTGATGTGGACCGGGTTACCTACCCTTCCTTAGGCAGTTTTTGACCCTCTACTCTCAGGGGCCTGCCATAATGGTGCCAGTCTTTGTATAGAAACCCAATATGTTTCTAGTATTAATACAGCTCAGCATTCCTGAACTACCCACCAACCTTAGCTTCCCCAACACTAAGGACTACAAAGCTGGTGCTACTGTGTCTGATGGTTCCTTCTGGTTTTAAGATTCTATTCTAATGCTTCTTCTAGCTCTGACATTCTCTTCTAAAGTCTTTCCTAGGTCTGAAATTCTGTGCTAAGGTCCCTTCCAATTCCAACATTTTACATTCTAAGATTCCCTTCTAGCTCAAACATTCCACATTCGCTAACTCCTTCCAGTTCTAACATTTTGTGTTCTAATGTTTCTTCCAGCTCCAGTGTTTCATTCTAAGGTTTTTCTCAGCTCTCACATTCTGTGTTCTAAGTTCACTTTCAGCTCAGACATTCTGTGTTCTCAGAATCTAGATATGCTCAGAACCATGCTGGCCTCTTTGTACCACATCTGCCAAATAAATAACTCTGTCCTGAGCCTACCTCATAAAACAAAAACAGACAAAAAAAGAAGTTGAGCAGCAACACTGCTGTCCAATGTGTCCCAATTAATAGACAACCCCATGAATCAAAAAAAGAGTGGAGCTAACAAGTTGTTCCTGTGCCTCAGAGAGAAGACACACATGATATCAGGTGGGCTGGGGCCTCCAAACACAGTTCAGTGATGGGCAGATGGTGCCCAAGTTTAATTAAGTTTAGTAATGACTATACATTTTCCCTAATTTGCCCTCAGAGTGGCTGGCAGGTTTAATTGGCAAAAGCATTATTTCCTCTTAGGCCTCAGTGTCTTCTACCTCCATAAAAGGTGTCTGAACTACCAGTGAGCTGGTGATCGAGAAAGAGTCTCGAGCTCAAGAAGTCAGGAGTCATGGGCTTGAATCCCAGCTCTGCCCCTCTGTATGCCTCAGTTTCTCCCTCTGTATATAAAATGAAGAGATTGAATTAGATAATGATAGCAAAGCCCATATTTATACAATGCAAAGCAAAGTGATTTCCTGCCAATGGTGCATTACCCACCCTGGAAAGACCCCTGAACTTGGAGTCCTGGGACTCAAGTCTGCTGTTTACTTCCTATATGATTGAGCAAGTCACTTAATCTCTGGGAGCCTCAGTTTACCCACATACAAGTAAAGTGAGGGGGGTCAGATAAGATGAGCTCTAAGATCCTTTTCAGTCCAAATCTATGCTCCCTTTGAGAGTGATTCATGCAAATAACATCGTCCCAGTTCGGAAAATTGCCAACAGTCTTGGGGAGGTTAAAAGATTTGCTCACCCAGTTCTGATCCTGTAACCAGGACCTTTCCCCCTACATTATACTGTATCTCAAAAGGTCAACTTTTCGGGTTTCTTTGAGACTTCACTTTCCATGGTTTTGTGATCATAACTGCTGACTCATTGAGGGACCTTTCAGGGATTTCTAGGAATTACCAACTTAGGGAAAAAAGATTCTTTGCCACATGAATATAAAAGCTTTACTTGAATGTGGTAGTTAGGGTGCCATGGTTACTGTTGAGTGAGGTCGATTTAAAAGGAAGAGGTGATGTGAAAATAACATAAAAGTAAGAAGAGATATAAAAATGATCTGTCACGTTGTCTCCTTTCCTCCAAGTTCTGCTACTGAAATTCTGGCAGCTCCCTGGTATGGTCCTGGGCAGGGCAGAAGAAAGCCTGGGGACTAGTCCTGGCTCTGCTTCTCTCATCATGTGGCTTTGGTCAAGTAATTTTTTTTTGCTGGGCTTCATTGAATCACAGAATCTTGGAGTTGGAAGGGATGTCAATGACCATCTGGTCTGACCCACTGGAGCAGGAGGTGTCTACCTAAAGCTCCCTTCTAAAATACTTGAGAAGTGCTTGTCCAGCCTTTGATTATAGACCTAGGAGGGATCCATTTCCTACCTCAATCCCTACCTCAAGGCCAGTCATTCTAATTTTGGACAGTTTTAATTTTTAGAGGGATCAGGGGCACTGCAAGTACTATCAAGAGGAAGGGGTGTACCAGAAATGGGAGGCTCTCACAGGCAAACCCAGAGAATTTTTTTTCTGCCTTTGAATTCCCTCATAAAAACCTTCCCTTGGGGGGCATCTTTAGTCATCGTGATTTAGATCTTGCCACTAGACCCAGATGGCTCCAGAGAAGAGAGTGAGGCTGGTGACCTTGCAAAGATCTCCCTCACTTAAATCCAATTCATTTGCAAGTCATGGCTTCATCCTCCTGATGTCATGGTCTTCTTCAGGAACAAAGGACAAGCAACAAAAAGCTTCCCTTATCTTCTCATTGGAAATATTCTTTTCTCCCTAGTATTT
Organism: Pseudocheirus occidentalis; assembly: GCA_028646575.1. NCBI lineage: Eukaryota > Metazoa > Chordata > Mammalia > Diprotodontia > Pseudocheiridae > Pseudocheirus > Pseudocheirus occidentalis. The sequence continues at coordinate 45,626,943 of CM053599.1, read as the reverse complement.
CATTTGCTTTTTTATATGTACTTCTCATGGCAAATTCCATGTCACTTTTATACGCATACTATCCCCCTACTAGACTATAAGCACCCTGAGAGCAGCCACTGTATCTTATTTCTTGTATCTCTAACAGAGTCCAGCATGGGATGCCTAGTAGGTTCTTAATCAATGTTTGTTGAATTAAAATTCACAGACCAATCTATCCCTCATTCTCTAACAACCCTTGGTTTCCCTCTGCTGGAAGCCAGAGGATAGATAACCTGTGTATTGTGGGGAAGCAGTGAATCAGAAGACCGTATTACGTCTGCACCAAAATATCAACTCCTCTGCTTCGCTTCCAAAGACCTTCACAATATGGCTCCCCCCATATATTACCAGGCTCACTTCACATTGCTCCTGTTACACACTCCTTTCTCTGCATTCTTTACCCTTATTCTAGTGCTTTGCATAAAGTAGCCACTTTATAAATGTTTGCTGACTGACTGTTGACTGACATGCTCTACATTCCTGTCATGTTAATGTACTTTCTAGTCCTCATCCCATTTCTTACCTCTAGGCCTTTGCACATTCTGTGCCCTATACTAGGAATGACCTCCTTCACTTCTATCTCTTGGAATTCCTAGTGCCCTTCCATCTATTGAGTATTTAACTGTGGAGCTGAGCCTCAGCTTTGTTATTTAAAGTAACAGGATTGCTGACTGACATTATAGATAATGAGTGTCAGAAGTGGAACCGAAGCAGAGGTCTGATGTCCAATTCATTCTGCTGCCAAATTCCCTCTATCCTATCCCATGAGGTGCTCCAAATTTGGCACCAATCCTGGCATATTTGGAAGCACTTTCTACTTCCAAAAAGACTTTCTCTCAGGAACCACTGGACATAGCAGAACAGAAATGTGATCATGTAGGCTCTGAGAGGAAGCATGGGGGGGAGGTCAGATAGGAAGAAGGCAAAGTGAAATTATTGGGATTTAGATATGAGGGTCCAGTAAGAGCTCTAACTAGCAAAATTTGCATGTGAGGCAAGGCAGAGAAAGAAGCCTGGCTCTTCTTGAGGTGCTACTGATGAGAAAGACCCCTCAAAAGTAGCATACTCTAGGACCCCTCAAGATTTCAAACCTGATGAAGGAATGGACACTAATTGAGAGATAAGAACTAAAAGTTCAGCTACTCAGGGAAGAAAGAAATGTTGACCCCCTTTAAAATACCTTCCTTGGAGCAAAGCTCCCACAGCCCCACCCTAGTTAAGTTTCCCTAGTTAAGGTGCAGCAAAAGTGTTCGAATTTGGAGCTGACAGCAGATGAGCAGCTTCATCGGCACCTCTGACAATTTAATAATAGAGTTGTCATAATCCCAGGCATTTGCTAACTGCATAGTCATTTTCAGCTGCATTCCTGCATCATCAGCCTGCCACTACAATCCTTGACTTCCTTGCTTTACTGAGGAGAGAGGAAAAAAGGGGGAAAGGGAAAGATAATAGACTGATCAGCCCCATTCCATAGCACTTTAAGGTTTATGAATCACTTCCCTCAAATCTCTAATTCATCTCAGGTTTATTGTACATCATTGTTTGCATAATGTTTCCCCATCAGACTGTGAGCCCTGTTAGGGCAGAAACTGAGTTTTGCTCTCTTTGTAACCCCAACACTAGGCACTTATGTTTATTGACTGACTTCTATTCTACAATGTATATGGCAATTCACATTTTATTCGGTGTTTAAATTGAGAATAGAAAGAAAATAAAATGGAAAAAAGTATCTCTCCAGGAGAAAATAAGCCCCTTGAAGGCAGTGATTTTTCATTTTGTCTTTCTATCTCCAGCACTCACTACAGTGCTTGTATGTAGCAAGTACCTAATAAATGTTTGCTAAGTGAGTGAATTGTTATGCTTATTCTCCAGATGAGAGAACAGAGGTTCTGGAGCTGAAATAACCTGACCAAGGTCACAAAGTAAATGACAGAGCCAGGGATTCAGACTGAGGAGAGAAGTCTTGGGATTTGGGTAAGAGCTCTAACTAGCAAATAGATGTATATATGTGCTCCTCTATCTATGCAAACAAGCTCAGTGCTCCATGCTTTCAGTCCCAGGTTCTGAGCAGATCAGAACTCTTTCAGACTTTCTCAAAGCCATCAAGTTGACCCCCACACTGGTCCCAACACTGGAGACTTACAGTTCCCTACTTATTGTGTGGTGTGGGCACTAGCAGAAAGACAGGAAAGCACAGATACCTTCTTGCTAGGTTAATCTCACCCATAAGTTGTAATAGGGATTACTGTCATAGCTGTCCAAGGTAGCCCTCGCAACAAGAAAACTGTATTTTGAACATGATTTTTTTAAACTAGTCAATGTGCTTCCTGTGTACCCACCCTCAGCTAAGTCCTACTTGAGGAAACAGCATAGGAAGATAAGGAGGAGGAGCAGTATTGGACCCTGTCCCAATGACCTTATAATCTAGTTTGAGAATAACACTCATGCAGCCCTTAACACAGTGCCTGGCACATAGTAGGTGCTCAAGAAATGTTGATTGATTAATTGCATGTGAAATAGTGGATAATGAACAGCTGGAGTAATAGAACTATCGATGCCATAATCGATGGGAGAAGGGGAGGAGGGGGAGAGAGAGAGAGAGAAAGAGAGAGAGAGAGAGGAAGAGAGAGAGAGAGAAAGAGAGAGAGAGAGAGAGAGAGAGAGAGAGAGAGAGAGAGGGAGGGAGAGAAGGTCACTAAGGGTTGTAGTGGTCAGGGAAGGCTTCCTAGAAGAAACAGGGCTTGAGAGATGAATATATCTTCATTATTATTCATGTTAACAGCAATAATACTAAATAACTGAATTATAAAATCACAAATTTAGAACTGGAAGGCACCTTGGAAGACATCTCATTTTTCTCCCCTCCATCATTATTGTACAGGGAGCTAAGGTCCAGAGAATTTGGGTCTTATCCGAGATTTTATAGGACACTTTAATATTTGGAAACTGCTTTCCTCACAGACATCCAGGCTTCCATCCATCCATCCATCTATCCACCTGAGTAGCCTCTCATGCCTGAACAAACTTCCCCTTCAACCTTTCCCTTTATGATTCCTTAGCTTTTGTCAAGGCTCAGCTAAGGCCTCATTAGGGGAGCCCTTCCATGAACCCCACCACTGCTAGACTCTCTCCCTGCCCAAATATCCCTCCAGCAGGTTGTCTGAGCTCCTCTTGGTCCCTCCTCTGCTCCCTACCTAGTGTTATACTTATCTGCAGGCATAAAGCCCCAGGTAGAACATAAGTTCCCTTAAGGGAGGTGGGCCGGTGGGGGACTATCAACTATGGGACCTCGAAAGTCTTTCTTAATTCTTGAGATTTAGTTATGGGGTAGTATGTTACTATACCAAGCACATTGGACTTGAAGTCATAGGTTTGAATCTGCCCCATTCTCAAACTAACTGTATGACACTGGGTAAATAATTTCTCTGAATTTCAGTTTCCTCATCCATGAAATACTAGCTAGTTAACTTTTAGATGGTGCTTACTATATGTGGAGTATTGTGCTAAGAGCTTTATAAACATTAACAGCCTTCGGAAGTTGGGGGTAGATACAATTATTATCTCCATTTTACGGTTGAGGAAACTGAGGCAAACAGAGGTTAAGTGACTTGTCCAGGGCCATACAGCTAGCAATTGTTTGAATCTGGATTTGAACTCAGGTCCTTCTGACTCCAAATCTTGCACCCTATCCACTGTGCCACCTAGCTGCCTCTAAAATTTAGAGTCTAAATAGAGATAAAAACAGCCCCTCTACCTCACAGGTATCTTGATACATAATAATATAAACAACATTTATTATAATGTATAATATAATAATATGCCATATAATATAATATTTTAATTAGATTTTATATTATGCATACTATGACACTATAATTACAACATTATATTATGTATAATATATTATAATTACATCATCTCAGTTTAAAGTATTTTGTAAACTTTAAAGAATTATGTAACTGTCAATGGGGAAGATAATACATATCTGGCTATTAATTCACAGTCTCTGATTGCCCTAACCTCCCTACAGGGTTAATGATTTCCCAGCTCTACCATTTTCCCAGCCCCTCTGTTTTCTAATTCCTAGAGAACTCTCTCTTGAAGAGACACAGAAGACAGACAGTATCTCTGGAGCCCAGGAGATAGGAGTTAGAGGTGGTGGGGGGCCTTTTCAAGCTTTGTCTCAATTTTAGCAAACCACACTGGCCAGCCTCTTTGAAGAAGATCTGAAAGCCAAGATTGGAGATTGGAAGGCTGGCCTTAATACACCAATTTTTCTCCAATCTCCTCTTAAGGAGAATGATCCCCAGGGCTCAGCCGTTTCCAAGGGAAAGGAGGAAAATGAGAAGTATGAATTTCTGAACAGTCCTGGTTTAGTTGAGGCCAAACATCAGTAGAAGGACCAAACGGGACTTCAAGCTGAGCCATCGATCCAACAGACTGCTGGGGGCCACAGTTGGGCATCTGGGGAGATGAGGATCCTGCTGCAAAAGAGGGAAGCTGCTCTCTTTTCTGAGTGAATTTCTAACTGCCTGTGTTTTAAAGCCAGCTGGGAACAAACCGACTACACACTGTATCTTTCTTCAAATGCACCATCATTTATCCATCCATTCAAATAATAGTAATAGTGATCATTCTAAATTATGCAAGGAAACAGTAGAAAATGCATGATGCATCACTGCAGGTTATAAAATTTTAACACCTACCAAATATCTAGCAAGATATGACTGGGTAGCAAAAATCGTTCATCAAAAACTCGCTATCTTTCACAGTGAGAAAGATGAAAAAGCCCCATAGTACAAATACAGACCTGTATGTCCTGGAGAATTCAGTCAATAAACTGTACTGGAAATGGACCATTACCACAGAGCAAAGTGTTGTCCACAACAGCCTGGATAGAACAGTGATCCATACTTAACAATATTGGTTTTAGCAGATGTCATTTCAGATACTCACAACCACCAAATTACATGGAATGAAAAGCTTTCAAAACACAGAGACCTAGGAGGAGGTCTCTGAGGTCCTTTTCAGCTCTAAGATTTTGTGATTCTGCTCAACCAGTTCTAGGTAATATGGAAGAGAAAGAAAAGAAGTAGATAGAATGAATACCCTTAGAGAGTTTCTGGTTCAACTGGCAAACTGAGACATACACATTTAAATACCAAATATAAAAGGGAAATAATAATACAAGACAACAAGGAAGCATGAGTAAGGAAACCTATTGCCACTGATTGGCTATGACCTTGGATAAATTGTACCAGGGAACTCAGTTTCCTCATCTATGCAGTAAGGAAGTTGCATTAGTAAGGCCTCCTGAACCTTTTAGAGGAAGATGTCAGTTCCATTACTTATGACAGCATCACTGGGGGAAGAGATAATGGAATAACTTGGGTCTGAGAGATAGAGAAGGGAGTAAAGGGGTATGGCCCTAATAATTTATATTGAACTAACTTAAAAAGCCTCAAGCCCACAGAAAGTGTTGATGAGTTGTAAAAATTAGCCCATAACAACCAAGTAACGAGAATTCATTGAACCCCTACCACGTAGCCGGCAGTGGGCTGGGTGTCAGATACACAGGGACAAAAACGAAACAGTTCCTCGCCTCCAGCATCCTGCATTCTCTCAAAAGAGACAACATGTGGGCATTATGTCATAACACATTCTATTATACTACATTGTTACATTAGTATTATGTATGACTGCATGAACAGGACAAATATCTGCAGAATGCCTGTAAATCAAATGTAAAGTAGTGAGTTAGGAGCTGAAATTTCCAGCTTCTAATACATATGGTTGCCCTTGAAGACTGACCAATTATTGAAAGGCAACCACTAGAGAACCATGGGATTATGTGATGCACATTCTTTTCAGTTCTGAAATTCTAAAATGCCAATAAAGAATACAAAATGTGTCATTGGATCCTACATCCTAGTTCCAGAGAGTAAGAGGCAGATCACAGTGGGAAGACTCCACAGAAGAGATGGCATTGACTTCTAGTCTTGCAGTTCCTTGGACACAGTCTCCTGATTTCATGCCTTTGCCATACCTGGAATGTTCTCCCTTCTCGCTGCTGTTTTGTGGTTTCCTCGGCTTCTTTTGAGACTCATTCAAGCATCATGTTTTGCAGGAAGCCTTTCCACGTCTTTCCCTTCCAAGCCTTTCCCTCTCCCTTCCTTTCCTCCAGCATCACCTTCCATTGACAATGTATATATTGTGTATGTACAATTTGGGCACCTCTTCTCTCCCGTTAGAACCTGAGCTTCTTGAGAGCAGGAATTCTATGTGTGCCTTTTTTTTGCATCTCCTACACTCAGCACATAGTAAGAGTTTAAGAAATGCTTTTTCCTAAGTGACTCGTTTAGCTGAACCTCTTCACATTTGGACAGCAGTTGGCTGAAAGCAGAGATGCAGGTATTTTCTGTCTTCCTTTGTTGAGAAACTCTGGTATGATTGCCTTCCTTGAGGAGTCCACTAGGGAGCAGTGTGGCTCTGAGTTTCAGCATGAGCCCTCACTGGCATCCCTTTTCAGAAGGCCAACTGTCCTCTGTACAGAAAGATTTATTCTCCAAACATAGTTTATTGCTGGATTAAAGCATGAAAAGAAATCTGTCATCCTTCAGTGTCTTTCTGCTGTAACTTTCCATGGCCATGATACATATGCTGATCCTATGTAGCCAAAGGGGAAAGTTCCACAGTTCTAAGCTCTCTGAGTGGGCAGGTCTGGCTAGAGACCCTCACACCTCATGAGGATATATACCAGAAAATCCTCTGGGTCTATATTTACAAAGACTGACTTCAGTCTTACTTCTAGCTCCCTCCCCGAAGTGTATCCTCTGCTCCAGCAAGGCTGTAGGGATATACACCAGGTATATACCTGTCTCACTCATTGTATGGGCAGCAGCTACATGCCCATCTATGACCGTGCTGTTCCCTTACACTCTTACCCTAATTCTGGTTCTTAAGGTCTTAGGCTTACGGTCACTTAGACTCTCTAGGCCTCATCTGTCAAGAGATAATAACAATCTTTACCCTGCCCAACTAAGGCTTAGAGGCTTTTGGGGCAACATGGTATCTGAGAAAGAAGGCTGAAATTGGAGCCGCAAGGCCTGGGTTCAAATCTCAGCTTGGTTACTTACTATATAACCTCGGGCATGTTTTCCTCCACAAAATGAGCTGGGACGAAATTGTTTTTGAGGTCCCTTCATGCTCCAAATCTATATCAAAGTGTCTTCAAAAAGCAAAGTTTTGCAAATGTAATATATTGTCAGTAAGAGCTTTATATATAATGCATATATGTATATATAATAGAATGCAATAAAAACAATGCTTCTCTTTCTACTGTCCTTGAAGGCTCACAGGACACTTTCCTCACAACAAACCTGAGAGGGAAGTAGTAGAAGTAATGTTATTTCCATTTGTTACATGAAGAAACTGAGTTTCAGGAAAGGTAAGTGGATGACCCACAGCCACTAAGCTAGGAAATGGCCCTGGAATCAAATCTCAGGCTTTTAGACTCCCAGTCCAGCTCTCTTTTCATTAAGGGTCATAAAAGCACTCCTCTCTCCTGGGCTTTAGTTTTCTTATCTTAACATTAGGGGGGGTGGTGGGTCAGGATAAATAATCCCTAAAATTCTTTCTAGCTACCAAACTATATGTTCTAAAGTTACTTTTGGCTCTGGCATTCTACGATCTAAGGATCCATTGAACAAAGGTCCCATCCAGCTCTGAATTCTGAGTTTTAGGACAATGGCATCAAACTCAAATCAAAGCCAGGACCACAAATTCAGAAATAAGAATCTCTGTAGATAGAGATCAGGAGCACAGCTTGAACCTAAAAATGAATCCCTTTAGACCAGCAGTTCTCAATCTGTAGGTCACAACCCCTTTTGGGGTTGAAGGAGCCTTTCACAGCAGCCACAGGGGTCGCCTAAGTCCATCAGAAAACACATATTTCCAATGGTCTCACAAATTTCCGATGGTCTTAGGAACCGAGACATTGCTCCTCTATCCGTCTCCGGGTGGGTCCACCCATATGCAGATATGCCCACATATGAGTATTAAAGGGTTGCGGCATTAAGATGGTTGAGAACCACTGCCTTAGACTAACAATATTTAGTAGGGGACACAGAGAGATAATTCTACTCTTTCTCTGAGGAGAGCAGAGTGGCCAGCTTCTGGGATACTCTCCTTCTTCCTTCCTCGTGAATCAAAGGCTCCTTTGGAGAAGGGAGGATGCAGGAGACTAGAGAGACATCTATTCATGATACCCTACAAGCCATATCTAAACAAATCCATGTGCACAGACATAATTTCAATTAACAACACACAAACTCCATATATATTGAAATAGAGAAATCATTTTTTTTTCACCTCCACATTCACAGATCCCTAAAATCTATTGACTATGGACCTCAGGCTAAGGACAACCTGTTCTTGTCTAGCAGACACTGGTGCAATCAGCCACTCTCCTCTCAAACCAGCTGTTTATTCCCAATCTCCAATAGTAGTAGGAGTTTCTCAGAGAAATCTCCCATTCATTGACTGTTGAGGCAGCTGGTGGCTTCTTTGTAGGGTGTAGGAGCATAAATGGAGAGATGCAATGAATCTAAGAGTTGTCTAGTCAAGCCCTCTTGTTTGAAACTGAGGCCAGGGAAATTGTGACTTGCCCAAAGTCAGACAGGCACTAAAGATCCTATCCAGGATTTTGACCCCTAGTTTACTGACTCCAAACTCATACCTCTTTCCACTGTACGATGGTACTCCTCACCCAGCAGCATCCCATTCTCAGATACTGGAGTTGAATTAGCAGGCCTAGTCACTGCCCTCTGTAACGTTATACTTTGTGGCAGATGCTGCCACCTATGTTTCTCTTTAAAGGAGATACAAATAGATAATTGGTACAGAATATGCATTAAGGCACCCTGAGGGAGAAATAGAAGCCAGCATAAGCCTGGTGAGTTAAATCACCCCCACCATCTCAGATGTCAGTGGAGGCAGCCCAGGATTCTAAACCCAGTAGACCAGAGAAGTGCTCCCCGGATCCCTGGCCCCTGCTTCCAGTGTGTCTCCCACAGACATCAATGAAAGGAACAATCTTTGGGAAGGAGCTAATCACCCCAGCCATCACCAATACAAATCAGTGACCAAATGTCTCAGGCAGATAAGTCCCAGAGCCCTGGCAGGGACAGTACCCCTTCGCCTCTCCCCAACTGGTTCTACCTCCAGCTCAGGCTAGGCCCTGAAGCCATCACTGAGATAGTCAGTCCTCAACAGACACAGTACTAAAGACCCAAAAAACAAAGTTTTTGCTGCCCAAGTCCTTGGCTCTGTCAAATGGGAAAGAATCAGAAATGGGATTTTATCAGTGGAAATGGCTTCAAGGAAGATGCATGTCGGAGTAGTTAGATGGTGCAGTGAATAGAGCACAGCCCTGAAGTCTGGAGGACCTGAGTTCAAATCCAGACTCAGACACTTGACACTTAACTAGCTGTGTGACCTTGGGCAAATCACTTAACCCCAATTGCCTTGCCTTCCCCCTTTCAAAAAAAAAGATGCATTATCAATCTGCTTTGCTGCTGTACCCTAAGGATCATGGGACCTTTCCATCTGACTTGAAGCAGATGGCTACATTTTCACTGGCAGGTGCCCATGACTGGAATGCTCTCCCATCTCATCTCCTCCTGGCTCCCCTGGCTTCTTTCAAGTCCCAGATAAAATCCACCTTTTTCAAGAAGACTTTCCCCACTTCCCTGAAGGCTAGTATCATCCCTTGGTTGGTTATCTACAATTTATTGTCTGGATTTTACTTTTTATCTAATGGTTCGCATGTGGTCTTCCCCACTGGACTATGAACTCTTTGAGACCAGTGACTGTGGTTTGCCTTTTTTTGTATCCCCAGCACACAGCACATAGCATATAGTAGGTGTTTAATAAAATTTTTATTGACTATTGACTGAATGTGTTGTCTCCCCATTAGAATTTGAGTTCCTTGAGAAAAAGAAGTCTCTGCTTTTCTTTTATATTCCCAATACTTAGCACAGTGCTTTTCACATAAGTGCATGATTTTTCATCTGTCCATACAAATATTCATCTACCCATCCATCCATCCATCCATCCACCCAACCACCTACACATCCATCCATCCATCCATCCATCCATCCATCCATCCATCCATCCACCTACCCATTCATCCACCCATTTACTATGCTGACAAATCAGCCCATCATTCTCCCATGCAAGCCTCTATCCCACGTCTGTGATTACTTTCCACTTTGAAGCTTCCATCCCTTCTTTGGTCTCCCATCAAGTCCTGGAGCAAGGACAAACCCAGGCAGGGCTAGATCCAGTGTCCCAGTTAGGCTACTTATTCCTGAGGGGATTTGGGCAAATAACTTGCAGTCTTTCAGTTTTAGCTTCCTCCTCTGTAAAAAGAGAGAGTTGAACTAAATGATCTCCATCCTATTCTCAGTCTCGGGATCCTCTGAGTCAGCTCCCTCCCTACCAGGGCTCACATCACTGACACCTCCTCACCATTAAAAGAAGAACCCTTCACTGAGGGAGAGGTTGGCTTTTTTTTTCCCATCCAGTGGTGGGATCTGAGTGGTTCAGCTTGCTCACAGAGCTAAAAATAGCACACCTGCAACCAGTTGACAATCTTCCAAGAAAAATTTCTCAAACTGAAATAGTGACAAGCCTGAGTTCTATGTGCATGAATGTGGCAGTGAGATTTCCTTCTCTGGAGGAGAAAGGCAAAAGATCCATTAGTGTAAAACAAACCGATGGACCACAATTAGTGCAATGTGCAAGGCAGCTGGGATCAGGCTGATCCAAAGGGCAGGGGATGATTCAGTCAAATGGCTTGGATTTAAAACCTATTAAAATCCTCTCATGTCTTCAGTAACATCCTCCCAAATCCTGAGATCCTCCTGTGCTCTGCAGCCCTTCACTTGACCCTGGGTATCACCCTTTTTTCATACTGTTGTCCCATCTGTGTTCCACTTCTCTCTGCTTCTCTAAACCTACCCATCCTTCAAGGCCTGAGTCCAGTCTCACCTCCAGTCCATAGTAATCTCTTTACTCTGAACTCCTCTAATATGTAGTATCATTATAACCCACCTTATCGCTTGATCACACACTTCTTGGTTTTGTTTTCCATTTTAACATCTTGTCTTCCCTTTAAATATGTGAGCTTCTTGGGGGCAGGCTTAGTGTCTTCTTCTCTAAATGACAGTATATGAAACTGGAGGGACTGCAAGATCATACATCAGGAACTGGAATAAATTTTGGAGATCATTTGGTATAATCCATTTATTTTGTGGAAACTGAAGTTCAGAGAAATTGAACTATTTATCCAAAGTGACAGGGATAGAAAGTAGCAGATCCTCTGACTCTACCTCTCTGTCATGTTGTTAATGATCAGCAAGATGTTTAGCATAGGTGTGGAGGGCTTCAATCGATTGATCAATCAACCAATCAATCAAACAAGCATCAAGTAAGCACCTACCAGGGCAGCTAAGGTTGGGGATACAGTGACAAAAATGAACGTCTCTGCCTTCAAAGAGGCCTCTAAGCAATTGACAAACACCTGCTCCTGGTCTGAGAGTCAGTTGGCCAATCCATTGGAGTCTTTGCTCAAAGTCCAAGTTTATCTGTTAGGAGAGTTTCACAGCTCCAATTGCCAAAAATCCCTTCGATGGACAGCATTGTCCCAGCAGCACTCCTCTGTGACTAAAGTTTGACATCTCAGCCACACACAACACATCATCCAAAAGCTCCACAGTTCCAAATTAAGCCACTCTGTTTCCCACTCTAGCAATTAGTCAAGAGCAAACAGGAGCCAACAATACCCACTGCTACCCAAAGGTTGAATTCAGACGTCAGGAGCCAACAGCAGAATGTGTCTGCCAATAAATTGCCAACAGCCTCAGGCTGCCTTAACGGTGTCTGAATCCAGGGAGTTTAAGGCTACCGTAGTCTCTGTGGAGTTCACCATGTCAAAGCACTATGTTTGGTTCTGGTCATCGCATTCTAAGAGATACCAACAAAATAGAGGGTGTCCAGAAGTATGTGGTTAGGATGAGAAGAAAACTAGAAACCAAGTCACATGAGATCAGTTGAAGGAATTGGAATTTTAACCTATAGAAGAAAAAATTCATGGGGTAAATAATTGGGTAGGGATATGTGGAATAAGAAAACTGTCTGAAAATATTTGTCCTGCAGAAAAGGAAGTAGACATTATATAAGTCAAAAGAAGATTTCATCTCAAAAGAAATAAGAATTTCCTCATAATTAGAGCTACCCAACAATGGAATAGACTTCCTTATGAGATAGTGAGCTCCCTGTCATTGGAGATACTAAAACTGGCAATTCCATAACATAATAGATTAGGGAAAAGTAGGATGATTGTACAGGAAACTGTAAATCTATTATAGAATATTTGTTATTCCTTTTAAATATATAAACATATTAATTTATACAAAATATATCCTAATATAGAAAATATATTATAAAGATCTACTCATAAAATGTAAACAACTTTTAAATGCTTATTATGTACAAAGCAAGGAGGTAGTGAACATTGAATTGGCTATCCAACAGAACTTAGGTTCAAGTATTGCTCCAACATATAGTGGGTAGCCCTGTGCAAGTTACTTAACCTCTCAATTCTTTAAAACTGTAAGTTGCATATCAGGTTCTAATATACATTGGGAAGTGGACTTTCCTCACCAGAAGGTTCTTATACCAGTATAGCCGCAATGGCTATATTACTGCTGGACCCTAAAGAGATCAGAGAAAGAGGAAAAGGTCTTGGGTACAGAAAGATATTCATAGCAACTCCTCTGGTGGTCAAAGGAAAATAGCAACTGCGTATACCTTTTGATTCAGCAATAGCACTATCTGTATCCCAAAAAGACCACAAAAAAGAAAAGGACCTATATGAGCAAAAATACTTATAGTAGCCTTTTTCATTGTAGAAAAATATTGGAAATTGAAGAGATGCCCATCACTTGGGGAATGGCTGAACAATTTGTGGTATATGAATGTAATGGAATACACTATTGTGCAATAAGAAATGATGAGCAGGCCAATTTCAGAAAAAACCTGGGAAGATTTGAATGAACTGATGCAAAGTGAAATGAGGAGAACCAGAAAAACATTGTACACAGTAACAACAACATTATGTGATGAGTCCAAACGACTCAGCTCTTCTCAGCAACACAATGATCTAAGACAAGTACAAAGGGTTCATGATAGAAAATGTTATCCACATCTAGATAAAGAATGAATGGACTCTGAATGCAGACTGAGGCATATTTTTATGTTTTCTTCCTCTTGATCTGTTTCTTCCTTCACAACTATAACTAATAGGGAAATACATTTTACATAATTGTACATATATAACCTATATAAAATTGCCTATCATTTTAGGAAGAGAGGAGGAGAGGGAAGAAGGGATAAAACAATTGGAACTCAAAATTTTGTAAAAATGAATGCTAAAAATAGTTTTAGCATATAATTGGGAAAAATTAAATACTATTTTAAAAAAGGAATGGGGGGGCAAGAGGGCAGAGTAAAAGCAGAAACTTGCTTGAGCTCCCACAACAACTGCCTCCAATACTGGTAAAAATGATTCTAAACAAATTTTAGAGCTACAGAACCCACAAAGTGACAGAGAGAAACAAATATCCTACTGAAGGCAACCTGATAGGCTGACAGGAAGGGGCTATTGCACCAAACTGGGAGCAGAATGCAGTCGCACATGAGCCAGGCTGACCCAGACTTGCAACCCTGACCAGCTGCAGCAGACTTCAGGGGAGTCAATCACCAGCAGCTGTGGTGGTTTCCAGACTTCTCAACCCATAAATACCAAAGAGAAAGTAAAAGGTCAGTGGGGAATCCTGTTGCAACTGGGTAATAGAAGAGTGAGGTCTGGCCCCTATCCCCAGGGTGAGAGGGTGGCTGCAATAACTGCTGTGTGGTTGTCTCCGGAGCTCCTGGCCTGCAGATCATAGGGGGACCAATCAAGCATTCAGAGGGTAATCACTCTTGCTTTGACCTGCTTGGATCTGGGTCACAGTCTTGGGTGTGGTCCTGCGTGTGTGGCTAGTGTGCCAGAGCTTATGGTGGCTATAGAGACGGTACCCTCCTTATAGCTCTGACAACAGCTCTGACAGCATTCGTGAAAACCCCAGTATTTTAGGACACAGCTCTCTCCACTTTGGAAGCAGAGTTCTAAAGCTCAAAAGTCAAGTTGTCTGGAAAGATGAGCAAACAGAAGAAGTGTAATCGGACCATAGAATCTTTTTTGGTGACAAAAAGGATCAAAATATGGAACCAGAAGAAGACAACAAAGTAAAAACTCCTGCATCAAAAGTTTCCAAGGAAAATATAAACTGGTTATAGGTCATGGAGAAGCTCAAGAAGTATTTTGAAAATCAAGTAAGAGAAGTGGAGAAAAAAATGGGAAGACAAATGAGAATGATGCAAGAACATCATGAAAAGTGAGTTAACAGCCTGACTGCGGAAAATACCTTAAAACAGACTAAATCAAATAGCAAAGAGGTCCAAAAAGCCAATGAGAAGAATGCCTTAAAAAGTCAAATTGTCCAGATGAAAAAGGAATTTCAAAAACTCACCAAAGAGAATAATTCCTTCAAAATTGGACAGGAGCAAATGGAAGTTAATGACTTTATGAGAAATAAAGATACTATAAAACAGATCCAAACACATGAAAAAATAGAAGGTAATGTGAAAGATCTCATTGGAAAAACCACTGACCTTGAAAATAGATAATTTAAAAATCATTCAAGTACCTGAAAGTCATGATAAAAAAGAGCCTGTAAAGCATCCTTCAAGAAATTCTCAAGGAAAATTGACCTGATATTCTAGAATCAGAGGGCAAAATAGAAATTGAAACAATTCACTGATCACCTCTTGAAAAAGATCCCAAAAAGAAAACTCCCAGGAATATTATAGCCAAATTCCAGAGTTCCCAGGTCAAGGAGAAAATACTGCAAGCAGTCAGGAAGGAATATTTCTAGCGGAATTGTGGAAATGCAATCAGGATAACACAAGACCTAGCCACTTTTACATTAAGGGATTAAAGGGCTTGGAATGTGATATTCCAGAGGTCAAAGAAGCTAAGATTAAAAGCAGGAATCACCCACCCAGCAAAACTGAGTGTAATGCTTCTGGGGAAAATACGGTCATTCAACGAAATAGAGGATTTTCAAGTATTCTTGATGAAAAAAAAACCAGAGCTGAATAGAAAATTTGACATTCAAATACAAGAAGCAAGAGAAGCACGAGAAGGTAATCAGGGAAAAGAAATCATAAGGAATGTATTAAAGTTGAACTATTTACATTCCTACATGGAAAAACAATAATTGTAACTCAAAGAGACCTTTCACATTTTACCAGTTTTTCTTTAGCTGAGAAAACAGAAATCGATAGCCAGGTGGATATTACAGATGAGACCATCTCCATGTAGGTAATAGTCCATGACAGACATAGTATCATCTTTTTTGTTGTTGCTTTTTGGAGGGCAATTGGGGTTAAGTGACTTACCCAAGGTCACACAGCTAGTTTTGTGTGTTGAGAGAGAGAGTGAGAGAGAGAGAGAGAGAGAGAGAGAGGGAGGGAGGGAACGAGAGAGATGTATACCTACATATATGTATGTATAGGAGGGTGTATGTGTGTATAAATATATAAATATATATACATATGTGTGTGTGTGAGAGAGAGAGAGAGTGAGAGAGAGAGAGAGTATGTGTGTACATGTATACATAAACAGATGGCACAGAATGAGTTGAATATGAAGGGATGATATCTAAAAATAAAATTAAGAGGTGAAGGAGGAATATATTGGGAGAAGGAGAAAGGGAGAAATAGAGTATGGCAAATTATCTCATAAAAGAGGCAAGAGAAAACTGCTACAATGTGGGGGAAGAGCAGGAAGGTGAAAGGGCATGAATCAACCTTACTCTCATTGAATTTGGCTTAAGGAGGGAATAACATACATACTCAATTGGGTATCTTATCCTATATGAAAGTATGGGGGAAGGGAATAAGAGGGGGGATGATAGAAGGGAGGGCAGATTGGGGGAGAAGGTAGTTAGAAGAAAACACTTTTGATAAGGGGCAGGGTCAAAGTAGAGAATAGAATAAGTGGGGGGCGGGATAGGATGGAGGGAAATATAGTTAGTCCTTCACAATATAAATGCTATGGAAATGTTTTGCATAACTACACATGTACAACCTATATGGAATTGCTTGTCTTCCTGGTGGGGGTGGGTGAGGAAGGAAGAAGGGAAAGAATCTGGAATTCAAAGTTTTAAAAACAAATGTTAAAAAAATTGTTTTTTACATGCAACTGGGAATTAAGATATACAGGCACTGGGATATAGAAATCCATCTTGTCCTACTAGAAAGTTAGAGGGATGGGGGAGGATATAAGAGAGAACAGATCAGGAGAAGGGGTATTTGGTAGGCTCGCTATTTTGGGGTGGAGGTAGGGGAAAGATGGAGAGAAAATTTATACCTCAAAATCTTGGGGAAATGAATATTGAAAACTAAAAATAAATGTCAGTTGATGCAAAAAAATACTTTTAGAAGCTAGCGGGTTAACAATGCTATGCTGGTCATTTAAAAAATGTCTTTGGGGGCAGCTAGGTGGTGCAGTGAATGGAGCACCGACCCTGGAGTCAAGAGGACCTGGGTTCAAATCCGACCTCAGACACTTAACACAAAAACCAGCTGTGTAAGCTTGGCAAGTCACTTAACCCCAACTGCCCTCCAAAAAGCAATAAATGAATGAATGAATTAATGAACAAATGAATGAATGAATGAACAAACGAATAAATAAATAAATGAAGAAATGAAGAAATAAATGAATGAATAAATACATAAATGAATGAATGAATGAATAAATAAATAAATGAATGAATAAATAAATAAATAAAACATTTGAAAAGTACCAGTTCTAAAAAAAAATCTTTGCAATGGGTTATAGAAATCCATCTTGCCCTACAAGAAAGTAAGGGATAAGGAAGTAAGGAGGGGGATGGAGGGATATAAGAGAAGGCAGACTAAGGGAAGGTATATTCAGTATCCTTGTCATCTTGGGGTGGGGGATACAGGAGAGATGGGGAGAAAATTTTTAACTTAAAATCCTGTGGAAATGAACATTGAAAACTAAAAATAAATAAATAAAATAAAAAGAAAAGAGAATGGTTTCAGAAAAACTTGGGAAGACTTACATGAACTAATATAGAGTGAAATAAGCAGAAATAGAACATTGTATATAGTAACAATAATATTTTAAGGATGAGCGACTGTGAAAGACTTAGCTAATCTGAGCAAGACAACGATCCAACTCAATTCCAAAGGTTGATAAAAAATACTATTCAGCTCCAAAGAGAGAACTCATGAATTTTTTAGTGCAGATTAAAGTATAATTTTTTACTTTTTAATTTTTTTTTGCTTTTTGGCAAATAGCTAATATGGAAATAAAATTTGCATAATTTTACATGTATAACTGATATCAGATTGCTTGCCTTCTAAGTGGGTGGGAGGGAGAGAATTTGGTACTCAAAAAGTTTTAATGTATGTTTAAAATAAATATTTTTTAAAAGTACATTGACTTTTTTTTAGATGTTATATCTCATTGTAAACCCATTTTGAACTTTTGGTTTGTGAAAACCTTTTTCACATGCCCTACTGTCTAGTCTTATCTTAACCATTTTATACTTTTAAAAGGTAATTTAAAAAATACAAAAAGAATATATTTTTAAAAAGAAAAAGTAAAACATTAACTGGAAATTAAGGGTGTGGCCTTCTCATGGGTGAGCAAATTGTGGCATATGAATATAATGGAATACTACTGGATTGTAAGAAATGAAGGGAAAGATTGATTCAAAGAAATATAGAAAGTCTTACATGAACTGATACAGAGTGAAATTAGTAAAATCAGGAGAACCCTGTATAATAAAAAGATTAAAATTATAAACATAAACAATTCTGACTCAAGAACTCTGATCAATCAAATTATTAGCCATGATTTTAAAGGCCTAATGAAGAAGAATGCTGCCCACCTTATGACTGAAAAATGATGGACTCATACAGAAGAAAGGCATTTTTATATGGGTCTAATGTGGAAATCTAGGAAGCTAGGTGATGCAGTGGATAGAGCACTGGGCTTGGAATCAGGAAGACTTATATTCATGAATTCAAATCTGGCCTCAGACACTTATTAGCTATGTGATCCTGGGCAAGTCACCTAACTTTGTTTGCCTCATTTTCTTCACCTGTAAAATTAGCTGGATAAAGAAATGAAAAACTACTCCAGTATCTTTATCAAGAAAACCCCAAAAGGGACCATAAAGAATCAGACACGACTGAAGCAACTCAACAGCAATGTAGAAACATTGCTTGACATTTTCTTCCAACTGTACTTATGGGGCACATAGATTGATTCTTTCTTTCCTTCCTTCCTTCTTTCCTTCCTTCCTTCCTTCCTTCTTTCTTTCCATTCTCCCTCCCTCCCTTTTTCTATTTCTTTCTTTGGAAGTGGATAAAAGGAGATAAGAGGAAGAAAAAAATAATCCTTAATTAGAGAAAAAATAATAATAGAGATATTTTTATTATTAATTAGAGAAAGAAAGAATAAATAAAATAATAATACAATGGGGGAATGGAATGAGCATTTATTAAGCATGTACTATGTGTTAGGCAATATGCTAAGTACTTCTCCAATATTGTCTCATTTGATTCTCACAATATCCCTAAGGGTTAGGTGCTTTTATGATCTCTATATTATAGTTGAAGAAACTAAGGCAGAGGTTAAGTGACTTGCCTAGGGTCACACAGCTAATAAATATCTGATGATGGATTTGAACTCAGATCTTCCTCACTCTAGGCTTCTGTGCCTTAACTCACGTGGAGCTTACTTTGAATTTCTCTTCATCTATTCAAACCCTACCCATCCTTCAGTGCTTACCTTAATTCCGGACTTCATCATGAAAACTTCTTTACATCAATGAAATCTTAGGTCCCTATCATTCCCTCACTCTGTCTTTATTATTAGTATTAGTATTAGTATAAGGGCAAAGGAAATATAAAACTCAGTTCTCTAGGAAAATATGAGGAGGGAAAGAATACTTTCAGCTGGGAGTGAGGGAAGAGAATAGGGAAGTCTTCAGCAACTAACTGTACTCCAATTAAAACTGCCTCAAAGATATTGGTGTTCAGATTTTATTTATATTGAGCATAGCTTACTATCTAGACTTTCAAATAATGCAAACTCATCAATGTTAAGGTTTCTTACCATTGCATGTTAACTGAACAGTAGGAACTTGTTTGAAGAACCATGCCTTCATTGGGATGACCTCGTGTCATTTGTAATTAGTTTTCTCCAGCTCTGCTTCCCCAGGGCTTTATCCTACTTGGCTTTGGTCCATTTATCCCTGGTTTAGAAAATTATTAGTAGAACTTGGGATAAGGGCATGGAGAGATACAAAGCAAGGTTTTGGGAAAAGGAAGTAAGCAGAAGCCACAAGGGTAGGTGGGGAAGAATTTCGGATTTTGAGTCCAAAGCCTCGGTTTTGAATCCCAGGGCTGCCATTGTGTGATATTGGACAAGACCTAGAATTTCTGAGGCTCCCTTTTTCACTTCTGTAAACTAAAGGGATTGAACTCAATATTCTCAAAGGGGTTTCCTACATTAAAAATTCCTACGATCTGATGATAGCATGAGGACCGAGGAGAGCCCAAGGAAAGGTGGAAGGGCAGGTAATTAACTGATCCGGCTGAAGTTTGAGAGAAAGTAGTCACTATCACATATCATTGGGAAGGACATGGTAATTCATCCCAATGGCTTCTGTACCAAGTACCTACTATGTATATTATTTGAATTTGCACTGCATATTTCCATTGGGTTGGAACTAATTACCATATTTTAAATAATTATAACTTTTGATAATGAGAATTCAAATAAATTCAACCACTTCACAGGATTCATTATTCTCACTAACTGGGATCTAGCTGAGCAAATAGTTTTGTGATGGATGCTAGAGGAAGAATATAATGTAATATTAATAAGATATGACTCCTACTCTAATATAAGAGATAAGACAAGGTAACAAATCACTATGACACAAGTCAGAATACCATACATAGGAAAGGAATAAAGAAGATGCCATGGTGATTCAGAAAAGGAGGGCTTGGAGGAAGCTTCAGAGAGGTGCCTAGGCTGAGCCTTGAAGGATGGAAAGAATTTCCATGAAAGAAGGAAGCAAGAACATTCCAGGGATAGGGGAATTCATGAGGAAAGGCATAGAGTATGAGCTGAGTTTGAGAAACTCACAGTAGTCTGGTCTAGTTTGAGCACTGCACAGAGGACCTGAGGGAAAGAAACATGCGATAAGGATGGATTGGGGAGGCTGGAGGCAGGTTGAGATAGGTTTCTGAGGGTATGCTGAGGTGTTTGGACTTTATCCTGCAGTAAGTCAGATGCCATTTACAGGTTTGGAGATGAGGATGCCCTGATGAGAGCTGGGTCTTAGGAAGAGTAATTATCCTGGCATTGAGTGAAGGATAGATCGGAAGCAGGACAGGTTGGAAGCAAGGAGACATCTTTGCAGCAGATTCTTAATCACTCGGTAGTATAGAAAGAGACCCAGAAAGAGAGGGAGTGATCAGTGGGGACAGTTTGAAGGAAGTGAACCTAATAAAGATACTAAGAAACAAGAAATAATGGAAGATGATGAATAGCAGAAAGAGAAGTACAAGAAGTAGGAAAGTGAACCGCTGATTCAAAACACGGTCTTTATCCTTTTTATTATGAAAAAGCAGTTTGTCATAATGGACAAAGGTCTGGTTCTAGAATGAAGGAGATAAGGGTTCTAGTCCGGTCTCTGACACATACTAGCTATGTGACTTTTAACCTTTAAGTTCTCTAGGTAATTCTTTTTTTATTTTAAAAAGTGTTTTTATTGATTCTTTTTTGTTAGTACATTACTTTAAAATTTTTTTTTTATTTAAAGTTTCGAGTTTCAAATTCTTTCCCTCCTTCCCTCTTTCTCCTCCCCACTCCCTGAGACAGCAAACGGTCAGATATAGGTTATATTTGTGCAATTATGTAAAAGGTTCCCATATTTGTCATTTTGTACAAAAAGATTCAAATGGAAGGAAGGAAGGTAGGAAGGAGGGCAGGAACAGAGGGAGGGAGGGAAGGAAGGAAAGAAAAGAAAAGAAAAAACAAAACAAAAAAGAAAAGAAAAGAATATAAAAGAAAGAAAGAAAGAAAAATAGCATGCTTCAGTCTGTATTGAAACAATATCAGTTATTTATCTGGAAGCAGATAAGATGCATTATCATTAGTCCTTTGAGATTGTTTTGGATCATTGTATTACTGAAAATAGCTAAGTCACTCACAGTTCTTCATCAAACAATATTACTGTTCCTGTATATAATGTCCTCCTGGTTCTATTCACTTCCATATGCATTAGTTCATGTAAGTCTTTCTAGTTTTTTCTGAAATCATCCTGCTTGTCATTTCTTATAGTACAACAATATTCCGTTAGAATCATATACCACAGCTTGCTTAGCCATTCCCCAATTAATGGATATCCTTTTAATGTCTAATTCTTACCAACCACAAAAAGAGCTGCTATAAATATTTTTTTAACAAATAGCTCATTTTTCCCTCTTTTGGTTGTCACTGGGATATAGATCTAGTAATGGTATTGCTGGATCAAAAGGCATACATAGCTCTGTAGCCCTTTGGGCATAGTTCCAAAATGTTCTCCAGAATGGTTGGATCAGTTCACAACTCCATCAACAGTTTTCCACATCCCCTCCAACATTCAACATTTTCCTTTTCTGTCATATTAGCCAATCTGATAGGTATGAGGTGGTACCTCAGGGTTATTTAAATGTTCATTTTTTTCTAAATAGCCATTTAGAGCATTTTTATATGACTATAGTTAGTTTTTATTTCTTTGTCTGAAAACTGACTAGACACCTCTTAAGACTTTAAGTTTCAGTTGAGTCACCATCTATATTGATGGATAGAATTTCCACACCAGGAAATTCCCAACCTAATGAAATGGCAATCTTTTGCTCCTACTCTAAAAATTATTATTAACATGAAGGCTTGTTGATAATAATCTTCTACAGTATAAAAACACCTGGTGTTTTTTAAGCCTCTTTCACATATGTTAGCATCCTGTATCCTTTCTTTTTGAAGACTCCTGCTCTTTCCCCCTTTCTTTGACTTATGTAAGTACTTAGTGATACAATGAAAGAGTTCTAGATTTGGAGTCAAAAGACTTGGGTTCTAGTCCTGGCTTTGTCACTAACTCACTGTGTGATTTGGGGTAAGTCCCATTCTCTTTTTTTGTCTCAATTTACCCATCTGTCAGATGGTTATTAAGTGAAGTGATGTTAAGTGTCCTCAGTGCTTTGAAGTCATCAGACTTTAAAATTAAAAGAGTTTTCATATGGAAAATGAATTCAGTTTGTTTTGCTTAGCCCCAGAGGACAGAACTAAAACCAAAGAGTGAACCTTATGCAGTGGACTAGAAAGGAAACCATTAAAGTCAAAGGATCTGAGTTCAAATCCACACTCTACAATTTACTGTGAATTGTATGAATGGGTGTGAATTTCACCTCTCTGTGCCTCAGTTTCCTCATCTTTAAAATAGGAGGGTAGAGGATTGGACTAAATGATCCTTAAGGTTCCTCCAACCTCTAAATCTTGTGATGCAAAAAGCAGAAATGAGAGCAAAGCAGATCTCAGCTTGACCCAAGGAACATTTCCTAACAATTGTAGCTGTCCAAAAATAGGCCTGCAAGGTAGTGTATGTTTTGTCACTGGAGATCATAAATCATAGACAAGATGATAACTTGTTGGCAATGTGGTGGAGGGGATCCATAAACTGGGTAACAGGTAGGATTAGATGAATTTCTGACCCCTGGTGAAATCTGTTGCTTTTTCTTTTTTTTTTTTGAAGCAAATTTATTATTCCCTGGAAAATCTTCAACAATCATGAACATTTTCACAAACAAATGAGGCATGAAAGAAAGAATTATATATGAAGCTACAAATCCATTTACATGCCATACACATACACACACATATGGAAAAATTTAACATGTCAATACCATCACTGTCCTGTTTGACTTTGTTGCCATCTGAATTTATTTCTGCTTTTTCTGCATATTTTAAAATGTTTCATTGATGTTCTTTTCTCATCACTCTCAAGCAAAGAAATTCAAGCTTTCCCTGCTTCTGACTCATAAATTCCTAATAAAGTTCTCCCTTTAACCAAATACAGTTAAACAAAACTAATTTGCATTGTATTAGTTGTATCTTTATTTCTTCTCTTCTTCTTCCTCTTCCTCCACTTCTTTCTTTTGTTTCCCTATTTCATGCAGGATACAAGAATATGGAGCCACACATGGGACCTGATTCAATTACTGATCAAACTGGAATTTTTACCTGCTCTGCTTCTGACCTGTCTGTTGCAGTAAAGCATTCTGTGGTCCAAGAGTTCTACCATCCTCAGGCGTCCTGGTAGCTGGGATTATAGGTGTCTACTCCCACAGGCAACCATATAAGTCCTTTTAAGTTTCTCTGAATCTATTGCTTTTGCCATCTCTTATTACTCAACAATATTCTGTGACAATGATATATCATAATTATCTATTATTAGATTCTATTTATATAATATATCATATTATTATAACTTCCTATATGTAAAATACAATATCATATTCTATATATAATATTGTACTATAAAATCAGCTATTATAATTCTATAATAATAATCTACTCCCCAATGAGCATCTACTTTCTTTCTAGTTCTGCAGCAACAAAAAGGACTTGTAACATTTTTGAACATATATGACCTTTCTCTCTGTCTCTGAACTCTTTGTAACAGAGACCTAGTTGTGACATCTCTGGATCAAAGGGCATGCATAGTTTACTGTTAGTTGGGATGCAGTGGCAAATTGCTTTCCAAAAATGGCTGCACTAATTCACCATTACATTAGTGCACCACAACCCTTCCAGCAACTGTTGTTTTCCCTTTTTGTCATCTTTGCCAGTCTGATTGTTGAGAAATAGAACCTCATAGTGGGGGCAGCTAGGGGGCACAATGGATATAATAGTTGGCTTGGCATCAGGAAGATTCATTTCCCTAAGTTAATATCTGGCCTCGAATACTTACTAGCTGTGACCCTGGGCAAGTCACTTCTCCCCATTTTCCTCAGTTCCCTTGTCTGTAAAATGAGCAGGAGAAGGAAATGGCAAACCACTCCACTATCTTTGCCAAGATAACCCTAAATGGAGTTGTGAAGAGTTAGATGCAACTAAAAATGACTGAGCTCCAACAAAAAGGAAACTTGTAGTTATTTAATTTATATTAATCTTATTATTAGTGATTTGGAACATTTTATTTAATATCATTATTGATATTTTGGATTATTTTTCTTTGAGAACCACCTGTTCATATCATTTGTCTATCTATTAGGGTATGTTTCTTGTTCTTACAAATGTAAAACACTTTTCTATATATTTTGGATACAAACATTTATCAAAGAAATTTGAGGCAAAAAATTTTCCCAATAAATTCTTCCCCATCTAATTGCATTGCTTTTATGGGTGAAAAGCCTTATTGCTTTTGTAACCAAAATTGTTAATTTTATCTTCTCTGTTGATCTCTCCCCCCAGTTTCATCAGCAATTATTCTCTTATGCATAACTGCGCAAGGTAAACCCTTCAATTTGTTTACAATATAATTTTTTTCTATCTAAGTTGTGCATACATTCAAAACTTATTATGGCATATAGTGTGACATTTTGATCTAAATCTAATTTCTTCCAGACTGCTTTCTAATTTTCAGCAGTTTTCTCAAATGTTGAGTCTTTATCCCAATAGTTTAGGTTTTCAGTTTTATTGAGCATTACATTACCATATTTGATAGCTTCTAGATTTTAAAACTGGTTTCAATGAGCATTTTTCTTTTTAATCAGTACCAAATAGTTTTGATAATTATTACTTTTAGTATAGTTTGAGATCTGGTACTGCTAGGTTTCCTTTGTCCCACCTTTTTCATTATTTCTGTTGAGATTCTTTACCTTTTATTCCTTCATATAAGTGTTATTATAATTTTATGTAGTTTGATGATGTAGTTTCATTGGTATGAACCTGCATCTATAAGTTGATTTAGAAGATAGAGTAATCTTATTATATTACCACAACATAACTCTGGACAATTGATCCCTAACCAAATATTTGTTTTCCTTTATTTTTTAAAGGGCATCTTGTAGTTGTATTAATATAATTCCTGTGTGTGCCTTGGTAAGTGGATTTTCAAATATATTATACATTCTCTAGCAATTTCAAATGCAATTTATTTTACTATCTCTTTTTGTTGGGTTTTGTTGGCAAACATAAAGGCTAATGATTTTTTGGATTCATTTTATATCATGCTACTTAATTAAAGTTGCTAATTTTAAAATTAATTTTAGCTGAATCTCTAGTTTCTGTAAGTAAGCCATTATACCATCTTCAAAAAAAGTTTCTTTTTTTGCCTTAGCTTATTCTCTGAAGTTTTTTTCTTTTCTAATTGATGTAATTACTATTTCTAGATCTGCATCAAATAATAATAATGACAATGGTCACCTTTGCTCTGCCCGTGATCTTACTGGAAATGCTTCTAGTGTTTTTTTTCCATATCATAAATGATGCCATCTTTTGCTTTTAACTATATACTATTTACTATATTATGGGAAGATCCATTTTCTATGTTTTAAGTGATTTTTAACATAAAAGAATGTGGCATTTTGTCAAAAGTGGGGTTTTTGCTCCTATCGATTAGTATTTTTCAAAAATATGGTATGTTACATTCTAATGTTCTTAATATTTAATTAATGCTTTCATCCATGGTATGTATAAATTCAGTCTGGTCAAAGTGTATAATCTTTTCAAAATTTTACTGTAACCTCTTTCCTAATATTTAATTTAATATTTTACATTGATATTTATTAAGAGATGTTGATATATAGTTTCCTTTCTCTGACATTTGCTTATCCTTTCCATCTGCTTTCAACAGGCCTTACTCCTTTCCCTAACAGATAAGGAAACAGAGGCCAAATGAGGAGGCCAGTGTTCTACTCTCCTAATCTCCTATCCCCTGAAAGAACAAAAGACCTTATAAACTCAGACCTAGCTATCCCAGAAGACTGGCATTTTTTTAATTCTAGGGGGAGCCCAAACAGGACCACATTAAAGCAAGGGGAATAAAAATGTGGTAAAGAGATATCAGGGATATAATAGAGAGGTGACTAGACTAGGAGTCAGGAGACTTGAATTCTAGCCCTGGCTCCACATGGATTCCCTTTGTAAGCATGAGTGAGATATTTACATTCTGTCTGCACTGTTTTGAGACTTCATTGGCTTCTTCCCTATGCTCCATGAAACTCATCATGGGGAACACCTCAACATTCTACAAAACAAAATTAACCTTGATATTCACAACTCATCATCACCCTCTGCCCTCTTGACTGGAGGACAGAGCCCACAGAACTCCAGAACCTCCACTTAGGAAGGGAGCACAGAACATATATCTCCTCATACAGCCACATGACTGTACTATTTGGGGATTTCTCTGACTTCTTCACCATGGACCCACATCAGGTACCCTGCCTCCCATTTGCACACATTTTCAACTTTCTTTTGTGTATTATCTTCCCCCATTAGACTGTGAGCACTTTGAGTGCAGGGACTTTCTTTTTTTTTTATATTTGTGTTCCCTGTGCTCAGTGCTGTATTAGGCACATAGTAGTCACTTAATATATATTTATTTTTTTATTATTGCCAATATTATCATCATCAATCATCATCATAATTCCTCCTTTCTTGACCCCAGTTTCCTCATCTATAAAATGGGGATAATAACAGCACCTATCTCCCAGGTTTGTTGTGAGGATCAAATGAGATAATATGTGTAAAGCACTTAGCCCAAGGCCTGACACACAGTAGGCACTATAAAAGTGTTAACTCTCCTCCTCCTCCTCCTCCTCCTTCTTCTTCTTCCTATCATTATTAGCCACCATTTCTGTTTGTTGGGAATTATTCATATCAGTGAGATCATCAATCCATAAAAGTACAAGACTAAGGGTGGAAGGTGACCACCTAGTTCTATTTAATCTGGCACAGAGAACACTTCAATTGTCAAAAGGCCTGAGCAGAGTAGGGGATGAGATTCTGCCTACTTCTTAGGAGACACCTGCACAAACTTGGTAGTAAGGAAATACAGATAGAGAGATTAGACATTTAAGGGTAATTATAGCTAGTCCCCCCCATGGCTAGACAATGGAACCCACAAGGGTAATTTATGGTAAGACAGGCATGGTCTTTTTTCTAGCCTTTGAAAACTGACTGCATGGATGGTATCCTGAGGAAGAAAACACATAACAGGACAGGTTGAGAAGGAAGGGAGTCATTTAACCTTTGTCCTGACTTCTTCATCTGTAAAATAGGTGTAATAACAACATCTACTTCCCAGGATTATTGTTATGGTGAACTAAGATAATATTTAGAAAGTGCTATATAAATATTGGTTGCTATTATAGTTAGCTTTATTATTATTTTTTATGAGCATGGGGCGAATCCTATCCAGTCAAAATATAACAACCTTTATTCCCCTGTCATTGCTGCCTGAAATTCTTCTGAATGCCTAATTCCTCTAAGTTAAGCACTTTTCCCTCTAGACTAACAATCTATGTACAAGTTTTTATTAAGCACTTGTTAGATTCTAGGCACTATGCTAAGCTCTGGAAATACAAAAAACAAAAATACAATCCCTGCCCTCAGGGAGCTTACATTCTAAAGGGAGAGATAACATGTACCTAGATAGGGATATACAAGATTTATAAAGAGTAGATGTAAGCTAACCTAAAGAAGAAAGCCCTAATAGCTGGGGTACCTCTGAGAAGGATAAATAGGGGAAGCTGATGTCAGTGACTGACACCTTGGTCTGAATCAAATGACCATCAAGCATTTATTAATCACCTACTATGCTCCAGGCACTGTGATTCTAAGTCCTGGGTATACAAAAACAAACATGAAACAATCCTTGCCCTCAAAGAGCTTACATTATAACAGAATTGGTTTATTATTGTTGACTTGCTTCAGTTGTGTCCAACTGTTCATGACCCAATTTGGGGTTTTCTTGGCAGACATAATGGACTGGTTTGTCTTTTCCTTCTCCAGCTCATTTTATAGATGAGGAAACTGAGGTACACAGGGTTAAATGACTTGTCCACAGTGACACAGCTAGCAAGACGTCTGAGGCTGGATTCAAATTCAGATCTTCCTGACTCTAGACCTGGTACTCTAGCAACTGCACCATCTAGCTGCCCAACTGGATTATTAGCTCATTCAATATCTAGAAAATTGAGAAGAGGACTGTTTGCAGAATAACTTGAGTGGCATTTGATAGGACTAATCAGGAAAGATGATGAAATTATAGGATTTAGAGCTGAAAGGGACCTTAGAGATGATCTTGTTTAATCCCTTCATTTTATACATTAGGAAAATGAGGTCCAGAGAAATTGAATGAATTTGCCATCCCCTATCCTTTCATAGGACAAGTTTGTTGTGTATATATATACACACACACACACCCTCAAAAACACACTTACACATACACTGAAACACATACACACACTCACAAACAGCCCTAGAAATTCTGAAGAACACACTATTACACCTGCTCCTTTGAATCCTTTGTCTCATCTTGGTAATGTCCACGTCTCTGCTGCCTGTGCTTGATGAGGGCTCCATCTTGTCAGCTCCTCTCTTGATGGCCCCTCTCTGCCCTTAGGAGCAGGTGTACCTAGCCCAGGATTCTCCCTGCTCCAGGAATTCTCTCTTTTCTGCAATTAGCATAAATAATAAGAGTGCCAGTTAAAACACCCAGCCACATGAAGGGAGGAGAAAACTATAATTAACTTTCTTGGGGATCTCACAGCTTTATTTTGTGGGCCCCAGGGATTCCTTTCAGTTCCCACAGAGCTTTGGGGAAGACGGCAGAGTGGAAAGGACAGACGACACCTTCCCATTACGAGGAAGTCAGTGTGCCAATTATTGGCTCGTGAAACACGGACTCCCCCATGAAACAGTCTCTTTGTCCGAGGCTCTGCTTGCCAGAGCCCAGAGGGGGAGCTGGGAAATGTTGTGGAAAGAACTTGGGTTCTAATTCTTGCTCTTCCACTAAGGTACAGTTTGACCTTGTGTAAGTCACTCACTTCAAGTTTTTCCTTTGTCAAATGAGAGCAATGGAGTAGATCAATTCTAAGGTCGCTTTCACAATTTTATGACCTGTGATTCTTTGAGATCCTTAAGAGGAAAAGGTCTTTTAGAAATACTGATTCCCATGACAGTGGGTCAATTCATCATGTATTAACTTCCCCTCTCAATAAAACAACCAGATTTGGATGAAACATCTCCCTGAGGTTCCAATGGAAGGAAATGCTGCTGACCATCCTGTCTCCATGGTTGCCAGTGCTCTGATCGGGCACAAGGGGGTGAGCAGGATTCACCTCAAACCAGTTAGCTAGTGAGAGCTGAGAGTTAGATTACCAAGCGTGAGTTATTTACACCTCAGAAATTAGCAAATAATGCAACTCGAGGCTTGATTCAGTGTTTTGTTGATCATGTAGATAAAAGAAAGTCATGGAGAAGGACAATAAGTACATGTGCACATGTACATACATGTATACATGCAAAATATTCCCAGGTCAGTAATGGGAATCTGAAGATCTTTCCTGCCTCTAGACCCTATAACAGGCTTAAGTGGCTCCGAGAATGTTCCCAGATTTGAAAGTATACTCTGCCCCCTAATAGGCTGAATGTAGTTATGTGGAGCCTGTGGTGGGAGGCTTGTTTTTTGGGAATGGCCACACCTTGTTACTTTGTAATTGGACAGCGGGTGAAGAGGGCTGTGACATTCTCTGACCCAGGAGAAGCCTATATATACACCCTGATGTGAAGCTTTGCTTTGAGGCTCACTTTGAGAAGAGTTGTGTGATTTGACCAGATGAGACTCTGGGAAGCCATTGAGCCCCCCGGCTTTGAAAAACCCAGATGTTGGTGCTTCCCTCTCTGGTAACTTGAATAGGTAGTGGATGTGATAGTCAGATGGTTGGAAGCCCATCTGCTGATCTGTTTCTTGGTCTGCTTGTAACTTGTGTTTGTAACTTGTGCTTGTGACTTGTGTTTGTATTCTCTGGAGTTCAGGGTGCTGATTTTTTCCCCTGAACTAGGTAAATGATGTTTGTTTGATTAAAGAAAGATTGTTAACCCATTTTGAGTTGCTTTCCCTTAGAAAAGCAGATCTAAGAACCTGTGCTAGCAGCCACCCTAGGTATGCTACCATGCTTGCTGATACAAGCACACATATTTATGTGAAGAACTATGTTTATAAACACACAATACATGTGTGTATACATACAGGCATGTGTGTACACATACGTGTGTATACACACATGCTTACACATTGAATTCAAGGTTGTTTGGAGAGAGCTGATACCAGCAACACACAAATATTAAGAGTGGTGGTTGTTGTTTTGGTGAGAAGAGGATAAGGTGGGAAACATTTAAATACATTTTATTGATTTCAAAGCATCCTTTGATGGTATTCTGCTCTTTTCCCAAATCTAGAACAGAGAGGTGGCAGAGTGTTTACAGTCCTGATCCTAAAGTCAGAAAGATCTTAGTTCAAATCCAGTCTCAAATTCTTACTCCCTGTGTGACCCTGGACAAGTCATTTAACCTCTGCCCTAGTTACTCAACCGTCAAATGGAAGACAATAATAGTACCTCCCTTCCAAGGTTGTTGTAGAGATGAAATGAGATAATTTTTGTAAAATTCTTGGTGCACAGTAGATAATAAATGCTCGTTTCCTTTCTTCTGTCTGGGTAAGTGACTCTGGAAGGTAATAATCTAGGCCATGTCAGGGAAGAGTCAGAGAGTAGGTCATGAGAATAGATACAGGGGTAAGGGGTAATAGGAAGTAGGCAAAGGAGGGAGTAACTCTTCCCTCCCCCATTCCTAACTTTCCTGTTGCTGTCGAAGGCACCCCCACTCCCCCAGTCCCCTAGGCTCCCAATTCAGGTATTATGCTTGGGTCTTTCACTCTCTTTCACCACCTCCCATCTCCAATCTGTTGTCAAATGTTGATGATTCTACCTTGGAAACATCTCTCCTGTCTCTCCCCCCACCCCCGACACCACCTTGGTGCAGTCCCTTAATTCCTTCATTTCTGGACTATTGCAACAGCTGCTGGTGGGTCTGCCTGCCTCATGCTTCTTCCCACTCCAGTCCATCCTCCCTTTAATGCCAGTGATCTTTTTAAAGCACCAGTCTGACCATGTCATTCTCGTACTCAAAAACTACCTGCTCTCTATCCATTATGGAGTCAAATATAAAATCCTTCTATAAGAAACTTCCCCTGTTGCTTATGTTCAGCTTATGATTACAGTCTGAGTGAATGTATATATTTCTTTTCCTAAGAGCATTTGCCTTTTCAAAGAGACAATATTAAAATACTTCACCCAAAGGAATTCTAAGGAATAGTGGCATTTCTGACTCTAAAGAGCCCCAGGAAGTGCTGGGTTGGGGACGGTCATTTTGTACAGGAGGCCATGCTTGCCACTAGTCTCATCACATCATGTAGGCAAACACCTAATGTGCCTATAAGTGAAAGCAGCCTTGATGGCAAGAACTGGAAAAATGCTAATAGCCTGAGTTTGGATGGAGAACTGTTACTAAGGGATACTGATGCATGGTCAAACAAGGAATAACTCTATATGCAAAGTGCAGCTTTTTGACCATGAGATTTTAGAGGCAAATGCCTTTGACTGGCTGACAAATGAACCATCCCTGTGTTTAAAGGCCCCTTAGGCACTCATTAAGCAAGGAGCAGTGAAGATGCAGGAGGTCAGCAATCAGATTCAAAAATAGCATCCTAATTGGGTCTTATCCAGTTAAGTGGGAGATGTTTTCTAGCATACAATGTCAGAGTTGGAAGGGGCTTAAGAACAAAGAATGTTAGGGTTTATAACATGAGATATTAGAGCTAGTAGTGCCCCTAGAACATAGAATGTTAGAGTTAAAAAGACCTTAGAACATAAAACATCAAAGCCAGAACAGGCCTTAGAACAAAGAATGTTCCATTAGAAATAATCTTAGTACATAGAATGTCAGAATGGGATATGGGGTGGGGGGGAGAGGAGAATAGTATAACTAGAAGAAACTTTAGAATCTAATCCTGCCTCCTAATGTTACAGATAAGGAAATTGAGGAACAGTAAAGAAAAATAAGTGTCGGCAGACAGAATCAGACTTAGATCTCATGACTCAGTCATACGGATTTTTCATTGCACCTCAGAGTCCTCCCTACCTTTACACACTGATTTCAAATATGCAAAAACTATTTTGAATTTATAAAAATTATTGGTATCTTTCATTCTATATTATTCCAAGTGAATCCTCTTCCTGTACTAAAATATTAATATCATGACTCTCAAATAGTTTGTGCAAATTATTTTTGCAAAGTAGGTAGCCTTAATTGGTCAGTGGATTCAAAGAACCTTTAACTTAAATATTCAGCTCCTATAAGGTTCAGTTTGCTTAAAATGAGAGTATATGTGTTTTTATATAGAATTTTAGTAATTTATAGTCAATTCCAAGGCATTTGTTTCTGAGCCACTCACTAGCTGTCAACAATTTACACAATAATCGCATTTCCTTTCCCACATAACTAGGGAAATAACAATGCAACAGTGATATAATAAGGAAATTTTTCAACTGGGGCAATAACAGTTTTGTAGAGGAGGCTAGTGCTCGTGAAAAAGACAAGAAGATGAGGTTGGGGTCAGTAGTATTAACAAAGGACAGTCTATTGGCAAGTACAGTGTCTTATATCATCCCACAGCCCTGTTCCTTTACCCTCTCCCAGAGTACAACTCCCACATGGGCTTTGTAGTAGTTGTTCATTCATTTTTCAGTCATATCTGACTCTTTGTGATGCCATTTGGGGGTTTCATGGTAAAGATACTGGAGTGATTGGCCATTTTTTTCCAGTTCATTTTACAGATGAGGAAACTAAGGCAAACAGGGTGAAGTGGCTTGCCCAGGGTCACATAACTAGTGTCTGAAGCTGAATTTGAATTGATGAAGATGAGTCTCCTTGATTCCAAGCCCAGTGCTCTATCCACTGAGCCAGGGGAACAGCAAAATGAATGAAGTTCTCTGGATTGACACAGGAAGAAAGAATGCTTCCCTCCCCCATATCAGTACTGGGTTAAAGAACCAGCTTCTCTACCCTAATCATGGCCATGCTCCCACATTTTTTCTGGAATTATCTTCAGAACTAGCTTCAGAGATACATGAAATAACCAATCCTATTACTTATAGAGTTAAACTTCATTGTTAGACCAAAACATTTGCCAACTTTCTGACAGTTCATAGTAGTTAGAAGAAAGAACCTTTCATTGTGAGTTAAGAAACTTGAGTTTTAATTCCAGGTCTTTAGTCACATGGTTTTATATGGACTGTATGGTTTCTAGTGTTCATTCTAGATGCAGTGTTCTTATTTCCTCCAACCTTTATGCCTCTCTCTCTCTCTCTCTCTCTCTCTCTCTCTCTCTCTCTCTCTCTCTCCTAATTTCTGTAATAATTTTATGATTTCCCAGTTACATAGGACTCTGAATACCCACTTAGTTCATTTTGGATATCCAGTGGGGGAGACTGTATAATCTGAAAATTGGTAACAAATAAAATTCGCCCTACACATCCAAATGAGGCACACCCAAGCTATTCCTAGGAAGGCTGCATAGGTATGCCTTCAGGGAACCCCTCTTTAGATACTGCCTTCAGAAGTTCTCAAGGATCCTCTCAATGGTTGTCACCTAGATCAGGATTGAGGGAACAGCTAAAAGTCATTTGGGACCAAGTCTGGCAAATACAGTTATATATCTAATAAGAGAATATAAAGACATGCTGTGTGAGAACTAGAAGGGACCTTGGAAATTATCTACCTAACCTCTCCTCTCATTTTACAACCCAGAGAAGGACAGTGATTTACCTAAGGTCATTCAGTATAACATTGGTAACATAATTGAGACTAGAATCCAGGCATCTTGAATCTCTTTGGATTAATCTGTAGCCTTAGAATCAGGAAACCTGTATTTAGTTTCTTACTCAGACATTCACTAGCCATGTGATCATGAGTAAGTAGGTTAATCTTTCTGGGCATTAGTTTTCTAATCTGTAAAGTGGGGATGTTAATGTAATGTTATGTACATTATTACAATGTTATTCTGTGAATGCTTTGCAAGCCTTAAAACACTATGTAGATGTAAGTTATTATTTCTCCCACACCATGCTGCCTTGCTGAAGAAAAAAAATGGGTGCAGGGCAGACAGATTGTGCAAGTTAATCTGATTGACTAAGACATACTGATGCCACCATCAGTTCATTCCAGTCCTGAAATTTTATCTTGAAGCTTGAATGATCTAGCTTAGTGATATTGGATACATTGATAGAATATGAAAAAATATAAGAAAGACCTTGAGGTCTCATTTGACCAGGAGTCCAATGTGAGCCAGTAATGTGGTTGCATTTGTAGAGGTATAGGGTCTAAATTGTTGAAAATACAAGTACTACTGAACTTTGTCCTCCTAAAGCCACATCAGGAGAATTAGATTCAGTTCTTACCACCATATTTTAGGGAGGACATTGACAAATTGAAATATATCAAAAGGAGAATATTCAGTTTGAGATATCTAATAGGCAGTTGGAGATGCAAGACTGGAGGTCAGCAGAGAGATTAGGGCTAGATAAGTGGACTTGAGAATCATCAGCATAGAGATAATAATTTCATTCAGGGTCAATGATGGGACCACCAAGCAAAATAGTAGAGAGGGAGAAGAGAAAATAGCAAGAATGCTATCGAAGAATTTTTGCTACAAAGTTGGCAGGTGGACAAAATGACTTGCAAGGGCTCTTCCACCCTTGAGACTCAATCACAGGGTAATGAATCATTCTATCCTGAATGAAATATCGAAAATAATCAAAACGTTTCTCAAAACATGCCTCTTCTCAGAGGCATAGCTCAACAACATATCTCAAATCAATTAAAATGCAGTTGTCAAGGTTTGCACTGTAGCAAACCATCAATATAAAGTGTCACCAATTAATGAGAAAAACGAGAGAAAAGAAATCCCGTATCAGTATTAGTGATTAAAAAACAGTGCTTACAATTATACATTGGATGATTCATATAGATAATAATGGAAATATTTGCAAGACATATGCTTCAATTGCACATCACAAATCAACAAAAATAAAACAATCACAATTTTCAAGCATACAAAAAACCACCAGGCAATAAAAAGGAAATCAATCAAGCTACACGACAATATCAGTGTTAAATAAATAAAAGCATAAATATGTTGATATTATTCCATTAAACAAAAATGAACAGGGATAGGGGTCACAAGTACAAATCATCCTTAAATGAAGGAGAAGGATGACATTCTAGGATATTATGATGACTATCTATGGTATCTGAGGCATGTGAACACCCATAAATCCCTTATCCTTTCTCTCTCTCTCTCTCTCTCTCTCTCTCTCTCTCTCTCTCTCTCTCTCTCTCTCTCTTTCTCTCTCTCTCTCTTTTTGGAGGGGAAAGGCAGGGCAATTGGGGTTAAGTGATTTGCCCAAGGTCTGAATCTGGATTTGAATTCTGGTCCTTCTGACTCCACAGGGCTGGTGCTCTATTCACTGTGCCACCTAGCCACCACCTAGCCGCTCCCTCTTTTTTTTTGCTGCCCTTATCTTTTCTGAACTTCAATGGTCTCAGTTGTAAGACAAGGTTAATAACACTACAAGGCTATCAAAAAAGTCCAGTGCGATGTATATAAAGCATTCTGAAAAATCTTAAAGCACTATAGATATGCTGGTCAATAATAACAGTAATTGTAATAGTAATAATAATAAACAATATACAATTATAGTACATTATACTATTATAATTATATGCAATTATAATTACATATAATATACATTATACAATAATGGTTGTATTACTACCACCTTTCCCTTCTCATTGTGCTGATTCAGTCTGGAGTCTCCATCCTGGAATTAATTGCTCAGTGAAGGACTGAGCTCATTCCCAGCTCATTACTAGAGTTCAATACTGCTTTGCTAAACTGCCTTGCCCACCCAGAGTCCCAGGAAACTACAGGCTGGTGCTAGGAGTCAGCTTCCTTCCTCACTCAGAAGCTTTTGGCTGCCTCTAGGAGTCAGCCTCAGGCAGCTGTGCATAGCAATGAAGCTGGGGTTTGGGTACTGAAAATGACAGGTGGGAAGAGTCTGATGATCGACACGTGCTGGTCCCTTTAAAATGGTCTGAACTGGGCACTTAGCTCCCCAGCATTTCTACCCACGTTTAGGCTATGGTAACTACAGTTAGGGGTGGGGTAGGGTTTAAAGCGAAGACCCACCAATCTGAGCAGAAGTGAAAGCTGAGCTGCTCCCTCATTAGCAAGGGGAAAGGAGTAAATAATTAATCACAAAAGCAAGTGACTGTTAACAAGTGGAGGCAGATCAAACTGCATGAAAGATGAAGGATGCCCATCCCTTCCCACTCCTCTGACAAGTCTCAGGCGAATAACTCAGAAGAGACCAGAGGATACAAACAACGCTTTGAATCCGCCAGTTCCTCTTAACCAAGTTCACTGGTGAAATTAGAGTAAATTCTCCCTGCTCTCTTGTGGCTGCGGGTAGGACCCGCTCAGAATCAAAGAATGACAGGGAGGGTGGGTTTCAACACAGAATGTTAGAACTAGAAGAAGCCCAGAACACAGAATGGAAGAAACCTAGGACATAGAATGTCAGAACTGGGAGGAACCTAGTGCACACTATCAGAGTGAGAAGAAATCCAAAACACAATTTTAGAGCTGGGAGAATGCTAGAATACAGAATGATAGCAATGAAAAAGGACCTAGAATATAGACTATCAGATTTGGAAGAACCTTAGGACAGAATATCAAAGCTGGAAAGGGACCTAAAAACAGAGTGTCAGAGATAGAAAGGGATCTAGAACACAAAATGTTAGAGACAGAAAGGGACCTTAGAACATACAATGTTAGAGCAAGAAAAGCCTTTGAACATGTGTTAGAATTGGGGGGAGTACCTTAGAATACTGTAACACCATGCACAAGCAGATTCCCAAAAGAATGCTACTCTGCACACTGAAGTTCACAGGGGCTAGCACATCTCAAACCCTTCACCACTTCTCTTGCCTGGAACTCAAGAATCAGCCAGGCCATGAATAAACAAAGTCTTATTTTGGTCATGCTTCTTCATTCTTCCAGTAGTTCAGATGGCACTAGGACCCAGAAGGAATAGCAATCTTCTAGGTAGCCTTCACCAGATTCTGGTCTCAGGAAAACTCCATCTCTTTTCTCAGTCCTTCCCTCCCCCCCC
>CM053599.1:45549290-45588859 GCA_028646575.1 Pseudocheirus occidentalis | reverse complement strand
CCAAGACACACACACACACACACACAGAGATAGAGACCTCTGTCTCTACAGAGTTCCAGAGAGATAGAGAAACCCTCACACAGAGAGAAACAGGAGAGGAGAGGAGAGGAGAGGAGAGGAGAGGAGAGGAGAGGAGAGGAGAGGAGAGGAGAGGAGAGGAGAGGAGAGGAGGGGAGGGGAGGGGAGAGGAGGGGAGGGGAGAGGGGAGGGCACTGAAGAATCACATTTTCCTTTTCTTGAGGCTTCTGTTTATTCCTTTTGCCCACATCTCATTGAACTCTGCATGACCACAGTTGCAGCAGACAAAGGACTGGCTTTGGATTTGGATGTAACTCTCTCTGGTCACTTCCTAGAGCAATTACTTGGGGATGCAACTAATGAAGAGAACCTACCCTAAATGCTCCTTCTAACTGCTGACCATGGAACATCCTCTTGCTGCTTTGAAAATAATCTTGCCCAAAGGAGCTGCCATCTCTGTTGATATGCTCTCCCCTTTCAGGCAGAGCTGTTCTACAGCTCACTTCAGGACAACACTGCTCAGTTTATGTATCACTTCAGAGTCTTGGGGAGGTCAAGTGAAGAAGTCAGAACAATCTTCCTTCTTCTTCATACAGTCACAAGAACATTCTTGAGAGAACCTTTGCTGACATCACCCCAGAATGGCAAGCTCCAACAGGGGAGATACTGAAATTCGGGATTCATGGGCTCTATTACCAGTTCTACCATTTATTTACCTTGTCACTTTGGACAAGGTAATTAACCACTCTGGCTTCAAGCTTCCCTTCCATAAAAAGGAGAATATGGGTTAAAATATGCTTCCAGTTTTACATTAGGTGATTTTATACTTTTCAAAGAATTTTCAAAAGAATTCCTTCTTTTGATCCTCACAACACCCCAGGAAGGAGTTAGGGCAGAGATTACTTGACAGATGAGGACACTAAGAAATTCAGAAATGAAGTGAATTGCCCGAGGTCACACAGATAATCAATGGTGGAGTTCAAGTCAAAACTTTGGTCTCCTGACACAGCAAAATAGGGTTCCTTCCATCTGACCTATCAGCTGGAAAAGAAAAAAGAAAAGAAACCCCTGAGGAAAATGCAGAGCAGGGAGTTGTTCCACTACCTTGGACAGCTCCCCAATGCGTAGGCAGGCCCCTGATGGGTGAGTTCCGACTATACTTCACAGATTGATTTAATGAGGCAATTAAAACTCAGTGCATTCCCCAGGGAGGCTGCTGCTTCGGGGATCTGTTGTGCTTCCACTCAGCTTCTGTGGCTTCTTGAGATGAAGACTTTAAAAGGTTCCTATTTGTTCCATTGCCCCCAGTGAGAAGGAAGAGGATGTTTCAGAGGCAGTTTCTCAGACAGTTTCCTTACCCCCAACGGGTAGAGAGGAAAAGCCAGAGCTCTTGGGAGCTGAGAATTTCAACCAGGCTCTAAGGAGGAGTAGGCCTTGGTGCAATACCCTC
Organism: Pseudocheirus occidentalis; assembly: GCA_028646575.1. NCBI lineage: Eukaryota > Metazoa > Chordata > Mammalia > Diprotodontia > Pseudocheiridae > Pseudocheirus > Pseudocheirus occidentalis. The sequence continues at coordinate 45,587,391 of CM053599.1, read as the reverse complement.
CAAAGAGGGGAGAGAGTATGTTCTAGTATCAAATGTCATCCTACTTCACTGTTTGATCAAAGAAAGTGAAAGAGGAAGGGATGGTTAGATTTAGTTCAACCAGGGTTGCAGGACAGTGGTGGAAGAATCATGCAGATCTGCCCTAAAATCTTCAAAAGGCCTAAGCAATTGCTAAAGGTTTACAAAACTTTTACAAAGTTCATTGGTCATGACTGCCAAAAGGTATTTCTAGATCAGCAGTTTTTAACATCTTTCATGCCATGAACTCCTTTAGCAGTCTAGTGAAGCTGATATACCCCTTCTCATGATAATATTTAAATACATAAAAATTCAGATTATAAAGAAAACAAATTATTTTGAAATACAGAGATCAAAATGTTTTTAAAAACCAGTTCCTGGACCTCAGGCTAATAACCCTTGTCCTAGAGTTTCCAATCCAACCCCTTTATTTTTTATTTTATAGAAGAAGAAACTGAAGTCCAGAGAGAGAAAACAAATTCTCCAAGGTCATATAGCAAATGATTGGTAGAGCCAAGAATAGAAGTAAGTCTCTTAGTCAAGTGACCTTTCTATGACATCGTGATGACTGCATTGAAGTACTATCAAAGAATAGTTTTGGCCTCTTGAAAAACTCTGAAAGGGGTAAAATTTGCCTGCAATGTTGTCCCACCCCCCGAATATGAGACATTTCCTTACTTCTTCCTTTCTTCAACCCTTTGGGCATCCTCTTTTCTTCCAACTTCATGCCCAACTAGCTCTTATATCTCTCCTTTACACTGAGCTGGGTCAGTGAACAATAACAGCTTAGAACAACACCCTTACTCCCATGCCCCCAACAGAAATGATATTGATGTTGATTTTTTTTTGGTTTTGATTTTTTTTGGAGGGAGGAAAGTAATGCAATTGGGGTTAAGTGACTTGCCCAAGTTCACATAGCTAGTAAAGTGTCAAGTGTCTGAGGTCAGATTTGAAGTCAGGTCCTCCTGACTCCAGGGCTAGTGCTCTATTCACTGTGCCACCTAGCTGCCACTGATGTTGATGTTTTACATTACATTTTACCAGGGAGCAAAGAACTAAGGTAAAGGAAGGAAACTCCAGTAAGAGGATTTCAGGCATCAACCAGTAGGCTGAAATCATGATTGGGGGTGGGAGGAGTTGTTCAGTTCCTCCTGATGTCATTCAGTATAGGTATTCGTTTATTTCAGTCATGAATATGGCTACATATGGCTGAGGGACAGAAGCTAAAGGGTCATTACCATTCTTCTTGAGCACCGTAAGCAAGTTACTCCCCCAGGAACATCTTCTCTTCTTTTGGTTCCAGAGTATCCATGACAACTAAGTAGTCCATATAGCCCTTGAAAGATGACATGCCTGAGCCACATGAAATGAATATTTATCTCTTCACTCACATCCAACCAGTCCATGTGGGAGACATCTTGGCAATGAAGATGCCAGGGAGGGTGGGAGCTGGGAAATAATTACACCCTCACGGTTTTACCAGGCACAAAGTACAGGCAAGCACTCTTCATCTTCCCCACATTTGGTTAGCTCATGATAGAACCACCTCAGCCCCAAGCTGGGGGCCTTCAAATTCAAACAGTCCTTTCCATCTCCAGCTACTTCTGGAAGACTTGAAGGAAGCAAAGGCTCTTAGAAGCACAGAACTTTTTTCTGGCACTAATCTAGGAATGTTGATCAGAAATGATTGACACCTACATTTTTTTGGTTATGATGGAAGGTTACATATTCTGGGGCTCAATCATTTTCTCAAAAGAATATCAAGCAATGAAATCTCAAGAACTTCAGTTATGGCTTTTGTATTTTAACTTGCTTTTAATGTGGATTCTTTCAAATACAAAATGTCAAGAGCTAGAAAAAACAGAGTCACAGAATGTTTGTACAGCTAGGGTCCCTAGAGATCAAGCTAGTCCAAACCCACTAATTTTAAGGATTAGGAAATTGAGGCCTAGAATAGGGAAGTAGAAGTTCACATAAAGCTAGCATCAGAAACTAGACTAGAACCAAAGATGCTTACTGTTTCTATGAATTAGTCTGGTCCTTTGTCCTCTTGTTCCTCTGCCCTACTGGCAGTCACAACTCACCAAACCCCAGCCCTGGCTTATTGCTTCCATCCAACTTCTCTGTTCCTACTTCAGTACTGCTGAAAATTTTTATAGGAAATCCAGCAACCATGCTAACTTGGATACAGCTAAGTAAATAGAGGACTGAACCTAGTTCAGGAAGACTTAGCTTAAATCTAATATTAGGGACTTATTAGCTATGTGACCCTGGGCAAGTCACTTAGCCTCTACCTTCCTCGAGATGTTCATCTATAAAACAGGCAGTACCTGGTACTTCTTGGTCTTGGGAGGATAAAAGAAGATGATACTAGGAAAGCATTTCCAAACCATCAAGTGCTATTTAAATGTTAGCTAGCTAGTAGCAGCAGCAGCAGCAGTAGCAGCAGCAGCAGCAGCAGCAGCAATAGTAGTGAAACTATAAATTTATGTTATGTAAACTCAATGAGGCCTTCATTGTTTTGTGGGAATCCTATTATTCTTCCATGATTGACTTTCTAGCATACTCCATGGTGGTAATCCCAAAATTCAGACCCCTTACACACCTCTTCATTCTTCAGCAAAGGATCTCACCTCCTACTTTATTAAGAAGATAGAGATCACCTATTACATTATCTCTCTTCTCCCCATTCTATACCTAAAAACCTCTTTAACATCTCCATTCTGTCTTCCTACGGTAAAGGGCTGGGTCTTCTCCTTTCAAAGGACAATCCTTCCATTTCTGTTTTGAATCTCCTTTATTTCTATCTGTTCTAGGAACTTGAATATGAATAATGTCTTCTCTTTGTCTCATTTTCAGTATTTTCTTATTCACTGGCTCTTCCTCTGATGCATAAAAATATGCCCAGGTTTTCCTTCATCATCCTCATTGCTCTATTCTGGACATGCTCTAATTTATCAGGGTCCATGCCAAAATGTGGCATCAAAAATCAATTATAGTCTACTTCATATGGTCTGCAGGCATAGAGTGATGGTATTAGCTCCTGTTTTGTTTTGGACAGTTTGTAATGTGGTCTAAAGTCTTATTAGTTTTTTTTCTCTCTAGCTATCTCATACTACTCACTCAAATTGAACTTTCAAGTCACTAAGACTCACAAAATTCTTCATGACCTTGCCATTTCCTCATGTATCTATAATGCTTTTCACAGCCACCTCCTAGAAAGGGTTGTCTGTGCTCATTGCATCTATTTCCTCTTTTAGGTCTCATTCCTCAATTCCCTGCAATCTGGCTTCTAGACCTTCCACTTAGGTGAAACTGTCCTCTCAAAAGTTACCAATTACTTCAACTGCTAAATCCATTGACATTTCTATTCATCTGCATCCTTCTTAAACTCTGTAACCTTTGGTGCTATTGACTCCATTTTTCTGCTCCCTGGTCATCTATGACAGTTCTCTTAATCTTTTCTTATCTGTTTAACCATTCCTTCTCATACCTCAAGACTCTGTCCCAGGCCCTCTATACTCTCTCTTGGTTCATCAGCCCTATGAGATCAATTCTATCTATGAATATGACTCCTGAAATGATATATTTCAAGCTCTAATCTCTTTCTCTTGAACTCTAGTTATATATGAACAGTTCTATTTGGCCTTCCCATAGGTATCTCAAGCTCAGTGTATCTAAAACAGAACTCATTAAAAAATTTTCCCTAAACATGATCTTCCTCTACAGTCCCCATTTCAATTAATGACACCACCATCTTCCTAGTCATCCCTTCAAAACACAGCCCAGGTGCTGCCTCCTACATGGAAGCTTTCTTGACAACATCCCTCCAGCCCAGTTATAGGCAATCTCCCTTAAAATTCATTTGTATTGATCTCTCTGAATGAATTAGTTCCTCTCCCTCCTCCCCCAGTATAATCTCTGGTGGTATCTTTTTTGTCTTTGTAATCCCATATCCTAGCACAGTGACTTAAACAGAATATATTCTCAATAAATATTTGTAGTATTACATTTTTAAAAACATCCAAATAAAATAGCCCAAGGCCTACACTTGATGACAGTATGGTAATAACAGATTTGAAGTTGAAATTCGTTGAGTCACCTGTTAGAAGTCAAGAAAATTGAGTTGGGGGTGGGGCAAAATACCCCTAGCTGCATGCTTACTGACGAAGCATATTTTAATCACTCAAGTATTGATTAAGCTCCTACTATTTCCAGGAATAGTGTGAGGTGTGGAATGTCTGAGTCAGAATGGATCACAGAAATACCTTACTGAGTGTGGGGAGCAGGGATTCCAGGTCATTGTTTAATGAATTGAGCAATAAATCCTATTTGTGAATTAGGTACTCCTTGGAAGTTAGATTTTGACAGCCCAGAGATTTCACCTTCCCACATTTTTTTCTACTTTCATCCATTTGGATCAGTTCCTTATATACCTTTTAAAAACAAGCTCTACATTTAAAAATAATTAATGCAAAATTTTCCTTGGTTAACTAATTCTTTTCTAATTTTAGTTGCATTATTTTTGTTTTTGCACATTTAAAAAAGTTTATATAAATGGAGACTGAAGCAATCTATATGCTAGCATTCTTTTCCATGTCTGATTTTCTTTCTTTTTTTGCCATTGTTCATTTCGTTGGTTACAACCCTTCTATACAACCAGATTAATGTTCAATGTGAAAGTATTTGCAGATCCTATACTTGATTGTATGCCACCATGGAGGGGGGGAAAGAGGGAGGGGAGAAAATGTGAAACTCAAGGGACTGTGGAATTGAATCTTGCAAACAAAAAGTAAATAAATAAAATTTTTTTAAGTTTATATAATAAAAATTGTTCATTTTAATATCTATGATCCTCTCTATCCCTTGTTTAGTGCTGGATTCTTCCCCTTCCATAGATCAAAAAGGCAGCTTCTTCCTTGCTCCTCCAATCTGTTTCTGATGCCACCTTTTATCTTTCAGTCATGTTCCCATTTGGAGCTTATCATGGTGTGAGTTGCTGGTCTATACCTAGTTTCTGCCAAACAGTTTTTCAGTTTTGCTAACAGTTTTCGTCAAACTTCATTTTACAAATGAGGATACTGAATCCCGGAGTGAATGAGTGTGTGTGTGTGTGTGTGTGTGTGTGTGTGTGTGTGTGTGAGTGTGTGTGTGTGTGTGTGTGTGTGTGTGTGTGTGTGTGTAGGGAATGACCTGCTTTAGGACACATACCTTACAGGATTAAGATTCCAAAGCTCCTGAATCCCCCAAAGGATAAGTAGAAGTTGAAGCTGAATAGATAAAGCTTGATTATAGAGGGCCTTGAAAACCAAGCAAAATAATTAAAACTCAATGAAGCTGACAGTAACTCTCCCACTTTATGAGAAGCTATGGAAAGGCATGTGAGTTCAAACAATAGAAATGAGCACCAAACCAAAGGGCTGATTTTTAACTCTGCAGTTCAAACACCAGGAATCCTGACTCAGTTACAAAATACTCTAGCCTCTGAGCCTTCAAGGATAAAATTCTGGGAATAGACAAGAGCTGTTCAATTATTAGGCTGGGTTTAAAATATCACAGTGAAATACAGCCTCAAAATCCTGAATTTCCCACATTAGTCAACAACATGGCCCAGGATCTGTGTATAATTATTCATTTCTCATGGGTATACCTGTCTAACACAGAATCAAAGAATCTCCAGGTTGGAAGGCTCACCAGAGACCTTCTAATCTAACCTATATGTGAACAAGAATCCCTTCTACTAGCCCAACAATTGTTTATCTCACCCTTGTTTAAAGACCTTTGATGATGGGAAACTTCCTACCTTCTAAAGTTGTTCATTGTACTCATTATTCCCCACGATGCTTTTCTGCTGACTAATCAGCCTGGTTAATGGTTCTTAGCATAACATGATAACCTCACCATCCTCTTGGCTTTCTTCTGAACATGCTTCAATTCATCATTGTCCTTCCCCAAATATAGCGCCCAAAGGAAACACCATACCACATATGGTCTTACCCAGGGTTGCCATGAGGAGCAAATCACAAATAAATAAATATATTTATCATGTTTCTTTTTTTTTGGAGGGGGGGAAAGAAACCTTTATTCCAATAAATAAATTCATCAAGCTGTGGCCACTCAAAGGTTAGTTGGTTAGGGTAATAAGAGCTTCTACTACATTGCCCATTTGTTCCCGCAAACTCTGTTCTGCTGCTGCCCGTGAGATTTCCATCTCCGTCATTATTAGTTCCAGATCTTCCTTCTTGATTGTAATTTTTGCCAGTTCCTTCTCCCGCTCCTGTTTGGCCTTCTGCTCCCGGGACCGCCGGTCTCCAATCATTGACATCACCTGTCTCCAGGTTGGAGCTCTGGATCTCCTTCTCTTCTGCATAGTTGGTCACTCGTTCCAGGTCTGCCCCACCACTGTCATGTTTCCGCGGCTTCTCCGGCGGCCGCCCAGTCTCCAGCTCCAGTTCTACATCACCCTCAGTCGCCATCTCATCCCAGCCGCACTGCCTCCCCTCCCAGCCACGCCGCCTCCCCTGATGTTTCTATTATAATAAATATATTTATTATATTTATATTATATGTGTACTTAGCACAGTTCCCAACACTAGTAAGTGCTCAATAATTGCTTGTTGCCTTACCCTTCCCAAGGCAAAATACAGTGAGTCTATTGCCTGCTTTATTCTGGACATGATTGCTTTTTAAACATTGTCTAAGATCCCATTTCCTTTTTTGGGCATCAACATCACAGTATTGATTCATATTGAGTCTTCAAGTTACTAAAACCCACAAAACACTCCTATTCCTTATTAGGAGAGTTCTTTAAACCCCAACACATTTAAAAGTCTCAAAGACTCATAGAACTTTAGAGCTGGAAGGATTCTTAGAATACATAATGGAGTCAGAGGCACCTGAGATTATAAAATGTTATCACTGGAAGGGTCTTTAAAATATGTAATGGAGCCAAAAGAGACCTCAGGATATACAATGTTAGCTCTGGAAGAGACCTTAGAGATTACATAAGTCCAGCTCCCTTAATTTTACACTTGAGGAAACTGAAGTGTTGAGAGGTGAGGTGACTTGTCCAGGGTCATATAGTTAGCCAGTGACAGAATTTATACTAAAATCTAGGTCTTCTAACTCCTAGTTCAGCAATTCTTTCTGAACAACATACCCACAACTCCATGTCAACTCCTTACTTATCTAGTTAGTAGTTTTCTTCCCTAAAATAACTCTGACCCACCCCCACCCTACCCAAACCCCATGCCTGGGATGCAATTCATTCCTTTGACTTAAATACAACTCTCTCCCACTGTGTCCTCTATTAAAATGCAAATAAATCGCCTCTCCTATATATTTTATATGGATCAACAGAGCTCTTTAGTGCCTTAATCATCAGAAAAAGTATATGTGGAGCCATAGGAAGAACACTGGAAAGGAGGAGATTTGGGTTCTAGACCTACTTTTCCTTGAGCAAATCATTTTACGTCTTAGTAAATGTGAGTCATTACTTCCTCATCTGTGGGAGGGAGAAGAAAGGGGTCAGAGTGTTACATGATCCCCAAAGTCCTCCTGGCTCTAACAATTAAGGGATATATAACTCAAAGTATAGCATTAGTATCCAAGAGTTTTATTATTTGTTTAGAAATATTTGTTGAAACTCTCCTGTATAAGACAATATGAAATGGATACAGTTACTGCAAGAGAAAGAGACAGAGAGAAAAAGAGAGAGAGGGAGAGAGAGAGAGAGAGAGAGAGAGAGAGAGAGAGAGAGAGAGAGAGAGAGAGAGAGACTGAGAGAGAGAATGGGAGAGAGAGGGTTGTTCTCAATTCTCTTCAATTCAATTAGCACTCATTAAGTACCTATGAGGTGTAAGGCAGAAAAGTAACCTGAAAACATGTATAGAGATCTGGCCTTGATGCCAAGGATACCTGAGTTCAAGTTCTCTCCCTGACCCATACTGGCTGTGTGACCTTGAGAAAGTCACTCAATCTCTCAGTAGTCTGGGCATCACTCTATGGCTATAAGTTGAAGAGAATATATTACTTTGTATTGGTGGAGAGAATTTTCCCACCCAGAAGTGACATATCAATGAAGTCATAGGTCAAGTCCTATCTTCTATCCCTGTGTAACGCATTAGACATAAATGTTTCCCACTTTCAGTGGACTTACAGATACATATAATTAATTGATGTTGTGGTGATGGAACAAAGGAGTCCAAGAGAAAGTCAAATGAAGTCAAGTAACTCTCTCCACTACCTCCCTCAAGGATTTGGTGAATCTGTTAATAGGCAGCTAATAATTAAAGGAAGTGTGAGTCAAGCAACCACTAAGGAGTCCAAACAGTAGGTGACCTAGCAGTTGAAAAGAGAGAAATAGTTCCATGTAAGCTAGGGCAAAAATCACTTCCCATCCTTGGATCCAAAGTCTATACCTGCCTTGAAATGCCAGTCCTTTAACAAGATCCAGCACATATCACTGGCCTGCACAGGTCACTGACCTTTTTTTTATGTCCATTTAGTTCAATGCTTAAAGGAAATAAAAAAGCATCAGTGTAGAAAGGTGGCAGCTGCCAACCTTGCAATCACAAGCAAGCTTACTGGGAATGATCACTGGTCAATGTTCAGGGGAAGGACAAGAAAATAACTGTTTCCACTAAGTAGAAATGTCATGTCTATTTTAATGTCTGTTGGGGGAGGAGAGGTGGAGTTCTTGAGCCTTCTTCCTATTGAGTATTTACTCATCATCTGAAATAGGACAGAAAGTCAAAAGCAGATACAGATCAATCAACCAATAAACATTTATTAAATGCCTACTATGTGCCTAGCACTGTACTAAGTTCTGGGTATACAAAAGGAAGCAAAAGACTGATCCCTGACCTCAAGGAATTTGCAATCTAATAGGGAAGACAACGAATAAATAAATATATGCCACACAAGCTATATCCAGGATAAATATGAAATAACTAAAGAGAGAAACTCATGGAATTAAAAGGAATTAGAGAAGACTTCCTGTGGAAGGTGGGATTTTAAATGGAAGGTGCTTTGCAAACATTTCGATATTGATACAAAGGAAACATAGCCATAGATTTATCCAGATGGAAGCGTGCAGCGTAGAGCCAGGGGGAAGCACAGAACAGGAACTGTGCTCAGAGATAAAAGATCTCTGGGTTCCAATCCTGGCTCTGACCCTTCCTAGCTATGTCGTTTAACCCATAGACACAAGCCATTGTTATTACTTTTTGAGACAATGTTATCCAGTAGCAAAGAGTGCTAATCTTGGATCTGAAGAACTAGGTTCTAGTCTCAGTTGAGCCACTAGCCCAGTTGCGTGATCTTGGGTCAATCACTTCACCTCTCATTTAAATTATTAAGCATGCAAAGAGCTATTCTCTCTAGTGACTCAGGATACAAGGACAAGAAAAGCAAGTAAAATAATCCTTGACCTAAAGGAGCTTACATTCTACAGGAAAATGCTTTGTAAGTTTCAAATTAACACTCAGGATCATAGATTTAATTCTGAAAGGGACCTCAGAAGTCATCTATTCCAAACACCCCCCAACCCATTTTACATCTGAAGAAACTGAGACCTGAGGAGTTTAAATGACATGTCCAAAGTCATATAGAGAGTAAACATCAGAGGTGCAATTGGAGATCAAGTCCTCCTACTCCAAAGCCAACATTCTTTCTACTCTACAAGAGTAAATATATGTTGGTGATGATCCTAGCATCACAGCTCTGGAGCTAGAGGAGCCCTCAGGCACCATCTGGTCCAACTCCTTCATTTTACATGGTCCATAGACATTAAGTGACTTGCCTAATGTCCCACAGGTATCAGAGATAGGATTTGAATACAACTCCTCTGACTATAGTCTTTCAGCTGCTCTACCACTCAACTTAGAAAATCTCCCTCTAGCTCCCAGTGATCCTCACTGTTTTAGGACAAAAATCACTCCATTCTCACTGTGTTTCCATTTCATATGTATTGACACACATATAGTTTCTCTTCCCCATTAGAATGGAAGCTCTTTGAGGAATCCTTGAGGATTCCTATGTGATTTAACCATACTTGGAATGATGGCTGCCTCCTCTCTGCCCAAGCCAGTCTCCAAAGTCCAGCCCTTCTCCCACCCAACTTCTCCATAAAGCCTTCCCTAAGCCTATCATCAGCCCACACTTGCTATCTTGCCATGTGTTCTCTCACAAGTGAAACAAAGAACCATACGGAAAACACCCCACAAAACCATGCAGTGAGCATATGTGGACCTAGGGAATGGTCTGGCTATTCCAGCATACCTGGAGAACATGTTGACCTTTTCCGGGATACTTAACCCCCTCTATGTGCACCATTGGTAGGGTGGTAGGGGCACTATAGCAAAGAACAGACTGGTTTGATCTAGGTTCTAATCTTGGCTCTCTCAGCTCATTGATTTGTTATGTTATGTTATACATGTCACTCCCTTCTCTCGGCCTCAGTTTTTAACTCGGCTACATGAGGTTGTTGACCTATATTATCCCTAATGTTTTTTTGCAGCTCTATTATTCTAAGAGATTGTGGGTCTTACCTCTGCTTTCTCAATTACAGTGTTAAGTTCTGGGTCTGGGGTTAGTTTTTTTCTCTTTCCCTTTCTATCTCCCAAATGTTTATCCCCAAGGTGATCACATGGTAAGTATTCAACAAAGACATATTCACTTGAATGGAATGAGTAGCAATGATATTGGCAGAAGAAGCTGATGAACCCAGGACAAATGATAGGAATCAAGAGCGGTGGAAGAATGTCTTACTTCTACCACCCATTTGCTGTGCAACCTAAGGAAGTCATTCTACTTCTCTGTGACTTCTGGGTAGGATGAGGATGGGCCATATTCCTGCACCCTAGGTCAAAGGTGGGTTGCAATGATTGATAAGGGGATTTTGAATTTCTCTTTAGGGTAAATGGAGAAAGGACTTTCTTCTCTCCTAGGAATTACATATGTTAGCAAAGCAGTATGAGAGAAAGGGAGAGCAATGAGATCTAAACACAAAACATCAAGATTCTGACATCAAGATTGATTATTAATCAGCTTGGAGGTGTTTGTTACCCAGACCTCTGATAATCACAGAGTAGATTGGGGCACAGCAAAAAGAAGCCTGAAAATAATGAAGACTAGGGCCAGGAATCTGCTAAGGAAGACAACCATGAGTCTTGGTGACAGTGAACTCAAGGATGTGTCTTTCCTGCTCCCTTTCCCTGGCTTATCAGGGACCTTTTCACCATTCTTGGTTCTCTAAGGCATTCTCCCTTGCATCTTGGTACTTAGTGCCATCTTGCTGAGCCCAAATGGCCCCAACAGAAACAGAACTGGTGTTCCCTATGGCTGAAATAGCATCCTACTGCATTTCTTCTCTTGAATTCCTACCCATCCTTAAAAATCCAAATTTAAATGCCACCTCCTAAAACAGACTGTCCTTCATGCCTTTGTCATCTCCTCTCTCCCCTGACATTGATAACAACCTTCCCTTTCAACTTTCACATATATTTCATCCTTTAATGCATTTATCATATAATATTGTACATGCTAATTATCTGTGTTTGAATATTATCACTCATTAGACTATAAACTCCATTAAGGTAAGGGTCGTGTCTTATCTGAATTCTGTATCCTTCCATTTTCTGCACACAGTAGGCACTTTATAGATGTTTGTCGATTGAAGATGTTGAATTTGTTGAATAAAGATACCACCAGAAACTCCAAAACTGGAAAAAGAGTCACAAAAGTTTGCAACTTGGGCTAACGTGATATCAGGGTTAGAATAAGAGAAGTATTGTTAATAACAGTTAAGTCTAAACTTAGGTGTTAGGTGTTGGGTTCTGGAGAAGGTAGATAAAAGTAGCTTACTCTATAATATTGCTGAAGGTCAGCCCTAGGTCTATCAAGATCTCATAGGAAACGGTCTGAAACCCATTAGCACCTGAGATGTAGCAGTAAAAACCTGGGCCTTTCAAAGATAATTGAACTTTACAGAAGATAATCAATTAACAAGCACATATTAAATGTCTATTACATGCCAGGTACTATGCAAGGACCTGAGGATACAAAAACAAAAGCAAAATGTCCCTGACCTCCAGGAGCTTACAATTCTATTAAAGAGATGTAAAATGTACAGAGAGTGAATAATGGGGGCAGGGAGAGGTGGCGCTTAACCTGAGCAGAAAAGTCTCTAGAGAGAGAATGGACAGAATCAGGCAATGGGGAAGACACAGGGGAAGATCCGTATGGATCTTCTTGAAGCCTCTTCAAATTGGTAAGGAAGTAACTTACTCTGCCGACATGTGAGACCAGCCCTGGCTCACAGATGCACTTTTAAGAAAGTTAAAGGATTAAAAGACCCGATTAAGCATTTGTTGTCAAGTCTGACATTTGGCATCTGCTGGGGCACCTGTCAAGATTCTTGGGGTTGGTTGGATTTCTTGGTTATGTTTTTTGTTTTGTTTTGTTTCTGTTTCTAAGAGGATAGGGAATGAAGAGCCTATTCCACAGCCCCTGGCAACAGAGCAAAGTTCATTGTCTCTGAATGGTTGTCACCCATCGGAGGAAGCATGCCAAGAGAAGCCTATTTGTTTTCTGTAAATAGTTCTTTGCCTCCCTGGCTGCCTGGGCCATTAAAGGGCCTGTGAACACTAAGGAGGAAATGAGAAGTGACTGGGGGTGATTAGCTGCTCAAACAGATTCCAGCCCAGGTCAGCAATCTGGCCTTTTGTGAGGATGCTCTCCAGCTGGGGCTTCCTGGGCTAGCTTGACATACAGATTCCTGAACCAAAGTCTGTACTCTGTAGCAAAGCTTTCTGCCTACCCCATAGAGCACAGTAGTCATTCATTAATTCATTCACTCAGCCATTTGATGAGTACTTGTTAAACACCTACTATGTGCAGCAGGCCATGAAGGGACCACAAAAGGAAACCATCCCTAACTGAAAGAAGCTTGAATAGAAAATTGATGACTATATATGTAATGTATATGTGTATATGTGCATATGTGCTATGTGCTGTGTGTATGTACCCTAACTGAAAGAAGCTTGAATAGAAAATTGATGACTATATATGTAATGTATATGTGTATATGTGCATATGTGCCATGTGCTGTGTGTATGTATATATATGCATATGTGTATAAATACATATATACATATACATATATGTGGTGATTTCAGGATGCTTTTTTGTAGGAGGTAGCGGTTGAGTGGAGCTTTGAAAGAAGTTAGAGCTTGTATGAGGTACAGGTGAATAAGGAAGGCACTCCTGGCATGGCGGACAGAAAAGAACACTTGTCAGGAGGATCAAGGAACTAAAATATGTAAAGCACTTTGCAAACTTTCAAATACTATACAGATGTTAGTCATTACTGTTACTACAAGTATTTTTATTGTTGTTGAATTGTTTCAGTTGTGTTTGATTCTTTGTGATCCCATTTGGGATTTTCTTGGCGAAGCTATTGGAGTGGTTTGCCATTTCCTTCTCCAGCTCATTTTACAGATGAGGAAACTGAGGCAAACAGGGTTAAGTGACTTGTCCAAGGTCACTTGACCAGTAAGTGTCTGAGGTTAGATCTGAACTTAGGAATAGGAGCCTTCCTGACTCCAGACCTGGCACAGTGATACCCCCTAATCTGCCCATAACTATAAGAACAAAAACAACCATTATTGTTTTTATCTGTGTCTCAAGAAAGCATGCTCAAGAGATTTCTGGTCACACTGAACATGAAGGAAGGACATTCTGCAAAATTTTGCCCATGGGCTTATATCTGTGGCAATGTCTACACAAACACAAACACACACACAAAAACTCAATTAAATCCCATCATTTCAGTACTTCTGTGAAGCCACAAAAGTATAGAATTTTAGCAGGAATGTGCCTCAGCAACCAACTGGTCTAGTCCATCCCTACAAAAAGAATACCCTCTTCAACACACCAACTGAGGGTCATTCAGCCTGTGCTTGAAGACTTCTGCTGAAAGGGAACCCAGCCCCTCCCTGGCAGCCCTTACTGCTTTGGGGTAGCTAAGCGCTAGGAAGTTTTCCCTAACATCAAGCCTAATTGTGCCTCTGTAATTTCCACTCACTTCTCCAAGTTCCACCTTCTGGAGTCAAGAAAAACAAATTAAAACCTTCCTACACATGACAACCATTCAGACACTTGAGGACAGTTCCCACTTTTCTGTATTCATATTATCTGTACTACTCATAACTGATATAATCAAAAGTTTCTGAGTTCTACTTTCTCTAGGCTGATGCATCCATGTGAACATTCACCTCCCTTTGGCTGCTTCAGTATGAAGCCCCATTGACCCTAACCTCCTGGAGCCACAGAGAATCAGGTTGGGTGATACATGTGCAGCTTCATCCCTCAAATTCAGAGCCAATATCAAGATGCTGGCTGATGGTGAAACAGGCATAGCATTCTTCCTCTTTTTTATGTTTTCACATATGCCAGTGAGAGGTCCCCTAGTTATACCAACAGAATGAAAGAGTCTGCCTTTATACCTTAAAGTCCAGAACCAGACAGGTAGCAGCTATTGAGACAGAGAGACAGTCATAAAGAAACAGAGACAAAGCCAGAAACAAAGAGATGGGATAGACAAAAAGAGACGGTGACAGAAAAAGAGAGTCAGAGAGAAACAGAGACACAGAGAAAAAGATATGGGGAGATGGGGAGAAACAGACACAAACTGACAGGGGAAGCATTTAGTTAGTATTTTAAGTACTTAACTATGTGTTAGGCACTGCACTGAGCACCAGAGACATGAATATAAAAAATAAGAGAGTCCTTGCCTCTAAAGAGCTTATTGTTCTAATGGAAGAAAACCATACATAGCTGGTAGCTGGAAAGTATGACATGGAGATGCCTAAGAAGTGAGGTGGAAGCCTGGATCCAGACAGGATAAGGTGAAAGCTCACCTACCAATTCCAGGATGGTTTTAGGGATGGAGTTCAAGATTCTTTTGAGGTGGAGTAGAGATGACATGTTAGTGCACCTCCTTTTCCTACTGATCTATTATAGTTTCTTATATCTATGTCCTACTCAGAAATATATGGCAGCCTCCTTCCTACCATATGTCTTTTCAAAGCCTTTGGGTCACTTGTCATTTTGATTTTCCCGAGATCAGGATATTCTATTATTATTGTTGGGGAGCTAGAGAGCACGGCAGAGAGGATGTGCATGTTAAGGAGATGGGTTTCCAAATTTCTATGTGGATTCAGTTCTAAAAATGAACAGTGGCAAAATCAAAGAACATGTGATCAGCCAGATCCTCAAGGCTCATGGGGGCTGCTTTGGTTTCCAAGATCGTAAGTGACCAGATTAATTAAATTTTTCATTTTTGAACCAGTTATTTCAGTCACGGGTGGACTCAACTCAAGATGAAAAATTCCAACAATGCAAAAAAATACCCACCTTCCATACTCATCCATTTTTCTTAATAAATAATTTGCCCTCCACCTTGGAGTGGAGGTACTCACTCCACAGGGATAATGATAATGGCCCAAAGGTTGTTGGGCTTATCACCTTATGCCAATGAGCTAAATGTCCAACTCTGGATTTGTCTCCTTATCTACAACAATGAGAGGTTTGGAAAGGACACTATTGAAAGAGTCTTCCAGTTCTGAATCCACTGATATTACTGAGACATAGACTATAGCAAAGGTGTCAAATTCAAATAGAAATGGAGTTACTAATCCATAGATAAGGATCCTTACTGGCCACATATTGACTTAGTTTTAGAATATGATGTTATCTTTGTGTGTGTTTTATTGATTTTGTTCAATATTTCTCCAATTACATTTCAGTTTGGTTCTACCACATTGGCCACATTTCTTGACGCCTCTGGTCTACAGGAATAACAGCCAGCTCGTATTTATGTAATACTGAAAAGATGAAACAGTGCTCTACCTATATTCCATCACTTAATCCTTACAACAACCCTAGGAGGTTGGTGCTGTTATTATCACCCGTATTACAGATGGGGAAATCAAGGCAGACGAAAGTTGAGAGACTTGCCTGGGGTCACACAGCTAGTAAGTATCAGAGGCCACATTTGAACTCAGATATTCTCAATGTTAAATCTACCTGGCTGACCAAATCGTTAACAGGCAAGAGCTCTCTCGATATAAAAGTACTGCTACAGTCAAATTTTAGGTCCATCACTGACTAGCATTAAAATAATAAGATATTAATATTAATTAATAATAAATAATTAATGCTAATTAAATGTTAAAATACAAATAATCTAAGAGATTTATTTCAGGGTTTTCAAAACACTGCCATGCACATTTTCTCCTCTTATGCTCTTAGCAACCCAGAGGAACAGTCAGGGCAGTGTTGTCCCCACTTGGCAGAGAGGTGAATTGATCCAAAGAGTGACCCTAGGTCATGATGTTAGTGACAAAACTCAGGTCTCTCGACATTCCAATCCTCATACCATTCCACCACATCATCTCCTGAAAATCCCATTTGGGGTATCTGTTTGTATTCTTTTTGCCTTACAAGGACACACCTTTTTTCTTTTCATTACCCCAGGAAGCTTTCGCCAAGGCCCTCACAGTGGTGACACCAGTATCAGGAGGGAGAGAAGTCAATGACATAAATGTCCATTGATTTTTCAGTTAATGAATTATTCATCTGAATATGGGCTGCAAAGTAGAAGGTGGAAGACAGCTCTGAAGCCAGAGAGAACAGAAACCAAAGACCTATAAAAACCCCTTTCATTAGCCTCGGACTTGCTTGACCCCAGGTGCTCTAAGAACCAGAGTAGAGAATCCATTGTAAGATGATGGAAAAGAGAACATGAGAGCAAAAGGAATCCCCTCTGTTTGAGGATCAGGCAGGGCATTTGTCTCATCATTTCCCTCCTGGCTGTTCTGGACTTCATATCTCCACAAACTCATCATCCAGCAAGATTATATTGACTCTGAAACTCACACCTCTTCAGTGCTCCTACCCCTAGAACCCCTGCCTCCCTATGATTGGGAAGGGTGGGTGTGAACATCAGGGGCTCCCCCAGATTCTTTGACCTAGTCCCAGAGCTTCCACAATTTAAGGAGAACACCCAGGGAAGTCCATTCATTGTTTCCAGTTTCATGATGCTGGGTATCCTCTCCCTCCCCCACCCCCACTCCTTTACAGCTTCTTTTTGTGTGTTGTCTCCCCCATGAGACTATGAGTTCCTTGAGGGCAGGAACTGTCTTGTGCCTTTGCTTGTACCCCCCAAACTTAGAACAGATCCTGGTGTCCAGTAGGTTCCTCATAAAAGTTGATTGACCATGGAACTTTTGAAGTCATCTGGTCCAGTTTCCTGAGTTTACAGATGAAGGAACTGAGACTAGAGGGGATAATGACTTGCCCATGCTCAAACTAGGACTACATCCCAGGCCTCCTGATTCCCAGTCCTGTGTCCTTCCTACTACATTTATACAGGCATTAACCACATCACTAGGTACTGAGGGGCCAACTGTGTCAGTGAGGTTGATCAGTCAGAGGCAGCTAAGTACATAGAGCACTGGCCCTAGAATCAGGAGGATCAAATCTGGATACTTACTAGTTGTGTGACCCTGGAAAAGTCACTTAACCAGAGAGAGAGAGAGGGAGAGAGAGAGAGAGAGAGAGAGAGAGAGAGAGAGAGAGAGAGAGACTCTTGAGAAATATATATATATATATACATATCTTTCCAAATCTGATATTCTGAGTCTCTCCTGCCCCCATAGTTTCCTGTAGCTACTGACCTGCTAATAAACTCCTTTCCGAGCACAGGCTGAGCCTGCCATAGGCACCAAAACTATGAAGGCAGCGTGTGTTCCTCTCAGTGTAAATGGTGACTCCAGGGGCTGTCAAACATCAGTATTGATGTCCGACACCATCTGCTGAACTCATCTCCTGGCTTTGTTCAAGCGGCTGGAGGATTTTGCAAATCCTTCACAGCTCTTGCAATCTGGGGATATGGGGCAGAATGAGACTTTGCCAGCTGGTCTGGAGGCCCCAGGTGACTAATGAATCTGACAGTTCAGCTATGTCCATATGACTCTGCATTCCCTCTCCTCCGGGATGTCTTCCTGCCACTTGAAGGGCCTTTTACATGAAGGCCTTGGTAGAATGCCATAGCACTTTATCGGGTCATCAGAGTCAGGGAAAGGCCTTGAGCATGAAGGTGAGGTGGGCAGCCTGGAGCAGACAGAGCACAGAGACCGAACTGCTGATCTTGTAAGGTTTACCCAAGTGATAAAGCTCCACAGACTCAGCCAAATCATTGTCTGTTCTGGAATTTCTGGATCCCATTGAACTTATTCAGAGTGATCTCATATCAGTTATCTCGTGCTCACAATAATCTGGATAGCAGAGGGGAGAGGGGAGTAAGGAAAACTGGTGGAGGGAAGGTAACAACGTCTTCTCTCCAGGCTGCATTTGAAATTCTGTTACTTGGCTTACTCAACCCTGCCTAATCAACAAATAATTAAATTCCATACGCTTTTATTAAGCATCCACTTTGTGCATTGTGTTGGACTAGGCACTAGGGATGCTAGGCACTAGCATACATAAAAGGGATGATAAAAATATTCATAAAAGACTTCTTTATGACGCTTGCAACGTAGTAAAGCCATGAGACACCTACGTACAAGAGTGACATGAAGCAAGTTCATATCAGCTCCCAAAAAGCCAACTGTCATATTTTCAATGTGAGCATTTACATCTAGGAAACTGGAAAATACTATAAATCAGGGCTTGATTTATTGTTCTATTGATTGTCTGAACTTATGAGAGTGACACAGAAAATGATAGTAATGCAGATTTAACTTAAAAGAATGTCATCAATATGGTTTTTTTAGAGTTGGTTGTTAAATATTTATCAAGATACTCCAGCCTATGCAGATAATTGTGACATGCAAGAACCCGAGACAAATGCATTAAGTAGATACCAGCCCCTGTATCTCATTTTTGGCACCTTTTTCTGCTCATGCTAGAGACAATGTGGTATGGTAGAAATGATGTTATTGTCGTGATAAAAAATAGGTTTAGGCTAGAAATGCAAAAACCTGGGTTCTTGGCCCTTATGCAACATTTATTAGTGATGAGACCTCAAACTAGTCGTTTTCTTTTTCTGAGATATTTTTTCTTTATCTGCAAAAGGGACAGTATTTCACACACACACACACACACACACACACACACACACACACACACACACACACACACCCTCCCTCAAGTTTTTTAAAATGCTGCAAAATGAGAAAATCAGATCCACTATGGCGTTGTGGGAAGAGCACTAGACCTAGAGTGAGGAAATCCAGGATCAGACACTTCCTACCTATGTAACTATGGGCAACTCACCTGCTTTCAGAGAGTTAATAGATTTCTCATCTTTAAAATGGGGGGATAACGATGCATTTAGTACTTCACAGCTTTGTCAAGGAGAAATATATCATGTTGAATATAACGCATTACAGAAATGGAAACCGTTCTGCATAATGTGTGCAAACATGCTCTGAATTCTGTAAAGCCTAGACAAGATGTGGAAATAGTATCATAACTTTCCTCGATGCAGCCAAATAAATGAATGCAACAGTGTTTACTATTGCTGACATTTTGCCACATGTGATGAGACCCCAGTTCAGGAAAACAGTGCATTTAAAAGTGAGAAGACTGAGGATCAAAGAAGCTAGACAATTACTTGCCCAAGGTCACTCTGTGTCTTCTGGCAGAGTCAGGACTAGAATCCCAGAGGAAGAGCTGGCAGGCACCTTAGAGGTCATCTAATCTCTTCATTTTACAAATGAGAAAACTGAGTCCAGAGAAGTTACACCCGGATAGAAATGAAAGAGCCAGAATTTGGACCCAGTTGCTCTGACTCTGACTCAGGCTTTGGCCTGACCCACTCAGCTTCTCCAGAGTACTTGACTTGGTAGGGCTTCCTTCCAGATCTCTGGCCTTAGCAACTCTGACCTGTAGCCTAACTCATAGTCACACAATTGACCTGAAAACTGAGCCTAATGTCAAGAATTAACTCATCTCTAACTTGCAGAGTTTAGCCTTTCCCCTGATGCAGTTACTTAGCACCTGCTCCTTCCATCTTTCCCTGTGCCCCTCTGGGTGCAATTTTGCTGCTGGGTTGTGTCAACATCCAGGTCTATGACTTCTGCAGAGCTGTATATTATGAGCACTGTATGTCTCTTTATGTTTTCCTATGGGCTGAGTTATTTCCCTCTGTTATTTCGGCTACTGGACCCCTCTTTTGGGCAGAGAAACCCTCTTAGTAATATTCAAACAGCTCACTGATGACAGTGACACAGGTAGAGAGTTGACTAGATATATGGAAGCAAGAATAAAGGCATTGAACGATTCAGTTTATGAAGACTCATCAAGGTACGTGACCCTGAGCAACTGCTCAATCAAGATGCATCTATTAAGGGCCTACTATGTGCCAGGGTGGATTGGATTCAAATGACCTTTAAAGGCTCCTTCCAGATTCAATTCTATGAGCTTATGATTCTATGACTTTCCTAAGGCTCAAACCATTGTGTTTCTCTGTTTTAAAAAGTGAAGAGAAAGACATGTTGTTTCCTTTTGACTTTCTTCTGGATTATCTTTTCCCCAACAACCATTCCTCTGCCTTCTCCTCTTTACTCATTCCCTTCCATTGTGTTAAACAAACAAAAAAGGCAGTGTGGCATGCTGAAAAAAGTGAGGAGCTCAGAATCCAGAGACCTGGGTTCAAATCTTAACTCTGCAACTTACTAGCTGTGTGACAATGAACAAGTTCTTTTTTCTTTCTGAGCTTCAGTTTAAATGATCTCTAAGGTTTCTTTCAAGTTGAAGTCTATGATTCGGATAGAAGATAAGCCCCTTGAGGGCAAGGACTGGTTCATTTTTGTCTTTGTATCCCACAGTTCCTAGCACAGCATAGCCACTTAATAAATGTAGGCACACAGTAAGTGCCTAATATATGCTTACCAATTGATTCTGTTCAAACATGTCTTTTTTTAAATTAATTTTGTTGATTTTTTAGTTTACATCATTGATTTCCACAAGATTTTGAGTTACTAATTTTCTCCCTGTCTTTTCCCTACCCACCCACCCAAAATAGCAATTCCACTGTATACCCTCTCCCCCAATCTGCTCTCTCCTATATCCTCCCCCATTGCCCCTCTGATTTTCCGGTAGGGCAAGAAGGATCTTCATACCCCAGAACTTTAAATTCTAGATTCTTTACCTTCCTCCCTTGTCACCCATCTCCACTGGAAAGACAAGCAATTCAGTACAGGCCATACATGTGTAGTCATGAAGAACATCTCCACAATACATATATTGTGTAACACTGACAATATTTCCTTCCTTTCTATGCCTCCCCCTTTGTTCTATTCTCTACTTTGTCCCTGTTCCTTTACAAAAGTGTGTGCTTCTAACAAACCTCCCCCCAATCTTGCCCCCCCTCCATCATCCCCCCTCACATCCCCATTCCCCCTACTCTCCTGTAGGCCAAGACACCCATTTTAGAGTGTATGTCATTCCCTCCCTAAGCTAAATCCAATGAGAGTAAGGTTGACCCATTCACTTTTGCCTTCCTGTTCTTCCTCTCCATTGTAACAGTTGTCCCTTGCCTCTTCTATATGAGATGTTTGACCCCATTCAGTCTCTCCCTATCTCCTCTCATTCTATTCCTCTCCCACCTCTTAGTTACACCTTTTAAAATATCATCCCTTCCTATTCATGTGATCCTGTGTCCTCTGTCTATATACACATAAATACACATACCCACATATGTATTCATATGCATATATACCCTCTTATATAGACATATGCATGTGTGTGTGTGTATACACACACACACACATTTATATTCCCTTCAGCTATCCTCATACTAAGAAAAGTTTTACAAGTTACAATTCTCATTTTTCCATGTTGGCATGTAAATAGTCCAACTTTGATAAATTCCTTATGATTTCTTTTCCGTTTTTACCTTCTCATGCTTCTGTGTTAGAATGTCAAATTTTCTCTTCAGTTCTGGTTTTTTCCTCAAGAATGCTTGAAAGTCCTACACCTCATTGGATGACCGTATTTTCCCCTGAAAGATTATACTCAGTTTTGCTGGGTAGGTGATTCTTTTAATTCTTTAATCCTAGCTCCCTTGATCTCCAGAATATTATATTCCAGGACCTTCGATCCTTTAATGTAGAAGCTGCTAGATCCTGGCTTATCCTGATTGTGTTTCCACAGTATTCAAATTGTTTCTTTTGGAAAGCTTGTAATATTTGCTCCTTGATCTGGGAACTCCATAACCTGGCTATAACATTCCTGGGCATTTTCTTTTAGGGATCTTTTTCAAGAGGTGATTGATGAATACTTTCAAGTCCTATTTTGCCCTTTGGTTCTAAAATATCAGGGCAATTTTCCTTGAGAATTTCTTGAAGGATGATTTCTAGGTTCTTTTTTTGATCATGGCTTTCAGGTAATCCAATAATTTTTAAAATTGTCTCTCCTGGATCTATATTTCCAGGTCAGTGTTTTTTCAGTGGGATATTTCTCATTGCCTTTTATTTTTTCATTTGTTTGGATCTGTTTAATAGTATCTTGATTTCTCATAAAGGCATTTGCTTCCATTTGTTCCACTCTAATTATGAAGGAATTATTCTCTTCAGAATGCTTTTGAGATTCTTTCTCCATCCGGAAAATTCAGCTTTTTAGGGCATTTTTCTCCTCATTGGTTTTTTGATCCTCCTTTGCCATTTCAGTTAGTCTATTTTTAAGGTGTTATTTTCCTCAGTCAGGTTGCTGACTCTCTTTTCATGATTTTCTTGCATCATTCTCATTTCTCTTCCCAATTTATCCTCCACTTCTTTTATTTGGTTTTCAAAATCCTTTTTAAGCTCCTCTATGGCCTATATCCAGTTATTTTCTTGGAAGCTTTTGGTGTGGGAGTTCTGACTGTGTTGTCTTCCTCCCAATCCATGCTTTAGTTCTTTTTGTCCCCAAAAAAGGAATCTAAAGTTGGATTGCTGGGCTTGCCTTGCTTCCTTTGCCTGCTCATGTTGCCAATCAATTACTTGGCCTTTGGGTTCTGTAGGAGTCTGCTTTCAGAGAAGAGAGCCCCAAATCACTGAGGTTTTCACAGCTGCTGGACCTATTAGGAGGCCACTATTTCTGTAGCCCCCACCTGCTTTGGTTCACTGAAAACACACCTCAGGCCCACCACCCAAGACTTCAATCCTGATCCAGGCAGCTCAAGGAAAGAGCACTTAGCCTTTGAATGATTGCTTGGCCCCATTGCAATCTGCAGGCTGGGAGCTTCTGAAGCAGCCACATGGAGGTGGCTACAGGGCCTTCAGACTGCTTCTAGTTCTGGAGGCAGTTTGGTCAGACCCTCTCCCCCAAATTTAGCCGAGTTCCACTGACCTTTTCCCTTTGTCCTTGGCTCTTATGGGTTGGTAATTCTGGAAACTTCCACAGCTGTTGGTGATCGGCTTCTCCTGGATGCCCTGGGGCTGAAACTGCATGGAGCTGGGCTCTGCCCCCAGCCTGCTGCGATGACCACCTGCTGGGCTGCCTTCAGTGGGAGATGTGTTTTTCTATCATTTTTGTGGATTATGGAGCTCTAAAATTTGTTTAGAGTCATATTTTATAGGTATTTGAGGTGATTATGGGGGGAGCTCATGGAATTCTCCTTTTTCTATGCCACCATCTTGACTTCACCCTGTTCAAACATGTCTTGAAGATTCTTGATGCAAAAGGCTTGACTCCTTCAATATTAAGAGCTGCCATTTAAATAGCACTTAGTATGCAAAATGCTTTATATTAATTATCTCATTTGAGCTTTAATAACCCTGTTATTACTGCCTCCATTTTATAGATGAGGAAATCGTACCTCAGATGAATGAAATCGTACCTCAGATAGATGAAATGGCTTGTCCACAGTCACACAAATGATAAATGTTAGAGAAATAAACATTTTTGTAGCATAGACAAGGGTCAAATCATGAAACACTTGGACTCTACTTGAGTTAAAAGTCTACTGGGGGTGAAAATGAAATATCCACAAAGAAATCCAGGGTCCATTAGAGGAAATATCTTAGAAGCATGCTTCCTAAGGAAACTCCTTCCTAACTAGAAGGAAGCCATTTGTGAATGAGGAGCTGATTTGCACAGACCCAGAGAATGATCCCATTGCCTTTCCCTTTCCCTCTAAATCAGAAGTTCTCCTTCTATTTCCTTTTTTTTTGGAAGGGCAATTGGGGCTAAGTGACTTGCCCAAGGTCACAATGGCTAGTGTTAAATGTCTGAGGCCAGATTTGAACTCAGGTCCTCCTGACTCCAGGGCTGGTGCTCTATTATTCATTGTGCCACCTAGCCACCCCTCTCCTTTTATTTTCTGTCATGGTCCTCTTGGATAGTCTGGTGAAGCCTACAGATCCCTTCTCAAAATTAAATTTTTAAACACGTAAAATGAGATACATAAAATTACAAAGAGGACCAATTATATTGAAGTAAAGTTATCAAAATATTCAAAAAATTCAGATGCCTAGCTAAGAACACCTACTCTGAATGTAGTCCCAAAGAACAAGGAAGCCAAGTTTCCCAAAGTAAGACTAAACAGTGTCCACTAGTGAGAAGAATGCTGGATTGACAGTCCTGCTGAGATCTTGGCTCTACCTGAGTGACTATAAGAAATTTTTTCAACCCTCACTGGACCTTAGTTTTCTCCAGTTAAAGAGGCTTAATTTGATTTCAAAAGGTCTCTCTCTGCTCTGTCTTATGACCTCACAATCTGGTACAAGCTCTGCTCCCTACTTAGCTGTCCGACATTGCACAAATCATGCCATCTCTCTCCAGGACTCAGTTGATTTCTCTGTAGAATGAGGAGCTGGACTAGATGGGTTCAAAAGTTCCTGCTACCTTCCATATTCTATCACTATGACTTGGTAAGAGCATGCCAGCACACATTAGGAGAGCTAAGGAAGAAAATGACTTCTCTCCAATAAACTGCAAACAAATTGTTGAACCTGAAATAGTTCCCTGACTAAGCTGGCTGAAACCCCAAGTGTCTATGACAAGATTCTAAAGCAGTGTCCTAAAAAACTTCTAACCATACGAGAAGATCTAGGCTTAGTTTGCTATAGGCCTGCAAGATAATGCAGTGATTGGGATTACAAACATAATAATAAATAATGTATAATTTGTTATAATAATTATATTAATTATATAACATTCACACCTATATCAATTATATTTTTATTATATAGATTATATTATATTATTAATTATATTAATTATATAATATTTATAATTATTATATAACATTATGATGATATATTATAATACACAATATATAGATAATAAATAACTAATGACAACAGCAATTTAAGCTTTGCAGTTTTCCAAAAAGGTAACAGTTGACATTTAGTGAACATACTGTTCTGTCCCTAGGTATTACCATACCTTTAAACCTTGCTCTATGTTGGATGATTCCTTTAAAAAAAAGTATGTAAATATTGGTGATTAGCATTCAGTGCATCTCACCACTGGACCCAGATGACTAGAGGAAAAGGTGAGGGCTGGTTACTCTGCATAGCCCTGCCTCACTTAAATACAATTCACTTGCCTATCATGGCATAACCCCCCCTGACGTCAAGGTTCTCTTCAAGAACAAAGGACAAAAATCAACCATAATAGTTTAGGTTGCTATGTGTATATAAATAAAGCAGAAATGAGACAGGGCAGGCCCCAGGTCTAATTTATCTTCCTATTCCCCTAAATGCCTAGAGCTGTCCTTGTACATACCAGTCTCTCACTAAATTTTTGCTAAAAAGATGTGTGAATGAATGAGTAAAGTAATGAATGAATGATACCCTCTTTCTTACTTCTGCACATGGGAATAACCTAGAGAGTAGACAATGAAACCTGACCCAAGGCAAGATGTCACCTGGTAGCACTACAATGAATTGCAGACATTGTACCCAGAAGGAAATAAACAGTGTCTTAATTCCAAATCTAAGAAGTGACGACAAATCTCCCATTCACAGAAGAAAGTTCCAGGAGGAGAGTTTTGTTTTGTTTTTATGAGGCAATCAGAGTTAAGTGACTTGCCCAGGGTCACACAGCTAGTAAGTGTCAAATGTCTGAGGCTGGATTTGAACTCTGGTCCTCCTGACTCCAGAACCAATGCTTTATCCACTGTGCCACTTAGTTGCCCCCCAATAGTTCTCTAATGGTAAAGGAAGACAGAAATAATTCCCAAACTGGAACATTAATTTAACTTCTTTTAAATCTCCATTTTCATTTAAAAATCTTCATTTTCATTAAAAAAATCTTTTTCTGACTACATCTTTCAGTACAAAATGATATGGGAGAAAAGAGAGTCAGGAGATTACGGGTTTTTTTCTTGGCATTTTCCCTAAGTCTTTATGTGACCTTACATAGGTAATTTCATTTCTAGTCTTCAGATTTCTCGATCTCTCAAATAAGAGAATTGTGTAATTGTTAAGGTCCCTCTCAGATCTAACAAATAATCAATCAACAAGCATTGAATAAGTTCCTGCTGTGGTCGAAGTAGTAGGAATTAAAGATACTTTTCTCCATTTCTTCTCTACTGCCGATCTCCAGGCCTTCTCTCAAAGCTGGACGCCAGGTAGCAAATGAAAGGATAAAGTTTTACAGGGATAAATCTAAAGCCCTTCCCTTACATTTAAAAAAATCAATTGTACAAGTAAAAGATAGGGAAGAGACTAGGCAGCAGTTCCTATTTAAAAAACAAACAAACCAACCTTGGGGTTTTATTTGACCACAAGTTCAAGATGAACTAATAATATGCCGTAGCTACATGTGCAGCAGAATGTGCAGAATAAAAGAATAGAAAGTCCTCCTGAACCCTGCCATGGGCAGATCACACCTGTTTAATTCTGGGTTATGTCCTAGATGCCGTATTTTAAATAGGACACTGACAAACTAGAGCATGTCCAGAAGAATGAGACCAGGATGCTACAAGGGACTGGCAACCATTCTGGATGAAGAATAAATGGCTGTAGGAGCCGAGAATCTTTAACATGGAAAGAGAAGACTCTGCAAAAGTACAATCATTGTCTTCAAATAAACCAAGGTCTACAACAGGAGAAGGAGCAGAGTTTTTCTGTATGGAGCTAAGGGGAAAAGTAGAACCAAAAGCTGGAAGCTATAGGGAGGATGAGCTTTCTGACCATTAAGGCTGGTTCAGAGGCCGAGGTGGGCTTTCGTTTTGCCAAAGTCAATCTATTTATTTGTGCCCATGATTTCATTCCTTCTCATCTCCTCCAGGATCTTGCACCTTCAATCACCTTACTCTTTCTCTAATTTTCAGTTTCTCTTTATCCAATGGCATCTCCCCTACTACCTTAAAGAAGTCCTTCACCTCATTCTGTTTTCCAGGAGCATCCAATAGCGAGTTTCCAGTCACTTCGAAGCTGTCATCCTAATAACCCTACTCCCTATGACATCCAAACTCCAGGGGGAAAAAGTTCTTATAATTGACTCCAACTTCTCAGCTCCTTACAATCAAATTTTAATCCCAGCAACTTGATTGTAACTGCTACTTCCAAAGTCAACAATAACTTGTTGACCATAATAACTATATAATATATAATTATAATAACTATATCCAACCCAGTTCTTGTCTTTATTGACCTTTCTGCAGTATTTGACACTCGTGACAACCCTTCCTTACAGATACCCTCTTCTCCCTGGATTTGGTACCATTGCTGTCATGGTTCTCTTAGTACTTCTTTCATGGATCTTTTTCATTATCCCTTGGAAGATTAAGAATGATATCCCCATTCCCATGAATACGGCCCTGGTCCTTCTTTTCTCCCTCTTAACTCCCTTGGTAAATCCATTGTTATCATCTTTATGCAGATGACTCTCAAGTCACATATATCCAGCCTTTATTTCTCTTCTGAGCTTATACATTATCACCTGCTGGACAGCTCCACCTGGATGTCCCATAGGCATCTCAAATTAAACATGTCCAAAAGTGAACTCATCATCTTCCCCTTTAAACTCTCCCCTCCTATTCCTGACAAGAGTACCACACTTCTATCAGTTAACAAGGTTCCAAACACAGAAGTCATCCTCAAATCTTCACTGTCACCCCCATATCCAACTGACTGTCAAATCTTGTCAATTCTACCTCTACAACGTCTCTCAAATCCATCCTCCCCACTTACATAGACACATCACCCCCAGTTCTGTCACTTATCACCTCTTATATCAATGATCACAATAGCCTTCTAATTGGTCTTTCTGTGTTCAGCCTTTCCCTTCTCCAATCCATCCTCCACCCAATTGACAAGTCTGTCTCTTGTCCAATTCATCTTCCACCCAGTGAAGGATGCTTAAATCCCCTACTGAAGATGTCCCAATTACTCACTTTATGCTCCAGTCACACTGGCCTACTAGTTGTCCCTCATATGTGACATGTATCTCCCACCTCTGTGCCTTGGAAATGACTATCTCCTATGCTTAGAATGTTCTAGTCCTCCTCCTAATCCCTTCTTGGAACCCTAGTACCCTCCATGGTTCAGCTCACATGCCCATTCTACAAGAGACTTTTCCTGATTCTCCAGCTATTCATGAAAATGTCTGAATTTGTGTGGTACATATAATACATCTACTTATCTTGGACATGCATCTACATGTCAAAAGCAGAGACTACTCTGATACCTAACCAAGTGGAAGGTGCTAGAACATAGTACGCATTTGATAAGTGTATATTGAATTAAATTGTTATTGACCAAGAGTAATACTGTATATTAAGTAGGATAAGTGACTATTTTGACAGGTAAAAACAGAGAAGGTCCCTTTACCCCTACCTATCTTTACCACAGCCTGTTAGGAAGTCTGAAATTCTACCAGTTCATTCTTTGGATGTATTGAAGACCTGAGTTAAAATGCATGTATTTCATCTGGGCTGGGTAACCCATCAACATTTTAATGTCCTATATAGCCACAGGCTTCCTTTACTTCATAGTCAGAGCTTGTGGCCTCATATTGGCAACTGTGATACCTTGGTTTCCTTGGGAGTCCCTGGGTACAGTCTGATTACCCTTGCCACTAACTACAACCTCTAGTCAGAGCCCCAGGGCTGGAATGTAGGGGCCCAGCTATCCCCAAATTGTGCATGGAAACACTTGAATTTTCTCTCAAGTATTCAATAGCCAAGGAGATGTCTCTGTCTGCTCTTCACCCCTGCTTTCACTATCCAGCCAATCAGCTCTATGCAGTCACCATCACATGGATACCTCCATTATTAGGCTTTCTGGGGATTGGCTTTGACCCAAAGAAGGAGCAAACAAAAAGAGCAGCCAGTTGCCTCCATCAATCTGTATTTTGCTGAGGGATCTTGGTATCTGTTCTCTTCTCTGCCTTGCCTCTTCTCCCTCAGTTAGATCAGAGGATTTAAAGATAGAAAGAACCAAGTACCTTCTTGTCAGATAACCTTTATTTTGCAGATGAGGAAACTGAGACCCTGAGGGAGAAACTGACCTGACCAGGGACACAAGGGGAATGAGAGGTGCATTGGAGATTCATACCTATGTAAGCCAACTCTTACTCTAGGGATCTGCCTGCTTTGTAGTCTTCCCTCCAACATCTGGGGACCTCCCTGGCCATTTCTCCCCTTCCAGCTGTATAAGCCCATTACTCTGTAATGTCACCCTATTAAAAGGATGAAAGCTGAGAGGAGAACAGTGCAATTTGGCCTAAATCTCTCATCTCACGGAGGCAGCAAACCATTCAGGCTTCCTGGGAATTTCTCTTTGGGGTGGAACTGATAACCATTGCTTGGAGCTTCTTCTTCTAGGCTCACCTAGAATCTTGGCAATGGAAGAGGTCTCCAATGTTATCTATTCTAATACCTTGCCAAGTGCAGTCCTCCCCTCTACAAGATCTCTGATAAGTGAGACTTGCTGGAACAATAATTCCAGTGAAAAATAGTTTACTGACCATCCAGCATTTCACCACTCTATGCCCTCATCACCTCCTGCCTTAATTAACGAGCAATTAGAAGGCCCTACATTGGTCCAGATGATTGAGATGTTGAAGGCCTGAACCAGAGGAGTGGCTGAATGAGTGGACAGAAGGAGTCAGACGGAAGAGATATTATGGCAGTTGAGTTGACAAGATTTGGCAACTGGTCCAAAGACCCAAAGCAGAGCTAGCATTAACCCTCCCAGTTCCTGGGACCCAGATCTTTCATGGAAGCCTTTGAGTCTGAGCCCTTGAGCAAGAAACACATGCAAAGGGAAATAAGGCAGCTCGGCCTCCTGCTTCCCAGTACCCTCTGGCTCTTGCAGAAATGTGAGTGAAGGCAAATCAGCCACTAAAGAAGCAGTCAGCCAGTGAGGCGCAAAGCTCCTGATGGGAAACTGGTGGCACGGCCCTGGGAGACATTCATTGTATGAACACATCCCTCAGTGCCAAGGGGGTGGGGAAGTAGACTCCCAGGGGTGGATGAGGCGTCACTTTTAATATTTCAATTTCCCTCCCTTCGCTGTTCATAAGGAGAGAAGACATTCCTGTACTACCACAATCAGTGAGGAATCTCCATGCATTCTGGGCACATGGTGTCATAACAGGCTCAGATATTTACTAGATGTGTGACCCTGATAAAGTTAGTGAGCTCATCAGGATTCCATTTCTTAATCAGTAAAATGATAGGGTTGAACTCACTGACCTCTAAGGTCCCTTCTATCCATCATTAAATCTATGATCCCATGGTATGAGGCCAGCCAACATGGTCAAGGCAAAGGAATTATAGGGATGCCCAGAATCCACATTGACTCACAAAAACAATATACTTTATGGACAGGGGATAAATTTGGTGGTGGCAAGGACGATCATTACTACATCTAGTGCTCAGATAAGGGGATTCCATAGTATTACTGTACTATAGTCCCCTCAGGGTACATCTGGGGTACAGTGTTCAGACAAGGGCACTTCATTTTAAAAGAACCAACATGAAGAGGGGAAGGCAAAGATGCTGAGGGACTCAAAGCCATGCCCTGGGAAGAATGGCTGAAAAAATGTGCAAATAATGTAGTATTATAAATCTGGAAGCAGAAGGAGAACAAAAGACCATGAAATATAAATCCCTCATGTTACAGGTAAGGAAACTAAGGCAGGGTAAGGAGGAATTAGGTAACTTATCCAAAGTCATACACTTTAACCCAAAAGAAAAAAAGACCTGGGGGAGGGGTGGAGCCAAGATGGTGGTGTAGAAGCAGTACAACTTTGTGAGCTCCCCCCATAACTACCTCAAATACCTACAAAATATGACTCTAAACAAATTTTAGAGCTACAGAACCCGCAAAGTGACAGAGAGAAACAAATCTCCCACTGAAGGCAGCCTGGCAAGTGGACAGGAAGGGTTCATCACGGCCACTGGGAGCCAACCCAACCCGATATGAGCTCGCAGTTTTAGCCCCATGGCACCCTGATGAGAGGCTGCTGCAGACTTGAGTGGATCACTAGCAGCAGGGGTGGTTTCCAGAATTATCAACCCATTAATGCCAAAGAAAAAGAGAGAGGTCAGTGTAGAACTCTGTTGGAACTGGGGGGTGGAGATGGAAGAGCAGGTACAGCCCCTGCCCCTAGAACTAGAAGTGGCAGAGGTGCAGCAGCCTTGCTGCCACCTTCAAATGAAATCATTCATCTATGCTGGAATTAATTTCCCTGATTACAAATTTTGCATTGCTTGCAAACTTCTCTCTCTCTCTCTCTCTCTCTCTCTCTCTCTCTCTCTCTCTCTCTCTCTCCTTTCACTGTCTTTATCTCTCATTTTCTTCCCTCTCTCAATTCCCCTCTCCCCAGTAGAACATGCAACTAATTCCTTTCCTTCCATCACTTTCACTCAACTAACAACTTTGAAAGCAAATTGCCTGTTGTCTTGGGGCATTAAATCAACGCTGCTGCACAGATCTCTGGTCCAGAAAAGTGTATTTATGGCTCAAGATCGTGTTATGTTTATGTAACAAGTACTGTGCTCAGTCTCCTGGTATTTACTGTCAAGACAAAAAAAAAATCAATAAAATGCTCACGATTTTATCCATGTCATTTATTCATTCATTTGTCAAACAATCATTTACTGGGCACATGATACTGGACTAGTCTTTAATGGCAGACACCGAGATATGTTTGAAGAGGTAAGATAATTGGACCTGGACTCAGATGAACTGGGCATGACTCTTAGTTCCACCATTCGCTAGCTGGGTGACCTTGGACAAGGAAAGTGAGCCTCAGGCTCCTCATCTGTAAAATAAGGGGCTACAATCAGGGGGATTCTTTAAAGTTCAAGTGGAAAGGATGCTGAATTTGAAGTAAAAAGACCTGGTTTGAAGTTAGATGTTGCTGTTTAATTCCTGTGTGACCATTGACAAGTCAATTCCCTCTGGTTTCTTTGTCTGTAAAATTAGTGGGTTGTATGAGAACCTCCAATTTCTTCCCAGCTTGAACTCTGCTCTCTTTTGATCCTATCAGTCTTTTTTTTAATTTTTTTATTGACTTATTTGTTACTATTCAGTTCCAGAATCACTTCACTTTCAGATTTTTCTCCCCTTCCTCCCCACCCCTCACTCCCACCATAGTGGCATACAATCATGTATAGATCCTATCAGTCTTTATTTCTTTCCAGACTGAACTCTAGACTTCTCTGGATTGTCCCTGTACTGTGTGCCTCCATTCTTCCCTTCCTCCACTTCTGGCTTCCTTTGCTGTATTCTTTCCTCCATTTGAATGTAAGCTCTTCAAGGGCATGAACTGTCTTTCCTTTTTACTTGCATTTGTATTCCCAGGGCTTAGCACTGTGCCTGCCATATGGCAAATGCTTAATAAATAAATACTTGTTCCCTGCCTGACACTGACTCTTCACTGATAATCCTGCAGAGAGTGGGATTTGAGCTGAGTCTTGGTGGGAATGAAGGGAAAGTGATTCCAAGCATGGGGTAAAGCCAGTGAAAAGATGCAGATCCAGGAGGTAGAGTGGTTATATGGTATGCTTCAGGAACAAGAGGAAGAGCCTTCTAGCTAAAGTACTGCAGCATAGTGAGGGGAGCAGAAAAGCAGAGAATGAGTGTTGTTGGAATGCCATTGTCCATAGAGCAGAGAGAATGGTCATGCCTTGGGCACTGGAACAAAGGGATGGGACACCTAGTATCTGCTACCATGTCTAGGAGATTCTGTGCAATCACAATAGCAGCTTGATTGGTGAGAAATAGCAGAATCCTGTAGTAGCTGATTATACCAGAACTTCTGCTGGGAGAATGGGAGGGGGTAGAGAACAGTATTGAAATAAGCCAGATCCACTAGAGGACTAATGGATCTTGGATTGGACCATCCTATTCCTGAAGTGTTTCCAGAGGGAGCCAAACAGAATGGTGAGAGACCATGAGATCTCATTACATGAGTAGCAAGGAGTGATGATGGGGAAAGTGCTGGATTAAAGGTCAAAGACCTGAGTTCAAATCCTGTCTCTGCTACTTATTACCGAGGTACCATTAGGAAACCCTTCTCCTGTTCCTCTTCTCTAAAATAAGGTGATAAGACCAGACATCCTTGGAAGTCTCTTCTTGCTCTGGATCTGTGATCCTATGAAATGAGGATATTTAAAACCCTAGAGAAGAGACAATTTTGTAGGGATTAGGACAGCTATCATATATGTGAAAAGCTCTCACAGTGGGTGAGATCTATTCAACTACATTCCAGCAGGCAAGAACCTGAAACTGTGGGTATACATTGAAGAGAGGCAGATTTAGACTTGTAAGGAAAAGCTTCTGAATAATTAGAGCCCGGTAGAATGAGTTTTGGTGGGTAATGAGCTCCTCCTCACTGGAAGTCTTCAAGCAAAATCTAAATGATCTCTTGTTGGGGATGTTGGGGAGGGGATTCTCATTCAGGTTCAGGGTGAACCCCTCTAGGGTCCCTTCCAATTCTGAGATTCTCTGTGAGTCTCAGAGTAAGTGAATCAGAGCCTAATGAAAACCAGGCAGAGAAAGGTAGCTACTGTGCTTGAGTGTGGGGTGCTAGTATTTCTCTGGGTGAATCATCACAAAGTATGAAGAGGGGCAGGGAAAGTGTCACAGATGTCAGCATCAATCTAAGGCCATGACTTAGGCGGCTCCTCAGCCTCCACCCTGACACCATCAAAACTGATTAAGTGAATGATGAAAGCTATGGCCAGATACAGCTCAAAGTTGTCTATCTGAAGGGTATCAAGGAAATGTACTTCCAATTTTCTTCCCCTAGAAAGGGGTGATACTGGAAGTTGATAAACTTGAAGAAGAGTCACTTGGTCCTCACTGAATACTTTGTTTGATTGCTGGGACAGAGGTTACTCCACTAAGTAGACTGTTCTACAGAGATGAGCCTGAAAACCCAGCAGAGCTTCCAAGTCTCAAACTTACCTTTCTGTGGTGGCTACTTACTGCTTATTAGAGAAAATCTACACTCTTTCAGGCTTTCAAGGTTCATTTCAAGTCCCCATATGCTCCATGTTACCTTCCCCAGCACACACTGATATCTTATTTCTCTAACCTTCTACATAGGAGAGTACTTAGTAGGTCACAATTACATAGATCACAAAATTAAAAGATTTACAGTTGTAAGGAATCTTAGAGGCCATTTGGGCCAATTCTTTTATTTACAGATGAGGGAAATGAGGGCCACAGAGGTGAAGCCTGAGCTTACAAGGTAGCAAATAGCAAAATCATAATTCAGACCTCCAAATCCAGTGCCTTTTCCCCATGTAATCCTTATCCTTCGACAGGCTCTATGACCTCTAGGGAGCATCCCTGAGAGATTCCACTCTACAAATAAAGGCCAAACTTCTCTAGGCCATCTGCCAAGGTCATGGAAGTCTCTCAGATGGTCTCCCCTCCTTTCTGAGAAGCTCTCCTTCCCTTCCTGTTTGCTAAAACTCCTCAATGGTAGCATAGCAGATCTCCCACTCCATTCACTTGTTAGGCTTTTTTTCTGTTTCTCACTCTACTTACCAAGCATTTATCTCGATCTCTGATATATTTAGCCCAGGAGCCTTCTGCTTATTGCCATATATCACCAGAGACAGCAGCAAAGAAACTGGAGCCCAGTGGGGCAAGCCATGCAAATGATTGCTGGTCAGCAGGGATGTGTCAGGAACAGAATTCTTAGAGGGGGAGGGTCTATAAATACCCTGCGTTTAATTCTAATCTGTCTTATAGAAGGGGCATTTTGGATCAGAGTCCTCCTAAGGTTCTTTTCTTAAACCCTTCTCCTTTCCCCACAGACACGACTTGACCAGGCTGGCATATTTCCACCCCCATTCCAGGCAAATCACCAGCATCTTTCTTCATTCACAGAAACACAGAATTTTAGAAAGGGCCTTAGAACCCAGAAATAGCAGTTCAGAATGTTCAGAGTTAAGAAGGGTCTTAAAACACAGAAATGTGAGCATTCAGAACATTCAGAACTAGAAAAGAGCTCAGAGGTCAGCTGGTCCAACAGATAGGAAAACTGAAGACCAGGGAGGCTGAATACCTCGCCCAGGATTGACATCAAGTTAATGAAAGAGCCAGGCTTAGAACCCAAGTGTCTCTGGTCCAATGCTCCGGCCACTAAAAAGTCAAGCCAAGTCTATAAGGAGTCAGGTCATATCTACATGTAGTGTCATGGGCAGGTTTTTTAGGCAGCAGAGCTGGTTCTTGGATCATATGCTGCTTTACTCAGATGACTTAAGTTTGATCCCAATGAGACTAATCCTAATTTCCTAGGTTCAGTCAATAGACAAATATTTACTGAATATAACTGCTAAATATTTCCATAACTGCTCTTTCATCTAGCACAAACCAGATTGTACATATTTAAATGGAATTGGAAGCTACTAAGTACTCTCCTAAGTAGGAGGTTAGAGAAATAAGATACAGGTGTGTGTTGGGGAAGGTAACATGGAGGGTATGGGGATTTGAACTGAGCCTCAAAGGCCAAAAAGAAAGTGCAGATTTTTCTCTAATAAGCAATAAGTAACCACTACAGAAAAGGAAAGTGGTATGTTAAGGACTTATGTTAATCTGGTGCTAGAAGAGAGGACAAATTAGATGGAGGAGACAAGAAGCAAAGAAACAGTAGTCCAGGAGTGGAGTAGTGGACTCAACTAGGCTGGTTGCCATGGAAATGGAAAAGGGGGAATGGACATTTTCAAAGGAAGATTCAATAGGATTTGGTGTCTAGCTGGAAGATGGAGTCTAGGATGAGGCTGAAATGTTATGATTGGGTGATAAGAACAACAGTGGTATTGTTGATAGGAATAACCATCAGGAAGAGGAGCCAGATTGTAGAGGAAGATGATCCATTTTGTCATGTCCACGTTGCTTGGGTCTAGCCCTAGAGTTTGTAAAGATCATAAGATCCAGAGTAGTAAGAGATCTCATAGGTCATCTATTCTCACCCCAGTATTAACTCCATCGTCGATTCCCAAATGGAAAGAGTGCGAGAATCATAGCCGAGGACCAATATTTAGAACACTGACTAGTCATAGGTATACAAAGTTTTCCTGGGGTCTTCATTATGCCTGGAAATCAGGTTTTAGGGATAGAGGATGATGAATCAGCATGTCTGATATGGGAAACTCAGAATATATAGACAGTGACAAGAGTCCCATGTACTGTGTGTGACTTCTGGCACAAGCATACTCAAGAAAGTATGGAAAGGCTCAGAAGGTATTGATTGTCAAGGGCACAGCCATTGCTGATCTTGTAACTTGAAACCCAGGCCTCTCAACCTTTTAAGACTTAAAATGCAGCCAGCTATAATAGTCTCTCCTCGGAAACCCATTCACCATAGAACGCAAACCCAGGGAATATCACTTGGGTAAGCAGACTCCCCAGAGGTCTCAACCTAAAAACACAGTTGACTGTGCTGTGTGAGTTCCAATCTAGAAACACCAGTTCATACAACTGAACTAATCCAATTTTATAGGCTGACTACATAAAGAAACTTCATAGAGGAAGAGAAACTGCTGCTTTCCTTAAGGTTAGTGGCTACATCTAAATGACTTTCTCCTCCATAGGTCAACTTCCCCAGTGTCCAGATTATGGTTAAAAACAAAAACCAGAACCAAGGAATCCAGGCATGGAGGAAGTCACAAGAGAAATCAGGGGGAGGGGGGTAGGAGGGGAGGCTGGGTCAGAGCATTCAATCAGGAGTTCTGGACCCTCTCCCCAAATTGAGGTACATGAGAATCACAGCGATGCTCAGGACTAGGGTACTTATCATGCAAGTAGTTTCACGTGTGGTCCTGTGCTACTTGCAAGCACCCTCCACCTCCAGCACTCCTCTGCATTCATGCCATCAGTGGGGCCTACAAAGGGCCTCACCATAATTACAGCCAGCATGAGCTCATATCCCTGGGGACACAGGGAATTATTGCTCTTTTTATAAATGAGAGAAGATCTCTGAAGCCATTCGTTTGTGAAATAAATGGACATCTGTGCTGGTTTGGACATTGGCATTTAATTCCTGACACATTCAGAACATTAGACATGACTGTTTACTCAGAGGCAGACGTTTGGGCCATCACTCAAACATCACTAGGAGGGATGGAGGAGGTAGGAGGAGGGAGGGGAGAGAAGTCATGTGAGTGAGTGAGGGGAGAAGAATCGTGGGCAAAAGAAATACTAGGCTCCTGCTACCTGAAGCAAGACCCTTCCAGCACCACCCACAGACTTGGGCATTTCTCCTTAGGGGTGTAAGAACATATTCCTTCTCTTCATATGTCCCCTTCTAGCCTTTCCTCAGCAGCAGGTAATAAGCATCAGTTCTGAATGCAGCCAAAATGATTACAGGCATGAGAAATGAACAAAAGCTTATCAAGTTAGCAGTCACGGCAGCAACACGGCTTAGTTACAAAGGAAGGAAGAAAAGCATGGAGGGGCAGAAGAAAGAGGAAGGGAAGAAGGAAGTAATGGAGGGAGGGAGGAGAAAAGGATGAATGAAGGAATAAAGGAATAAAAAGGGGAAGGGATGGAGGGAGGTTGTGAGGGAGGCAGGGAAAGGTGTGAGGGAGGGAGGAAGGGAGAGAGAGGGA